>CM031601.1:69836413-69848913 GCA_018398815.1 Conus ventricosus | reverse complement strand
GTGAAATGTAGTGCTGTCTGGGCGACACTTCCGGGTGAAAAGTAGTGCTGTCTGGGCGACACTTCCAGTGAAAAGTAGTGCTGTCTGGGCTACACTTCGGTGAAAAGAAGTGATGTCTGGCGACACTTCCGGTGAAAAGTAGTGCTGTCTGGCGACACTTATATGAAAAGTCTGGCGACACTTCGTGAAAAGTAGTGCTGTCTGGGCGACACTTCCAGTGAAAAGTAGTGCTGTCTGGGCGACACTTCCAGTGAAAAGTAGTGCTGTCTGGGCAAACACTTCCAGTGAAAAGTAGTGCTGTCTGGGCGGACACTTCCAGTGAAAAGTAGTGCTGTCTGGGCGACACTTCCGGTAAAAAGTAGTGCTGTCTGGGCTACACTTATAGTGAAAAGTAGCGCTGTCTGGGCGACACTTCCAGTGAAAATTAGTGCTATTTAAAAAAAAATCGCCTGAGCTTCACTTGTACTAAGACAAAATTATATACAGAGTAACAGATCAGCATACATACGATTTTTTTTTTTTTACATTGGATCCTCTCAAGGATTACGCTTCTGACAGGAATGACAAATATCAAAATGTTTTGAAAGAAACGAAAGGAAAAAAAGACAGCAACAGCAGCACCAGTACAGCAGCAACAGCAGCAAACAACAACAGCAGCAACAACATCAATAACAACCCACCACAAAGTATATGACATTAAAAGAAATATATAAACGTGAAAGAGGAAAAACAACGGCTGCATAAGACGGCAAGGAGAGAGAGAGAGAGAGAGAGAGAGAGAGATGAGAGAGGAGAGAGAGGTAAGAGAGAGAAGAGAGAGAGAGAGGTGGGTACCCACTTTAATAGTAGTCAAGACAAACAAGTTGTTTATCGATGCAGATAAACAGTCACAAAGAACGAGAGAAAAAAAAACACGTAAACAAACAAGCGTAAAAACACTTGTGCGTAAATGATTAGGAACACATACCCAACCAGTGGCGCACCATGTGATTGCCCTTGCTTTAGACTGCGGTCAAAATCCTAGAACTTAATCCAAAGCACGGTCAATAAGACCCTCTCTTCTATCCTCCCCCCCCCCCCCTCCTCAATCTGATCCGCTGGTCTTACCGTAAGCCCGTCACTAACGAATCTCTGATTGTTCAGATATCTATCTGGATTGAAGTTTGACGAAATGGCAATAAAAACCACAATGGCAATGAAAAAGAGAAGGAGAGGAGGGGTATGAGGAGGATAAATGTGACCCATGTAGGCCCTACCAACGTTACCCCGATTCATGTAAAATCCCCTCCGAAGAGAGAGAGAGAGAGAGAGAGAGAGAGGAGAGGAGGAGGCTTCAGATAGGTTTTTTTTTATTATTGACAATGGCCTACATATGGCCTTTATGTCAAGAGGGTAAACATTAATATTTGCAGCGCCGAAAAAAATATCAGCAAAACAACAAAAAATTGTAACTGATTACGTAAATATTAATGTTAGGACTCAAAACAATGTAGTAGAAAAAAAGAAAATACGTACGAGAGAGAAGAGAGAGAGAGAGGGGAGAGAGAGAGAGAGAGAGAGAGAGGAGAGAGAGAGAGAGAGAGAGAGAATCAGAACACAGAAAATCTTTTTTTCGATCAAGGATTGAGATTTTAGACAGAGCCTATTCTTCCTTGCTAAACTGCATTATGCACACACACACACACACACAACACACACACACACACACACACACACACACACACACACACACACACACAGAGAGAGAGAGAGAGAGAGGAGAGGGGAGAGAGAGAGAGAGAGACAGACAGACAGACAGACAGACAGACAGACAGAGGACAGAGAGAGAGAGAGAGAGAGAGACAGAGAGAGACAGAGACAGAGACACAGAGAGAATGTGCATAAAGGCGCAGATTTTGGAGACATTACTGTTCAAACGGAACCCAGTGCCTTTATCTCTATGCCCACCTGCCGTGGTCACACCGTCTCACCGTCTCTCTCGGCACGGGTCATGCCCAGCAGTTCCAGCCAGCAGAATGGTCATCATTCCATTCCAGCCAGTGACTCTGATGATTTTGGACCGCTGCCCAGCTGAGTGACCCGCAGTGACCAAAGTCCGTGATGCGGTTTACAAGGCACCGATAAGGTGTCTCCGGCCAAGAGACCCACAACGCTGTGAGTTAGGGATGGAACCAATGTCCCTGCAGCTAGGGGCACGTCGGAATGTTCTGTACACTGATCTACTAAGTGTTTGCTTCGAGTCTGTTTTTCGAACATGTTCGTGGTGTTCATGCTAAAATGATTAAGAGAGATACCAAAGCTGAGCATGAGGGATAGTGTTAGCACTGTTACCGATTATTTCTATTTCTCTCTGTGTCTGTGTCTGTCTGTTTCTCTGTTCGCCCTCTCTCTCTTTTCTCTCTCTCTCTCTCTCTCTCTCTCTCTCTCTCTCTCTCTCTCTGCGCGTCGCGCGCGCGCGCGCGTGTGTGTGTGTGTGTGTGTGTGTGTGTGTGTTTGTGTATGCGTTGGTGTATGTGTGTGCATGTGCGTTGGTGCGCGCGCGCGCGCGGGCGTTGTGTGTGTGTGTGTGTGTGTGTGTGTGTGGTGTGTGTGTGTGTGTGTGTGTGCGCGCGCGCACGCACGCACGCGAGTGTTGAAGAATTATTTTAATCTTCTTTTCCCTCCTTTTTTTTTTTTTCCCTTTCTTTTTTTTAAAACCTTCCTGTTTTTTTTTTTTCCTTTCTTTAACCCCTTTCGGTTTGTTTGTCTTTTTAAACATTTTTCCCTTTTTTCCCTTTCCCTGATCAAGGGCCCTTTTTCCCCCGTTTTTTTGTTTTTTTTTCTGTCTTTCCCAGGGAGTGCAGGGGGGAAGGGGAGTTCCCCGGGAGCCCCCAAAAACCTCCCCGCCCCTTCCGTCTAACTAAATGCTGCTCTCTCAGTTTCTCTCTTTCTCTCGGGTTTCCCCCTTTTCTTTTGCCCCCTTTTTTTTGTTTTTCCCCTCCCCCCCCCACCCCCTCTCTCTCTTTTTCCCCCCCTTTCCCCTTTTAAACCCTGTTTTTTTGGGGGCCCCCCCCTTTGGTGTGGGGAAAGGTTTGGGGTTGTGTTTGAGGGGGGATACGGGGTTTTTGTGTATAGGGGGGGGAAGGTTTTATAAACGGGTGTTTGTGTATAGAGGGGGTACGGGTTTTGTGTATAAGGAGGGATACGGGTGTTGGTATAGGGGAAAGGGGAAAGGGGGTTGTGTAATGAGGAGGGTACGGGTTTTGTTTGAAATAGAGGAGGGTACGGGTGTTGTTATAGGGAGGATCGGGGGGTTGTGTAAAAGGGGGGGGGGGAAAGGGGTTTTTGGGTTTTTAGAGGGGGGGATAGGGGTGTTGTTTTTAAAAGGGGAGGGATACGGGTGTTGTTATGAGGAGGGATACGGGTGTTTTTTGATAAAAGGGGGGAAATACGGGTGTTTTTAAAAGGGGAAAAGGATACGGGGGGTTTGGGGGTATTAAGGGGGGGATAGGGGGTGTTTTTGTTAAAAGGAGGGTTACGGGTGTTGTGATGGGGAGGGGGGGGGGAAAGGGGTGGGTGTGCATAGAAAAAGGGGATACGGGTGTTGTCCCTTAGAGGGGGTTACGGGGTTGGGGTTAGAGGGGGATAGGGGTGCTGTGTTAGAGGAGGATACGGGGGGTGTTTATAGAGGAGGGATGGGGTTTTTTGTTAAAGAGGAAGGGATCGGGTGTTGTGTTAGGGGAAGGGGATACGGGGTTGTGCATAGGGGAAAGGGTTTCGGGTTTTGTTTTATAAGGGGGGGGGGAATGGGGGTTGTTGTGTAAAGAGGGGGAAAAGGGTGTTGTTTTATAGAGGGGAAGCGGGTGTTGTGTATAAAAGGGGGGATGGGGGTTTTTGTGTTATGGGGGGGGGTTTACGGGTGTTGGGCATGGGAGGGGGGGGTTTAACGGGTGTTGTGTAAATGGGGGAGGGTTTGGGGGTTTTTTTGTGATAGAGGAGGGAAAAGGGGTTGTGTATAGGGGAGGGGGGGATGGGGGGTTGTTTGCCTAGAGGGGGGAAAAACGGGTTTGTGAATAAAAGGAAAAGGGAAAAGGGTGTTTGCATAGGGGGGAAAAAGGGTTTTTTGTGTAAAGAGGAGGGAAACGGGTTTTGGGTGCAAAAGGGGAGGGATAGGGTGTTGTGTATAGAGGAGGGATGGGGGTGTTTGTTCCAAAAGGGGGGAAAACCCCCCCGGTGTTTGAATAAAAGGAGGAAACGGGTGTTGAAAAGGGCATGGGGTTTTGGAAAAAACGGGGGGGGGTTTTTTATAGAGGAGGATACGGGTTTTTGGATAGAGGGGGGAAAAGGGGGTGTTGTTTTATAGAGGGGGGGAATACGGGTTTGGAAAAGGGGAGGGGGGGAAAACGGGTGTTGTGTATGGAGGGGGAAATTTAGGGGTGTTGTATATAGAGGAGGGAAAAGGGTTTTGGATAAGGGGGGGGGAATCCCGGGTTTTTGTGTATAGGGGAGGGATAGGGGGGTGTTTTTAAAGGGGAGGGATCCGGGTGTTTTGTAAAGAGGGGGGGAATACGGGTGTTGTGTATAAGGAGGGAAAAGGGTGTTGTGTATAGAGGGGGAAAATAAGGGTTTTTTGGGTATAGAGGAGGGTTTAACGGGTTTGTGTATAGAGGGGGGATAGGGGGTTTTGTGAAATAGATGGGGAAAAGGTGTTGTTTTTTTGAGGGAAAACGGGTGTTTTTGAAAAAGGAGGGGGGGAAATTAGGGGTGTTTTTGTAAAGAGGGGGATAGGGTTTGGTTGTGTATAGGGGGGGGGGAATCCGGGTGTTGTGTATAGAGGGGGGATAGGGGTTTGTTGGTATAGGGAGGATAGGGGTTTTTGTGTATAAAAGGGGGTTTGGGGGTTTTTTTTATAGGGAGGGGATAGGGTTTTGTGAAGAGGAGGGATAGGGGTTTTTGGGGTGTATGAGGGGAAAACGGGTGTTGTGTATAAAGAGGGGAAATAGGGGTTTTGGGTGTATAGGGGGGGGAAAAGGGTTTTTTTTTTTTACGTGGGGGGGTTTTTGTGAAAGGAGGAGGGTCGGGTGTTTGTTGGGGGGGGGTTTTTATAGAGGAGGGGATAGGGTTTTGGTATAGGGGAAAGGATACGGGGTTGTGTTAAGGGGGGGGATACGGGTTGTGTATAGAGGGGGAAACCCCGGGGGTTGTGTATAGAGGAGAAACGTTGTGTGTATGGAGGAGGGTAGGGGTGTTGTTTTAAGGGGGAGGGATACGGGTGTTGTGAAAAGAGGAGGGAAAACGGGTGTTTTTGTATAGAGGAAAGGGGGGTTTGGGGGTTTGTTTTAGAGGGGGGGAATACGGGTGTTGTGTATAGATAAAGGGTAGGGGTTTGTTGTGTTTTAAAAGGGGGATACGGGGTTGTTGTGATGGGAGGGGGTACGTGGTTGTGTAAGAGGGGGGAAAAACGGGGGTTTGATAAAAGGAGGGATACGGGTGTTTTTTTAAAAAGGGAAAGGATCGGGTGTTGTGATGGGAGGGGGGAAATTACGGGGTTTGTTATAGAGGGGGGATACGGGTGTTGTGTATAGAAGGGAAAAGGGTGTTGTGATAGAGGGGGGGGTTTACGGGTGTTGT
This sequence comes from Conus ventricosus, assembly GCA_018398815.1. Lineage (NCBI taxonomy): Eukaryota > Metazoa > Mollusca > Gastropoda > Neogastropoda > Conidae > Conus > Conus ventricosus. The sequence goes on along the minus strand of CM031601.1, from coordinate 69,843,303 downwards.
GTATAGAGGGGGGGAAAAGGGTTTTTGTGTATAGAGGGGTGGGTGTTGTGTTATGGGGGAAAGGGATAGGGGTGTTGTGATAGAGGGGGGTAGGGTGTTGTGATAGAGGAGGGATAGGGGTTGTGTTAGGGAGGGATACGGGTGTTTTTGAAAAAGGGGGGGGAAAACGGGTTGTGTTAAAAGGGGGAAATAGGGGTGTTGTTTTTTAGGGGGGGGGAAAAGGGGGTGTTGTGTATAGGGGAAAGGGTACGGTTTGTTGTGCATAGGGGAAGGGATAGGGGGTTTTTGTGATAGGGGAAAGGGAAAAGGGGTGTTGTGTTAGAGGGGGGAAAACGGGTGCTGGGGATAGGGGGAGGGTTTAACGGGTGTGTGAAGAGGGGAAATGGGGGTGTTGTGTATAGAGGGGGATGGGGGTGTTGTGTTAGGGGAAAGGTACGGTGCTGTGCATGGGGAAAAGGGATAGGGGTTTTGGGTGATAGGGGAAAGGAACGGGTTTGTTATAGAGGAGGGTTTGGGGTGTGTGAAATGGGAGGAGGGGGGATGGGGTGTTGTGTTTAGAGGGGGGATCGGGTGGGGGGTATAGGAGGGAGGGGGGGTTTGTTGTTTTAAAAGGGGGGATACGGGGGTTTTTTGTGGGGGGGGTTTATAGGGGGGGGGGGGTTTGGGGGGGGGTTTGGGGAGGGGAGGGCGGGGTTGGGGGGAGGGGGGGGGGGGGATGGGGGTTTTTGGGGGGGGGGGGTATAGGGGGGGGGGGGGGTTTTTGGGGTTGGGGGGGGGGGTGGGGGTTTTGGGTTGGGGGGGGTGGGGGGGTAGGGGGGGGGGGGGGGTTTTTTTAATAGAGGGGGGATGGGGGTGCTGGCATAGAGGGGGGAAATATGGGTTTTGGGTGTATAGAGGGGGAGGGAGCGGGGTTGTGCATAGAGGAGGGTTACGGGGTTGTGTTAGAAGAAAAGGGGAAAACGGGTGTTGGGGCTATTGGGGAAATGGGGGTTTTTGGGTTTTTAAAAGGGGAGGGATACGGGGGGGTTGTGCATAGAGGAGGGATCCCGGGGTTGTTTTTGAAAAGGGGGTTCCGGGTTTGTGTACAGAGGGGGAAAAACGGGGTTGTGTATGGGGGGGGAAAATACGGGTTTTTGTAAAAGAGGAGGGATAGGGTGTTGGGTAAAAAGGGGGGGGGAATAGGGGTGTTGTGAAAAGAGGATGGAAAACGGTGTTGGTATAGAGGAGGGATACGGGTGTTGTGTTTTAAGGGGGAAATTAGGGGTGTTTGTAAAGAGGAGGGATAGGGGTTTGTTGTGTAAGAGGGGGAATACGGGTTTGGTGTAAAGGGGGAACGGGTTTTGGGTGTTTTAGGGGGGGGGATAGGGGTGTTTTTGTTTTGGAGGGGTAGGGGGTGTTGTGTATAGGGGAGGGATAGGGGTGTTTGTGTATAGGGAAAGGGGGAATTTAGGGGTGTTGTGTATAGAGGGAGGGAAAAAGGGGGTTTTTGTTAAGAGGAGGGGGGAAAAAGGGGGTTGTAAAAAGAGGAGGAAAACGGGTTTTGGAAAAGAGGAGGGATAGGGGTTTTTGTGTATAGATGGGGGGAAAAGGGGTTTTTGGGGTGTATAGAGGGGATCCGGGTGTTGGCTAAGGGGGATAGGGGGTGTTGTGTATAGAGGGGGGTAGGGGGTTTTTGTGTTAAGGGAAAGGTACGGGGTTTTGTGTATAGAGGGGGGGATAGGGGTGTTGAGTAAAGTGGAGGGATACGGGTGTTGGGGATAGAGGGGGGAAATGCGGGTGTTTTGTGTAAGAGGAGGAGTGATATGGGTGTTGTGTTAGGGGGGGATAGGGGGTTGTTGTGATAGAGGGGGGATAGGGGGTTGTTTTAATAGAGGGGGGGGGAATACGGCTGTTGGTAAAAGGGGAGGGATAGGGGTGTTGTGTATAAGGAGGGAAAACGGGTGTTGTGTTTTAAGGGGGGGATAGGGTGTTGTGATAGGGGGGGGGGAATACGGGTTTTGGTGTAAAGGGAAAGGAAAACGGGTGTTGTGTATAGGGGAAAGGGTTACGGGTGTTGTGTATAAAAGGAAGGGTTTACGGGTGTTGTGTATAGAGGAAGATCGGGTGTTTGTATGGAGGAGGGTACGGGTGTTGTGTATAGAGGGGGGATCCGGGGGGTTGGGCATAGAGGAGGGGAAAGGGGTTTTTTTTGGTGTATGAGGAGGTATAGGGGTTTTTGGGGTATAGAGGGGGGGGGAAAAAGGGTTGTTGGGGTTTTGGGGAAAGGGTTTACGGGTTTTTGTGAATAGAAAAAGGGATACGGGTGTTGTGCATAGGGGGAAGATACGTGTGTTGGTATAGAGGGGGATAGGGGTTGTTGTGTATAGGGGGGGGAAATACGGGTGTTGTGTATGGGTGGAGGGATACGGGTGTTGTGTATAGAGGGGGGGAAAAAGGGGTGCTGTGCTTTAGAGGAGGGATAAGGGTTTTTGTGATAGAGGAGGGGGGTTACGGGTGTTGTGTATAGAGGAGGGATACGGGTGTTGTGAAAAGAGGAGGGAAGGGGGGAAATGTGTATAAGGGGGGATCGGTGTTGTGTATAAAAGGAGGGAAAGGGGGTGTTGTGAAATAGTGGGTTTTGCGTGGACATTTTCTTTCCCCCCCCCCCCCCCCCCCCCCCCCCCCCTTTTAAATGGCAAAAACAAACGTGTCTTCTGCCATTTTGGCTCAAAAAAAAGATCAACACACACACAGACACGGTCTGTCGGTGGACTTTTTTCACCCCCCCCCCCCCCCCCTTTTAATGGCATAAAACGTTTTTCTGCCACTTGGTTTCCTAAAGGCACCCACCACACAACACACACACACCACACACACACAACACCCACACCACAGACAAAACACACACACACACACACACACAAGTCGGGAAAAGACGACAGACGGGACGACAGACGGGCCCACAAACACACCACACAACACAAAACCCCACACACACACACACAAACACATATTATATTAAAATATATATTTATATATTTATATAAATATTATAAAATATATATTTATTTTTATATTTTATATATTAAATATATATATAAATATATATAAATATATCATATATATATTTTTATAAATATATATTTTTTATAATATATTAAATATATAATATTTTAAAATATATAAATTTATATATAAAATTTTTAAAATAAATATATTTATATATATTTTTTAAAATATTATATATAAAATTATAATATATATAAAAAGGGGAGGGGGGGAAAAAGCTGGCTGATCTATCGTAAACCCGTCGAGTGAAGACCCCCCTCAACGCCACCCCCGACTCTTTCAAAGCCAGCCAGACAGCTACCTTACCATTGCGGACCCCCCGCCCTTACTTAAAGCCAAGGGGCGACGTTGGCGTCCGGCCCAACAAACCAAAGAAACAACCCCCAAACCTGGGGAACCAGACGGGGGCCTTTCCCCTTTTCCCTGGTTGCCCCGGGCGCTTGTTTGCCCCTTTGAGGAAAGCCCCAAGCTGGGTTTGGACAGAGCGCGTCACAGACTAAAACCCCCACTCCCCAATTCGCAAGCTTGGGTTATTTGAACAGGCGGGTAAACCATTTCAACTGCCCCCATATCTTTTGACCTCCCTTCCCACCCTTTTAAATTGGACCCTTAAAGCATAGGCCCCAAAGATTGCCCCCCTAAAATTTTTTTACGTTTGAATAATGTTTTTTATTTTTAAAGCGATTTTTTTCCTCTCCCCCACTTTTGTTTTGTTCCATTTAAACCCTTCACTGGTTGCTTTGAGGCTGTGTTTGGGTTTCCCTTTTTTGGGAACCCTTGGGGGAAACACCACAGAATAAAGGATGTGGTGGGTCTCTTTTTGACACCAAGAGCACGACACAATTACCCCGGCCCTCCAAATGAGTCCGTTTCCAGGGGAAACAAAAGGGCCCTAGGGGGCAGGAAATACAAATAAATGGGGCCTTTGGAGGGTTTTAGGGGGGGTTTCCCCAGGAGCTAGTAAAGGGTTTTCTCATTTTTATAATATTTTCCCCCCAAAATTTTTTTCCCATCTTCAAAAAAAATTTTTTTTTTAAAAGTTCAGTTCTTTTTCCCAAGTCTTTTCTATAAACACTAAAAGAATTGTTACCCTCACTTGTTTTCCCCCACTACTTAATTTTTTCAGCTTTTAATTTTGTTTGGTCAATCAGTGGGAGATTGCATCTCTTATGAGATCCAAGTAAAGGTTGTTCTGCGCAATTCTTAGCCACTCGCAATGCTTGGGTATGACAGAGAGCTGACACTCAGACTGTTCCATATCTTTTGACCTCCTTGCATCCTGAATGGATCCTCAAGCATAGGCTCAAAGATTGTCCCTATATTTTATACTGTTTGAATAATGCTTTTAGTTTTTCAGCGACTTTTTTCCTCTCCACACTTTTGTTTTGTTCCATTTTATTACCCTTCACTGGCTGCTTTGAGGCTGCTGTTGGATTCTTTTTCGAACCCTTGGTGGTGAGAACACCACAGAATCATGGACTGTGGTGTGTCTCTATTTGCACCAAGAGCAGACACAATTAGCCGTGTCTCCCTGATGAGTCCGATCAGCGGACGAAAGGCCTAGGAGCAGGCAATACAAATAAATGTGCCTTTGAGAGGGATTACGATGGTTCCCTCAGGCAGCTAGTGAAGGGCTTCTCATATTTATGATAATTCCCCATTTTCTTCACTTCAAAAACAATTTTTTTTTTCAAAGTTCAGATCTTTGTCAAGTCATTACTATAACGACTGAAGAATTGTTAGCCTGCACTTGTTTTCCCCACTACTTAATTGTTCAGCATTATATTATATTATATATATATATATATTATATATATTATATATATATATATATTGTTAAAACAAGTATTAAAAAGGAATACTAAAACTCTCTACAAATTTGTTTCAAGCGTGTTGCGCTGTCATATATATATATGTGAAAATAGGTTTTTAAAAACAGAATCTACAAATTTGTTTCGAGCGTGTTGCGCTGTCATCAGGATGGTTTTTGGTTTGCCCACCGCGATGTTGTATAGCGTGTGGGCTCCCGTTTGCGGTTGTTTGCACGTGCGGGTTGGCTGCACGTGTTTTTGGGGGGCTTTCAGGTTTTTGTTTTGGGTGTATTCACTAACAACGATTTCCATTTATGCCTGCAGTTGTTTACTATTTCTGTTTTGGTGTTTAAGTTGCTAAGTGTGGTTTGCATAGTATTAACCATTTTTCAGTTAAACATAGGTTGCACCTTTTTGAAACATTGCTGTATGGTGATGCTCTTTTTATGATTTTCCAGGATATATTGTAGCTTGTTTTTGCGTCTTTAAGTTTCCAGATATATTTGCTCAGTTCTGTTTGGTTTTTATAATTTTCTTTATTAAATGACTGTTTGTGGTTTGCATATCTGGTTTTGAAGTGGTTTTCAGTGATCCCTATGTATGTTTCTTTTTCATTTTCTGATGTCACAGTGGCTTGGTATACAATGTTGTTGTGAAGGCATTTATTGCTCAGGGGGCACTGCTCTTTTTTGATGCAATTGCAAGATTTCCTTTCTTCACCCTTCTTTGCTGTGTTGGTTTTCATTTTATTAGATGCGTCAATTAAATCTTTGAGGTTGGGCATGCATGAATACGATAGTTTGACGGTGTTTTTGTTGAATATTTTATATAGTTTGTGTTCTTTTGGGAACGAGGTTATTAAAATTTTAAAGAATTCTTTTCCTAAGTTTGTTTTGAGTTTTCCGTCGTATGGTGGGTTGTACCATGTGATTTTTCTTTTCCTGTTTTTCTTATTTCTATTTGTGTTATTGTCTGGATTGTATTGTAGTTTGTAGTTGTACCCACTTTTTTGCAGTGCTTCTTGATATTCTACTGCTGTTGAATACTCTTTCATTGCATGACAGGTTTGATAGTCTCTGATTTATGCCATTGGGTATGGCTTTTAATACAGATGGTGGGTGGTTGCTTTTGATGTTTACATAGATAGGTGTGTCATTGGGCTTCTTGTATGGTTTATATATGTAGTTGATGAGATCAAGCGTTATGTCTAAGTAGTTTACTACCTTTTTGTTTGCTTCAATGGTGATTTTTAAGTTGTGGTTTTGGAAGATTTTACATAATTCTTTTTTCTTATTTTCAATGGTTCTTGGGTTGTTGGTTAGTGCAGCAAGGCCGTCGTCTCTGTATAATCCAACTTGTTTTCCGAGTTGTTTCTTGATGTTGTATAGCATAAATTGTCCGACCAGTTCGCATGTTTCTGCACCGTCATATGATCCCATGGTTACGTCAAATGTTGAGTTTCTATTCGTTTTCTTGATCCAGGTTTCATTTTTGCTGTACAGTAGCGTTTTCTTGGTGTGGAATATGATTTCCATTTCTGACCTGTTATGTCTGTATGGTTACTAGCAAATTTCAGAGCTTTGGTGAGCAGTTCCTCATCTATGGATGGGTAAAAATCTACTATGTCCAATGTGATGAATACCGTGTTGCTTTGTTTATCAAGTGTTTTGAACCATTGAATAACTTCATTTGTGTTCTTCCAGAGGTTGTATTCAGAGTTTGATTTTACGTTCTTTATTGTTTTTTTAGGATTTTCTTACTTATTTTGCCTAGTTCAGATTTAGATAGGTTTATTAGTCTACATGTTGGGTTGTTGTGAAAGTTAGGCTTGTGGCCCTTGAGTGTTATGAACGCTTCTTTTGTTGCTGTCGCTTCTACCCTGTCACTTAGGTCCATGCGATGTGCAAGTTCTTTTTCTTTAGTGTGGATATTGTCATGTGTATTTTTATCGGCTTTTTTTGTAGTTTTTCTGATATTTTTGTCAAGAGTTGGGTGCAACCTATGTTTAACTGAAAAATGGTTAATACTATG
>CM031601.1:69818913-69833913 GCA_018398815.1 Conus ventricosus | reverse complement strand
GTGTGTGTGTGTGATGGAGAGTAAGGAGAGGAAGAGGTGGAAATGGGTGAGTGACAATATGTAACGGGTTCAATGATGAACAAAGTGGACGGCCGAGAAGGACGGAGTAATGCACAGTTTAATTTGGGCCCAATAGAACAAATTTAAAGGAGAGGTTAATTCAGCCCCAACATGGAAGTATAAAGGCAAGGTCAATCCAGTACGACCAAGGAGACTCTAAAAGGCATGCTTATTCATTCAAGTAAGGTCGGCAAGAGAAAAGATTACTTCAGTTTCAATGAGGACAGGTTAAAAGGGAAAGTGTAGCGCCAGTGCGGACTGGTTAAAAGGAACGTATTTAATTCAATCCAGTTCTGTACCGGTTAAAAGGAATGTTAATTTAGCCCAGAAAGGACAGGTTAAAAGGAATGTTAATTTAGTCCAGTAAGGACAGGTTGGAAGGAATGTTAATTTAGTCCAGTAAGGACAGGTTAAAAGGAATGTTAATTTAGCCCCAGAAAGGACAGGTTGGAAGGAATGTTAATTTAGTCCCAGTAAGGACAGGTTAAAAGGAATGTTAATTTAGCCCCAGAAAGGACAGGTTGGAAGGAATGTTAATTTAGTCCCAGTAAGGACAGGTTAAAAGGAATGTTAATTTAGCCCAGAAAGGACAGGTTGGAAGGAATGTTAATTTAGTCCCAGTAAGGACAGGTTAAAAGGAATGTTAATTTAGTCCAAGTAAGGACAGGTTGGAAGGAATGTTAATTTAGTCCCAGTAAGGACAGGTTAAAAGGAATGTTAATTTAGTCCCAGTAAGGACAGGTTAAAAGGAATGTTAATTTAGCCCCAGTAAGGACAGGTTAAAAGGAATGTTAATTTAGTCCCAGTAAGGACAGGTTGGAAGGAATGTTAATTTAGTCCCAGTAAGGACAGGTTGGAAGGAATGTTAATTTAGTCCCAGTAAGGACAGGTTGGAAGGAAAAATTGATCCAGCCCACGAAAAGAACAGGTTAAAAGAAAAGGTTAATTCAGTCACAGAAAAGACAGTCAAAGGTATTAAGTCGCAGGAAGAACAGTTTAAACGGAAAGGTTCATTCAGACCAACTGTCGTGGTGCAGTGGTTAGCATTGCATATTCCATCCTGGGGGGTTCAAGGTTCAATTTCCATCAGAGCCCTATATTTGTGAGATTCTTTTCCTCGGCTGGCTCCCACCCAGGGTTGAGTTTACTATGGAGCCTATTAGAAAGACTTGAGCCACACTGCCAAGTTTCATCCACTTATTAGCTACAACTCCGACATAGCCGCTCAAACTTTCCGACAAACACTGCAGGTGTCAGCGTCTCTCAAGCCCGGTCGACACTGGGATACATTATGGAAACAAGCGTAGAGCACAGCCCTTTCATGCAGCCTCAACAGGAAAGATATCCTCCTCCTCATCCTCGCGAATCAGCATCTTAAACAGTCTGAAATTCTGTGGTCCTTGATGTTCTGCTCTTGTAGTGAACTCGGTTGTGATGTCTTCTCCGCATCTATGCCCTTTGTATGTTCATGTCGAGGTTGCCGGTATAGGAAAGTTGATGGGGACTCTCGTTGGACAGACGTGCTGGTGCCCTCCAGAGGGGACACTCACACTCGCGCACGCTGGTTCCGTGACCAGGCAAATATTACCGTCAGTAGGGGGCTAAGTATGTAGAGTCCTTCGATATTGGATCAGAATAGGCACCACTGAGCGCCACTATGTAACTCGGCAGTGCTGAGTCGCTTCTGGTGGGTTGCCTCAAGACATCTTGACATCGACTGCTCCCTAAGGATTGCTGGTGTCGTGGCTTCAGCTGGACAATCAGGGATGTGACTGTGGAGGAGAAGGCAGAATTGGTGGCATGGGCTAATGCTTCTGTGGCGGCCCTTCATCTCAGCTCTCATGGTGACCTCACTTTCGATGTCTTCTACGTATCCATGCCCATGGTGTATTCATGTCGAGATCGCCTGTATCGACAAGTTACGGGGACCGTTCTTGGATAGAGGGAGGGGGGACGGGGGAGGCGGGGGAGGGGGGGGGGGGATTAGTTCCCTCAAGCTGGCTCCGCAAGAGGCGATTACTGTCAACCGTAGGAGGCTACGTATGTGTGTCGTCCTGTAGATGCTGGATCAGAATAGACACCACCGAACACCAGGCGGTGCAGTGTCTCCTCTGGTGGGTTGCCTCATGACAACTTGACCGTGACTGCTCTCTAAGGATTACTGGTGCTGGGGCTGCAGTTGAATGATCCGGGCTGTGACTGAAGACGAAAAGCCAGAATAAGTGGCATGAGGGTTAACGCTTCTCAGCTACCACAGAATACGACAGAAACAAAGAAAGAAAAGCAAATTCAGGTATAGAAAGGACAGGTTAAAAGGGATGTCAACTGAGTACCAGATAGGACAGGTCAGAATGAAAGTTTTAAATTCTGTCGCACAAAGATTAAAAGGTAGGTCTCTTTAAAGCCCGGACAGGATAATTCTAAAACGATAAGTTGACTCGGCTTGAGAGAGACAAATGAAATGGGTCGGAAAGGACACGTTGAACGGAAAGGTTTTTAATTAAGTTCGAGAGAGAAGAGGTTAAAAGAAAGGTTGATTAAGCCGAAGAAAGTACAGGGTACAAATGGATACTAATTCAGTCATAGAACGGGCAAGGTGAAAGGAAAGGTATATTCAGCTCCAGGAAGGACAAATTAGAAGGAAAGATTAATCCAATTCCAGAAAAGTCGTAATTAAAGGAGAAAGACTGATTTTTTTCGAGAAAGGATTTGTTAAAATAAAAGGTTTTTTTCCCCTGTGAAAAAAAGGGAAAAATTAAAAGGAAGGTTTGGGTTTTCAGCTCCAAAAAGGACAAAAAAAAACCTTTCCCCAAAGCTGAGTGGGCCCGAAAAAAATGACTTTTTTAAAGCAGGGGTTAAATTTCACTTTCCAGAAAGGCAGGGTTTAAAATTCCAAAACGTTTTGCCCTCAAAATAGCTGAAAAAAACTTTTTTTTTCCTGCCCCCCCTCCCCCCCCCTTCTGCCCCCCCCCCCCCCCCCTCCCCACAAAAACAAAAGGACCGATATTGAAAGCTTTGGGATGAATCATAATTTGGTTGGCGCACGCCGCACGCACGCAAACACAAAACACACACACAAAACCAAAACCACACACACACAAACACCCCACCCCACACACACACACACACCCACCCACACACTCCCACCACACCACACACAGGATTTTTAGTGAAATAAAAGAACAATTTTTTGTATTTGGGGGAAAAAATTCGGGTTTTTTTTTTTTGTCGTCTCACGCTTCCTCCTAACACAAAACAATGACAATTAATAAACTCTCCCCGTCTCTCTTTTTTCTGTTTTTCGAACTGTTTCAGTCAACAACCAAATGCCGTGTATTTCAAGAAGAAGATTTTGTTTATAAAATTTTTTTTCTGTCTTTTTTTAGTTTTTGGCCCCAAAGGCGGAATGTTCTGTTTTTGTTCGGGACCTCATTGCAGATAGGTGGGTGGAAATTTGCAATTAAAGTATTTGAGCTTATTCAAAGTTTTTGTTTTTGGCCCTCTCTCTCCCCCCTCTCTCCCTTTTCCCCTTTTCTCTTCCCTCTTCTCTCACTCTGTCTGGCTGTCTGTCTGTCTGTTGACTGTCCTCTCTCTCTCTCTCTTTTCCTCTTCTCTCTTCTCTCTCTTTTCCCCAATCTCTCTCTCCTCTTCTCTCTCCCGGGGGGGTGAGCTAAATTTCACAGCGCAGGGAAAAAGTGTTTTTGGAAACGCTCTAAAATTTGCGGAGGTTTGGGGGTCAAAATTACAAACTTAAATTATTGGATAATAAAGGGCACTTTCAATCACACAACTGGTAAAAATGTGCTGATCAGTGATTTTTAAATTTGTGACTAAAACTGTGCCTTTGCCTGTGAACTCTCTTTTTTTCCGCGGGGCCTGTGGCCTGTTTTTGCCCCCCCTTTAACCACCCCTTCGGGCCCAAAAGCGAATTCAGTCGGTCGGAAAATGCGCATCAGGGTTTCACTGGCAAAACCCGGGGAAAGCTATTTTCTTTTTGTTTTGGGCTGCCCTATTTCTTGTGCTTGGTGAGTTGAGGTGAACCCGGGGCCCTTAGATAGCGTTTGCGTTCACCAACGGGCATTAGCACAGAAAGGACAGTGCGAATGGTATTGTGCCCACGGGAAAAATTTCCCGCTCGTCCCCCTTCCTCGGTTGTGCAGCTGTTTTGGGGTTTTCTACCCGATTTCCCCAAACGGGTTACTGGAAGCAATGCAATTACAGCGTGAACATTCCCCCCAGAACTTTCTAATGAAATGTAAACCCCCTGCGGAAAATCTCATTTCCCATAAAAAAGGACATTTCGAATGCCCAGAACAATTTTAAAATGACATGGGGAAAGGGCGTTTTGTACGGGCTGGAGGGGGAAAATTTTGACGCTTTTCTTCTTTCCCGTAAAAGGACACCCGAAAGATGTTGAGAACTTTTCGCCCCTGCAAACGGGAACAAGGGCAATCTTTCCAACTTTTGTTTTCGGAAATGGAAATTTTAAAAAACCCGGAAAATAGTTTGGTCTGAAAGAACATTTTTGATACCCCTTGGCTTTCTAAAGGGAATAATCTGCGCGGGTTTGGGTGTGCCACAGACAGAAAAATTTTGAGAAGCTATGACTCCTGTGCCAAATGTTGTTGACAAAACCTAAACCATTTGGGGAAAGCACCGAAAAAATGGCCCGTAGAGGACACGCACAAAGCTCTTCGAGTGGGCGAAACCAGAAATGGCCAGCAAAGCCATGATTGCCCAATTTTCATTTCGGTGGGGGGACAAGAGGGCGTCATAAAAAAACCCGGGGGAAAGGTACCGACCCAGGTTGGGGGGGAAAGGTTTTGGGGGTGGCCAACGACCCCCAGGAAGCAGCCCGGGAAAACCCGGTTTTGCGGGGGGAAAAGAAGGGGGGGAAGGGTTTTGCATTCTTCAGGCGGGAAAGTTTGAGGGTGGTCCCCAAAGGGCCTGACCCCGGGAAATTACGCAAAGAAAGCAGCAGCAACAAAAAAAGACGCCAACCCCGGAAAAAGTCAACCCAAAAAACCCGCCAGGGAAAACAGCCCAATTTACAACGCATCACGTCGCGGAGGTCCGGGGGAACAGGTAACAAACCCCCAGCGGGGGCACGGCGAGGTGAAGATTCTCCCGCCCCAAACGGGGAAAGGTCACGAAAACAGCGGGGCGGGTGGCCTTGGCGTGCAAAAGTTTTTTACGGCAGAAACCGCGGTGGATTTCGGCAGTACACCGGGGATTCGGCAGTAAAACGCGGGGATGCGGTAGTGCACGTGGTGGATAGGGAAAGTGCGTGATGGTGAGAGGGGTTTGGCACGCGGGGGTTTGAGAGCACCCCCAGTGGTGCTGTTAGTGGTGCCCGTGGCGTGTCGTAGTCCCGGGGCAGGGTCATTTGCTTGTGGCATGTCATAGTGCTCGGGGGTGGTGGGTTTTGTGGTGGTGGTGGTGGTACTCGTGGGGGGTTAAGGGAAAAGGGGCGCGTTGCGGTGACAGCAGTCCCCGTGCGGGGTGGTGGGGGCATGGGTTTTAGGGGCCCCCATGACAACAGAAAAGGGGGGAAAGTCGACACACTGGAAAAAAACGTGCCGCTCCTTTCCCATCGGGCCCCCCCCCCGTCAAAAATGTTTTCCCGGCAAATCCCCACCAACCCCCTTGGCAAACAACCGGAAAAACCCATAGGCAGGAAAGGGTTTTTGGGTTAAAAATGACTTTCCTTGTATATAATGAAGAAAATCTGTACTCTAAATTAATTTGGATTTGTCATTCTTAAATTTATGTTTCTTTTTTTGAATTGTTTGTCTAACTGAAACTTTTTTTGGGATTTTACCTTTGATTTTAAATTGGTGTTTTTTCATGAAAAGTCAATTTTGTTGCCCCGCCCAGAAAGCTTTCTCAAACAGGGGGCCGAAATTTCCCGGGGGGGGGGGGGGTTTTTTCCCTCCTATTTAAGAAAGTCATTGGGTTAGTTTTGTTTTTCGAGGGTCGGGGGTTTAAAATTTTTTTAAAAAGGTTTGCGGGTTAGAGTTGAAAAAATTTCTGTGTTCAACAAGGAAAAAAGTTATTCTTTACTTGGTTTTATGTTTTTCCCAGAAAAGGGGCCCCCGGTTGTATGAAAAAAGGGAAAAATTTAAAGGGGGTTTATTTTTATTTTGGGGAAAAAGTTTTTTAAAAGGTTTTCAGAAAATCTTGTTTTTAAATTTTATGTTAGTTGGTGATTTTAAAGCCAAAACGGGTTTGTGATCAAACTAGACCGAATCAATTTTTGAAAATTTTCTCCCAATTCTGTTTAAACGATGTCATGGATGAAACATTGTGGGGTTGGGGGGTTGAATTGGGAAAAAAAAGATGTTTGTTAAAAATTTTGGCAATTCCTTATTAAAAAATGTTTTTTTCAGTTAAATTGCATTTTGTAAATGGTTTTGGCCCTAGGGGCCCTTAATGGTTTATTTCAAAAATATGTTTCGCCACATGGCTGCAGTGTGATAGTTTTATGAAATCTTCAAAAGGTTTATGTTTTTAACACAGTCTTGTGATTTTGCGGCAGCGAAAAAAATTGACTCATGGGGATTTACCTGGGGGAATTCAAAAGGAAGAATGTTTGTACGAAAGTGATTCAATTTTGGGTTGTTTATGTTTAAAAAGGGGAGTTTCCCGAAACGCCTCTATGGTCTGAATACTAAGCCTTTCCCGTACAAGAAGAACAACGGCCTTTTACTTTAAAAACAAATTTTACAGAATGCTTATAAAGGAAATTTGAAAATGAAAATTAATAGTTCTTTTTTAAAAATTTACAAATTTTATGTGCAAAACGCTGCTGGTGCATTTATCAAAAAAGTGGAAAAAGGCAAAAAAAAAAGCACTGGTTTGATGGGCGAATGTGGAGGGAAAAAAAGGAAGGGAAACCGTCGTTATGGGCAATTTTAAACGGTTAAAAAAAATATAAAACCCTGGGAAAAAAAAAAGAAGCCTATGTTAAAGAAAGGGGAAAAAAATTTAAAAATTTTTTCTTTTAAAAAAAAAGAAAAAAGGGTTTTTATAAAACGAGGGTTGGAAAAATTGCAGCGTCCTTTAAAAGATCCAAAACTGTTTTTGGGAAACAAACCCCATCAGTGAACAGAAAAACGGGTATCTATAAAAAACAATCACTCAGAACAAAGGTATAAACACTTCTTTAGTGTATTTAAAAAGAAAAAAAAATGGCAGGAACCGACCCGGGGGGAAAATTTATTTTCCCCGGAAGTACTAAAAGGAAAACAAAATTTAGCCCTAAAGTTTAATAACCCTTTTTTCCAGGCAGGGGGGTTGCGCCATTTAGGAAAAACAAAAACCGGGGAAAAAAACGCAGGGCCCCGACAAAAAGCCCCTGAAAAGTTAAAAAAGCTGGCCCCCAGGTTTTTGATTTCCTCGGGTTTTTTACTTTAAAAAGCTGTTTTATATGGGAAAATCTTTCCTATTGAAAGGTCTAAAATATTATTGTACCTTTTCATAAGAAAGGAGACGTAAACCAGCCCGACATTTTTCGGGTTTGGGTTTTTTTTCCCTAAAAAGTGTTTTTTAAAGTTTATACACATAACTAAATAAAAGAAAAAACGAAAAAGGGCCAAAGAAGAAAGCCAAAACCCTTTTGGGGGCCAAAACAGGTTTTTTTTGAGCAGGGTAAAGGGATGCGATCATTTTTTCACATTGTATGCAAATTTTTGAAAAGTTTTGGGAAAAAAAAACTAAACTATAGTTGCTTTTTTCGATTTTAGAAAGGCATTTGATTTAGTAAACAGAAATGTGATTGGGCGATAATGAGGAAAAATGGTTTTTAAAAAGGGAAACTGTTTTTATGGCCCCCTTTAAAAAGCATATACGATAAAGGGGTTTTGGGATGGTGCGTGACAGTTAATTTTTCTTTATTTTTTTGAATGTCCAGGGGGGGGGGTAAACAAGGGTGGGCTGTTGAGTCCCCCCAAATTTTTTTCTTTCTTTTTTAAATGAAATGGCTACTGATTTGCCCAAAAAACCCGGAAAAAAAATGGTATTCGTTAAATGGTGCTCTGAAAAAATTTCTATTTTATTTTCGGATGTTTTTGTTCGTTGTCTGATACGTCATTGGACTTTAAAATCAACTAAACTGTTTAAAAAGAGGGAAACTGAAACCTTTGGCTTTAAAGTTAAAACCCTTTAAAAAAACAAACGTAATGATTTTTAAAGGGAAGGGGGGGGCATTTTGGGCCCCTGTGGGGAAAAGTGGTTTCTATGGGGTTTTCCGTGGTTTAAGTAACGAATTCTTTTTAAATTTTCTTGGGCAGCTCTTTACGACAAAATTTTAAATGTAATTCTGCCCCTGTCGGAAAGTAGAAAAGGGAAAAAAGGGGGTTATAGAAATCAAAAGTCTTTGAAAAAACTGAGATCAATAGATGGAAAAGTTTGTTCTGGAAACTCTTTGATTCCAAATTGAACCATCTTTAAAATATGCAGCTGAAGTTGGGGCAAAAAAATGATTGGGAGGGCCAAACGAAAATGTTTCAAACCCTTTTCCATAAAAGTTTCCTAAATTTTCCCCCCCCCATTTCCTCAAACAAAACTGGGGTTTGGGGAAACGGAAGAACCCTTTTTATCTTAGGACACAATTAAAAATGTATTAAAAACTGGGTTTAAACTCGTTTTCACTGCCCCCGTCAAGAATATTTAAAAGGCTTTGGAAAAAGCTGTTAAGGCACATGAATCTGGCACTTTAATTGGGCAAACAAAAGTACAAAAAGTTTTGACGGAAATGGGTATTGCATAGTTTGGTTGAGTCAAGGGGTTGGGTTTTTAATCTGCTTTTTTTTCTATAGTTGAAAGAAACGCTTATTTCCCGGTTTAAAAAAGAAAATGGCACTCTGAGTTTGGGATAATGAAAAAAATATAGATGGTTTCCCTCTTTCAAAAAAAGTCTTTTTAAAAACCCGAAAAAAAATTTAAACATGTGTTTCCCAATAAATGGCATAGAGGCGCTTCTCAAGATTTCGCTCCCAGTTTGTGGCCTTAAAAACTGTATTCGTTTTGGTTTTGAAATGACCCCAAAAAGATATTAAATGCCCATCATGTGGAAAGGATTTGAAAAAGAAATCATTTTTTTTTTTTTACTGTGCCCCCGTAAGATGATATCCGTTTAAAAAAAATGTGCCATACTGGAATCCTTCCCCAACCCTTTCCCGATTTAAAAAAAGTTTTAAAAATTTCCCTTTCCAATAGTAATGAAAAAAATTATTTAAAACTGTTTCAAAAAATTTTTAGCACAGGCAAAGAGATAAAAAAAGTTAAGTTAAAAATTAATGTGCGTTTAAATTTAACTTAATAAAAAGTAAAAGTCAAGATGATCCTGTATCCAAAGTTGGGGTGTGTGCGGTTTTGGTTTTTTGGGGTGTGTTTTGTGTGGTGTGTGTGTGTGGTGTTTGTGTGTTGCTGTTTTTTTGGCCCCCGGGGCGTTTGGGTGTGCGTTTATGTTTTTTTGCATGTGTGAAATCAGAAAAAAAATATTGAAAAGGCATACAATTGTTCCTGTTCAACCCCCCTTTTCTTTAAAGGTGTTAAACTATGCAATAAAAAACTTTTGTTATTATTATTGTCTCTCTCTTCTCTCTCTTCCAAACATTACTCCCTTTTCCTCCCACCTTCGTACCCCTTTGCATTCTTCCCTTCCACTTGTCTTTTTTTAAAGTATCAAAAACAGACAGACTAAGTCAAAACCCGCACTGTTGGGGAAATTTTCCCGCCCTCTCACTGATGAAAAGCCGTTAAAATCCTTACTTTTGCGTAAAATGCGGGGGGACAAAACAGACACGAAGACGGGCAGCGGAAAAGGGCCGAGCAGGTGCCTTTTGGATTTAAACCCCGGTATTTCAACAAACACACTGATCCATTAAATACGTGCGGGTGTGTGTTTGTTTGGTGCTTGCACGCACGCACGCACGCAGCACGCACGACGGCACGCACGCACGCACGGGACCACCCCAAAACACAAAAACACACACACAGAGACAGAGACCGGGGACAGATGACAGAGAGGGGGGGGGGGGGGGGGGGGGAAGGAGGAAGAAAGAAGAAGAGGGAAAAAAAAAGTAGTAGTTAAAAGAAAGGGAAAAGAAGAAGGGAAGGGAAAAAAGAAGAAAGAGAGAGAGAGAGAGGAAAGAAAAAGAGAGGAAAAAGAGAGGAGAGAGAGAAAAAGAGGGGTAGAGAGGGGAGAGGGGGAGAGAACGAACGAACGAACGAACGAAATTTGTTTAAAGAGGGGAAAAAAATAAGCACATATCAGGGTGGTTTTTCCTCTTGCCCTCAAAAATGAAAAGAGAAAAGGGAGGAGAGAGAGAGAGAAGAGGGAGAAAAAGAGAGTTAGAGAGAGAGAAAGGGGAGAGAGATTTAATTTAGTTTTTTATTCATTTTAACAGGGGCCCAAAGGGCCCCCAAAGGGAAAGGGGGGTGTGAAAATACAGTACAAAAGGGTTTCTTTTAAAACAAATTACGGAAAAGAAACCCAAAAAAAAGGGCAATTTTAAGAAGTAAAATTTCTCTATATTTAAAAGCCTTGTACAAAAACAAAAAAAAAATTTTTAAAACACTTCTGCAGAAGTAGATGAACAAAGTAGGCTCAGTTTAAAAAAGGGGATGGCTGGCTGAATATTTGGGCTTAAAAAAACTTTTCTCTGATGCTCATGAGAGCTGGACAGGACAGGACGAAGTGTAATTCGGTTTCAACTGATTTTTTACATAAAGGACAAAGCATATCATAACATTACATATGCGATATCTAAAATAATGAGTGGCCAATGCAGAAAATTCCTAATCTGAACTTTGCTGTTACAGTTTTAGGTGCCTGTCCATATTTAAGGTTAAGTACGTTTTCAAGTCATGAACATCACAAAGGTCCTGTAAAAAATCAAATCTGCGCTGGAATGAATATGAATCAGCCCATTCTCCCATCTGCAGTCAACCAACCGTTGACGAAAAACACATACAAACTCTTTAGTATTACCAACCCCCTTGATTCAGCCAAACAAATCCAAATCCGTATTCAAATAGACAATGGCGCACTTTGACACCCGTTATTTTCCCTTTAGCATCTAAGTCAACAACATATTGTACGCCTTACGAGGAATTCAAAGTCTTCATTTGTAACGTTTCACCCAGTAGCGGATACATCTAAACAGCAGAGGTAATGTAAATGGAAATCGTTAGTCTCACCGTAAATTAGATCATTTGGATTTCCGTCTATCTACACCAAAAAACCCTTTTCAGAGCAAACTTTTTGACAGTTTTCACAATGGATAGCACTTTTCTAGTCCCCATAGCTCAGAGCCGTACTGTACAATGGGTTGAACCTGAGAATAAAATAGCTTATAAACAACATGAATGAAAGAATTATTAAGAACATGTAACTTTTTCATGAAAACAAAGCACAACATTTTTTGCTTTACTTGAAAGGTCTTTGCATGCGCCAAAAAAACTCAAACGTGTTGAGAATAATATTCCTAAAATATTTAAAAGCATTGACAATTGGCATAGGAGTACCATCGTATACCCACCTTTCCCTTACACTTAAATAACCACCTTACGAAATACAAATATTGTTTTTTTTCCATTTTGACTTTAAAACTGCAATGAACTAGCGGCACGGTGCAAGCTATTAAATTGTGTTTGCAACCCTATAACAGTTTCAGACATCAAAACAACATCATCGGCCAACAGAAGGATAAACAATTCAAAAGCGTCGAGCGATAATAAGCACCATGTTTACCATTGTTGATTACAAACAAGAGCTAACTCATTAATAAACAAAGAAAATAAATAGGGCTGCATGCATCCCCCTGCTTGACTCCCTAGAGCAATTAATATAGTCCAGTAAGTTTTGTTCCACAACGGACTCTGGTTCTTACTCTATCATACATACTTCTAATACATCTATGGGAGTTTACCTTTAACACCATTTTTGTTCAAAAATGGGCCAGAGGAATTTCTATTAATGGAGTCAAAACGCTTTTGAAAATCTATAAAAGCTACGTATAACTTCCTATTGTTAGAAAACTGCTTCTGCACAACCGCAAGCAATGTAAACATGTGATCAATAGTTGAGAAACCCTTCTTAAAGCCTGCTTGATAATCACCTGTGATATCATTTTCCCTACCCATTCTTGCAGTCGTTTAAATAATAATTGTCCCAAAGATTTACTACTAATATCACTAATAGAGATCCCTCTGTAATTGGGGGGGTTTATTAACGTCGCCCTTTTTAAAAAAATTGGCAAAATAAACTGATTCAGTCCATTTTCTGGGAACGTACCTTTATCAAATAAGATATTAAAAACAGTTTCGAAAGAAGGGCATTACCTGATCAGAAGCATGTTTAAAAGTTCCCAATAAACCGTCAGGGCCACCGCCTTGCGATTTTTCAATTTTCTACACGCTAATGCAAACTTCGTCTTGTGTAATTGGTCGATTCATATAACTATCATTGTTGACATCAAGTGTTTTGGTCAACACACACGTTACTAACGTCAGGGCTCTAGTAAGCCTGGAAAGTTGAAACCAGTTCGCTGCACTGCATCAGGGGTTGAAGGATCTGAGGGAGGAGGTGGGTTCTTTAAAAGAAAGAATGCTGTGCTAGCAAAAGAACTCTGATCTCACTACGAGACTTTAACAATTAAAGAAAGGCAGATGATTTAGAAGGAAGATCCCAAAAAGAAATAACCTAATTTTCTATGTCCCCCCAGAGATCAAATGAGACTAGCGAACAGTGGAAGGTAAAATACATGATCTATTTAAATGATGAGTTTAGATTTGACACGGGACATTGAGTTCGATCGGGTACATAGATTAAATGCCAAACCTGATTCTCCCATCATCGCTCGATGTTCTTTTTTCAAAAACAAAAAGAAAATCTTAAGAGCAAAAAGGAAATTAAAAGGGGGTAACATCTTGTGGGCGAGGATTTCTCCCCTCGTGTTTGGGAAATAAGGCGTGGTCTTTCCCCCCCTCTGAAGAAGGGAAGGTCAGAAGGCAAAAAGCGGCGATGATCTTTGATCATCTCCTCATTGACGGGACTAAGTATTTTCTCGACGACCAAAGCGGATTAGTTTTAATCTAGATAGGGGGGGGGCCGGGCCACTTGATGAAAATTTGACCTACACCTGTGTGGCAGAAGAAGGTACTGAAATAAATGCTACACCGGGAAAATCGCCTGTCACTTGTGGCAGTGTCAGCGGTGAACCGTTTTTTGTGGGTCAGAGAGGTGACTCCGGGCAAGCTGTGAAAAACAAGTGCCAAAAGTGAACGGCACAGCGTGTACAGATGTAAAGAAACCCTTTCTTTCTGTTGTGGAATGGAATGGCTTATTTTCTAAACTAACCGACCGTGATTTTATGTCGTTTATTTACGATTTTGATTTCATATGTTTTATTGAAACATTTATGGACGAATGTCGTGCTGATATGTGGTTGGTTTATGAAGCTTTTGTAAAACTGCAGTTAAATTTTCTAAACAAGGAGGCGTTCAGGCGGAGTGATTTGTTTATTCAGAAAAGAAAATTTTCTCCCTTTGTTAAATTCTCGACGTTAATCATTCAAACTTTTTGTGTTCTTGATCGATAAAAGATTATTTGGAAAAGATAAGGATGTTTTGTACTTTTGTTCCTATATACCTCCAGAAGGTTCACCTTTTTATGCCCATTTTGACATTGATAATGGTATTAATTTACTAGAAGAATGTCTCGTTGATTTATTGTTACCTAGGATGTTTTGTTATATTAAATGGGACCTCAATAGCAGAACCTCAAACATTCACAAGAACATATTTGTGAGCGATGTTCCTGATGAGCATTTCCATAGCCGGCCTCTCAGTATTAATCGACACTCCGAAGACTGTACATTGAATAATTATGGTAAATTGCTACTGAATGTGTGCACTACTGTAGATCTGTGCATTCTTAAGGCGTGTGTAAAGGAACCTTGAAGGTCGCTATACATACATTTTCTGATACTGGTGCCAGTGTTGTCGATTATTTTTATATTTTCTAAAGAACTTTTTGCTCTTTTGTATGATTCATGTATGCTTAATGTTTTAGAACGCATAGATTCTGACCATTTACCTGTATCCCCTTTTTATTGCTTTTCCTAAAAAAAAATACTGTACATGCCAGTAACAAGACAGAAAATCTTGTTTTTAGAAAAACTCGTCTGGAATGATGAACACGCTAGTTTGTTCGTAGTACTTTATGTAGTGATGGAAAATTTGTAAAAAGATAGATGCTGCTATAAGTTTATTAGATGTGGATATAAATTATGCCTAAACATGTTTAATGATGGCATGAAGGAAAGTGCAGACGCATGAGAAGATGTATACATATTAAAAGTAACAAAGTACCTGGTGACTGGTATGATAAAGAATGTGATGCTAGTAAAAGGAAAACCATGAGGTTACTTCGTATCAGTCGTCGCACTTTAAGATCGAGGACAGAAATGCTTACTCATTTGCTAGGCGAGAATATAAACATTTATTGAAAAGAAAAGAGAAAGACTTCAACAATTCTTTAGTTCAAAACTTGTATCATCTATAAACTGTCAAAAGGAATTTTTTGGGGTACTATTCAGAGGATTCTTTCAAACGAAAACAGCCCCGGAATAACATCAGTATTGAACATGGAGAGAGAGAGAGAGAGAGAGAGAGAGAAGGGGGAGAGAGAGAGAGAGAGGAGAGAGAGAAAAGAGAGAGAGAGAATACGATGGTAGGAGAAGTGAATGGAGTCTGTAAAAAAAAATAAATTCACGCGCGCGCGCGCGCACGCATGCACGCACCCCACACACCCACACACACACATACACACACACACACACAGCATGCATGCATGCCTGTACGCACGCAAAAAAAAAAAGAGAGAGAGAGAGAGAGAGAGAAGGAGAGAGAGAGAGAGAGAGAGAGAGAGAG
>CM031601.1:69806179-69818813 GCA_018398815.1 Conus ventricosus | reverse complement strand
AAGCCTTCAATTTCAGCATGATTTCTACCAAACCACACACCCATAGCATTATTGTTCTTAGCATAAATGCCTGATCCATGTAGCATACTTTACATATTTTTATTATGATTTCTTTTATTTTTTTTATCTTACGCTGAAAACCTTACAAATCAGAGAGCTAACACAATGAGAACTGATTTTTATTTTGTTAAATAAAAACTTTATAACTTCAGTATGATGTCCTGTGTGTTGTGTGTGTGTGTGTGTGTGTGTGTGTGTTGTGTGTGTGTGTGTGGGTGTGGGTGTGTGTGTGTGTGTTTGAGAGTGCACTCCTAAGTTAAACATTTTGTCACTTTTTATACACAAAAAAATTCACAGAGAGAGACAGAGACAGAGGGAGTGCAGACTAGTTGATTTACGTGCCCCCCCCCCCCCCCCCCCCCTGAAGACAGACATTCAAAGACAAATTCAGACAAATCAATCACCTGATCATGTATATCATGTATCAATGGACCAGTGTTAGACATGGAATCTCTCAAAGCTTTTGTTCCACTGGCTGTTTCTCTCCTTCAACAACAACAAAAAAGCTAGTTTTCCTTGTCTGTATCATTTAAATGTGGTTTTTAACTAAAACCTGTTTATACTTATAATACTTACAATCTCATTAAATATTCTTAGTTCTTCGGCGAAGTCGCGCTCGTCTAGGGTCGACTAGCGATTTGTATCGATCCTTATAAAAATGGACAACCCCAGTCCCCCTCTCCTGCGCACTTCCACTTCCAGGTTGTTCCGTCTTGCGTCACTTTTATTTGTCCATAGGCTATCTGCCTTAAGGATTACCTCCCTGCTATTACGGAACTTCAGAGCTGGGGACGGATTGGGGGGGAGGGTTTTTTTTATCGGTTTATGAGATGGTAAGTATTTATTATAAACTTTAGGTTTAGTTTTTTAAAACCTCATTTTATATTTCATACATACATCTCCATTAATTATTTGCTGACTATCAGCAAGGACAAGGGGGGTCTGTGTTGTCTAATTTGAATCATTAAAATTTGACTGAATTCCTGGTATACTTCCAAAAAAGGAGTATGGCGGGTAAGGTATAATCAATAACATACTTTTTGTAGACTTACCCTAGTTCCCTGCATGCTGCCCTTCTTTAGTGTTCTCGCCTGGGAACCTGCATGCTTGGGCCGCATCCATTGCTGGTTGTAGTCTCTGCTTGCCATCTTCAGACCTAAGGGCGATATCCCGCAGGTAAAGTGTCTTAACGAAGACTGAAGCTGATTGCCAATACGACGCTTTGCTTGTCGTTTGTGCCAGAGATGTTGTGGTCGATGCCATTGTTGTCGCCCAAGGCTCTTATTCATGTGCTCTACGCCTTCAGGTTTTTCTTGATCTCGCATCGAGGATTTTGACCATCCTCCAGGTTGAGTGGCTACATTCGCTTGTTTGATTGTAGTCTATTAACCATCCTGGAGAGGACCAGTTGCTCTGGAGATTATCCGATGTGTAAGGCGGTTGTTGATCGAGGGGAGAAACAGTGCCCTTTGTGACGAACGTTCGAATTTTTGCTTGATCTAGCCTCCTGTATTCTTTTGAGCGGCTTTCATCTGGGCATCAACGCCTCATCCAATCCCTTCCGGATCTATGTCCCTTGTGTGAGGTTTAATTCTGGTTGGTTATTAGGCGCGGAAGTCCTCTGGATTCTGGTTTTTGGCCTTAAACTCTGGCAAGAACTTGGTCGCTGATTGTGCCATTAATTAGTTGATGTGCCACCACGTTCTTATGGCTGACCAGGTTGTGATTTTCTGACACTCTTCTGCCGTCGCCAGTGCCACCAGAAATGCCGTCTTTATATGTGAGCCCTTGAGAGGAAGTAGTTTTATTATCTTTGATAATTTCTTTAACTTGAGGTAGTTCAGAACCACTGCTAAGGCCCTTTGGAGGTAAGAAATTTGGTGACATTCTTGGTTAGGTTCGCTGCTCCCTGATATGATATGTCACGCTTTGTCTTGCGTCACGTCCTCTCTTGTTGACGACGGCTCTTAAAACCGTAGGCAATGGCCTGATCTTCTAGTTTTTGAGAGAGGACTGCGAAAGGTAAAGGTGTATTGAGTGGATATATTTCTGCCAAATGGTTGACAATGTGGCGTTTTTTATAAAGGTTTGAGAGGGTCTCTTGACCTGTTTTACTAAAGCACCATTTTCTCCAGTCTTCCCATTGGTGGTGTAGACTCTCCTGGTGGTGGGTCATATGACTAGCTTCTATCAGCTTGATAGCGCCTTTCCCCAGTCTCCTTTTGTGCAAAGTACTTGACGCATTAATTTTCCTTGCGTTGGCAAGTTGAGTGTTGCTTGCGTTGCCGCTGGTGCATCCCCGTCCTTGGTTTGCCTGTTGAGCTTGGTTTTGTAGTCTCTGGTCCATTGCGTTCGTTCCTGACCAAGCCTTGAGTAGCGTGAGGGAAACACTCTTTTGTCGGACAGAAGGGGGGTTACCAAGATGAGAGTTTGCTCCCTCCATCTTTGATTTCTCTTTCTCTCTTGGGGATGTGATTCAGGGGCGCGGTACGGTAGCTATCTGGTCCCTTTCAAGATGCACTCCATCGCTCCTACTTTCCATGCCTGTGGTCTGGGACTGGCGAGATGTAGGTTGGGTAAGCCACCTCGCATTTTGTTATTTCGTCTCGAATAGAGGGTCTACATGTGGTTCTGCCCTAACTTTCCCCAAACCCACCTGTTGTTTTCCTTGACTATAGTCCACTCTGTAGGGCATGTTTGTGCCGGGCAGGCCCGCAAGAAGGTCCCGCCATTATGTTTTGCAACTGCAGGCTATGTGTTTCGCGACAGCATTCCAAACCCTTGGCATGCGTCCACAGTAACAACTGTTCCGATCTGAATTGAGGGATTGGGGGCATGAGTGCTTCCCTGTTTGTTATGAGAGACACATCTGTGTTGTTGTCTGACCTGACTAAAATTCTCTAATGGCGGGTTCCAGACCTGCAGCTCTTGGTAGGGATAGGGCTACCGCTCTAATTCAGTGGTTGTTTGGTTGCCCTGCATATTGCTGTCAAGTCCAACTGTACTGTGTGTTCGTTTCTTGTGGCATCCCCAACCGTGCTCCGATGCATTCTGTGTACACTGTTGCCTGAGGCGGAGGCAGAGTGATGGAGTTCGATGCCTTCAGCCTATCTTGGTCGAGCCACTGTTTTTGGTTTGTGTCCTTGAACCGGGTGCGTTTAATGATTTTCTGGATTCCAAAGATCTCAGACCTGGTGTGAAGCGGCTGGTACTTCCCGTTGCTGGGGCCTCTTGTGATGTCGACCCAATTGTTATCAGGGGAGGGCTAGGAGACTCCATCCTGCCTAGTTTACTGCAAAGATAGATGTCCATGGATGAGACCGACTGGAGCTTGGTTAGTAATTTGGTTTGTTGTTGCCAGGAAGGGCCCTCCACCATGGCCTTGTGGGTTGACCGTGTAAGGTTGGTCTGGTCGAATTCCATCCTCCAGATTATGTAAACTTCCTGGGGGGAGTGACGTGCGGGTCTTGGTCCAACCTGATTTACAAAGTCCTAGGTCTTCTGTAAGCATTGCCGTAAGTAATCTTTTGGTTGAGGCACTCTGTCTCACTTCTCGCCAGAAGTTGCCAGTCGTCAAAATAGGTTATGTACGCCTGATCTTCTGTGTTTGGTGTTTTGGCTTCTACCCTCTTTCCACTTTGGTGAAGACGAAAGGTGATAGGCTGGCGCCCTCAATCACGAATGGGGAGAGTACCGGTGTCTGGTAACATTTGCCCACCCCATTCGAAATCTCTGCCATTTCTGTCCATTTCTGCCACCTTTTATGGAGTAGGCATCCCTGAGGTCTAATGATGTGGCCCTATCGTGTGCTGTTTGGACCTATTGATGTTGTCTGGGGATTCCATGCTTGTATTTCACCTTCCTGAGGAAAAGTCGTTGAGGGGTGTCAAGTCCTGGATTGGGGACGGTATCCTCCTGGGTAATTGCGATAATAGCCGGCTGTTTAGAAGACGGGTGATTGACATGTTCTTCCCTCTTCTATAGCCCCTTTCTTTCATAATTTCACCTACTTGTCTGTCTTCTGCTAAGAGGTCTTGTTGTTCCTCTACTTTGGTCGTGGGAACGATATAGGGATTCTTTGCAGAGTGTCGGCTTGGTTTCCCAAAGGTAGGCGTAACCCTTCTCTGTAGATGTTTCTTATCGGCTCCCAGGCCTGTCGCGTCCCATGTTCTTCCACTCTTGTACCTGAGTACATAGGGGCCTTGGAGTGGAAGGCAGGAGTAGTGTTCGTTACAGTCACCTCCTCCCCCCCCCCCCGCCCTTTGCCCTTCCGTGATAATTTACTTGTGGGTTTGAGGGGTAGAGAGAGCTCGGTGATTTGTTGCTCTCTTGGGCATCCCCTGTAGGTGTTGGTTTTGTGGTTGGAACTAGGCGCACTGCTCCTGGGTAAGAGTTACTGAGGCGATTTTGTGAAGGTCCAGTACACCTTTTCGTTTCTCTGGCTGTTGTAATTGCGTCATCCCGAGGGACCGTTCCCTTTTTCTTTATGGGGCAGTACTGAGGTGGGATGCAGAGTCGTGGGCCTTCAGATTCCTTGTCCCTGTTTATGGCTTTCTCCATTTGAGATTCTTCAAACAGTTCCTTAGTACCACCACACTCGATTCTTAGCAGTGTGTGTCTGTTTTCCATAGGAATGTTAGTGGTTGCCTGGGCTACCTCTCTCATATCATTTTAAACTGCCGGTAGCCATGAAGGTGACACTAGGGCCAGCGTCGCCGCCGTCTCCGCGCCTGGTGAAATGCTTTTCATGCATTGCGTCAAAACACTCTGCGCTTGCCTCCTTCTTCCACTGTCGGTCTGCACCTTGTTTCGGGGCAGTGGTTGTTGGAGGAGAATCCTACTAACTTGATCATTTGCTCTATATGAGTCACAGAGTACTCTGTAGGCGTAATAGTGGCCGTTCTTGCTGGATCCCGATTTCTCTTGAAAGCTTGGAGGGTTCTCGTGGTGCTCGGATATCTCTTAAAAAGTTTTGTCTCAGATTTCTCTCCTTAGGGGCAAACGTAAAGAGAGCTAGTGTGGGGTCGGCCTTCCATCGCCAGGTTTAGGTGAGTATTTGTACCTGCTGGATATAATTTGCATCCTTTAGGGGGTCTAGAATCTTGACTGATTGGCATTTGTCCTATATCACTTACACTCGAATGTATTTTTGTGCAGTCGTCAATTTTTTCACCCCTCTTGAAATCACTTTCTTGTGGTAGAATCCTCTTCCCACTCACACTTGTGCCTCATTCTTCTTCAGTTTTCTTCTCCTTGTTTTCTTGGGATGTCAGGACCTTGGGCAACATTTCAACAGCCTTTTCTATGATGTGTGCCATTAAATTCCTTATGGGCTCATAAAGACGAGTTTTTTCTGCGAGGATTCATGGTCACATCTTTGCCGCCTCTAAGAGCTCTTGAGCCCCTTCATCGGAATTGTGACTTCACACTCCTCTTCTTATTCCGACCTATTGTGTGTTTCTGGTCCCAAGGTAGAAAGTCCCTCTCCGTTAGAATCACCATATTCATCTGGGATGCTCTGGCGTCGTAGTCTGAGTAGGATCCACCTGGTTAGGTCTAGTTTGATCTTCCCCTTCTTGATCCGGAATTCCGATATTT
Organism: Conus ventricosus; assembly: GCA_018398815.1. NCBI lineage: Eukaryota > Metazoa > Mollusca > Gastropoda > Neogastropoda > Conidae > Conus > Conus ventricosus. The sequence continues at coordinate 69,813,155 of CM031601.1, read as the reverse complement.
GGGTAGCGATCCTGTGAACTCTGGCATCTCTTTGCTCCTACTCTGTGTCCCTATCGACTCTTCTCTATTGGAATGAAATGAGGTTAGTTTTTGGGATTTTAGATGTGGTGTTGTTCTCTGGACAGGATACATAGCGCACTCCGCTGAATCATCACCTCTGTGTTGTCTCCCGTCGGAAACTGGCTTCAGAACTGTAGGCTCGTCGGTTCACTTCGTCCGATCTGTTCTGGAAATCCCCTGTGTACCCTCGGTCGTGTTGGCACGTCGGTCCTCTTCGTTGTCATTGTGCCCACCCAGCCTTCGGGAGATGTTGCTTGATCTTCCCAAGGCACTCCCCTGTTGGTCAAAGGACACTGGGCGATGGCGGTGCTCAGTAAATCTTCCCAGGAGTACATGTCTTGAATCCACTCCGTTGGCGTAAGTCCTTGGCTCTCTCAGTGCAGCTCATTATTGAGGTGGTCCGGCGTTTGTTCTGTATGTCGTAAGAGGTGGTTATCACGAAGAACTGGAAACTGCCATTGTAGTTGTGGAGAAATGCCTCTAGGTTCGCTCGTGAGCCGTGTTGTTGATCCACTCGTTGACTACTCTCAAGTAGTTGAGCCTAAGTGTGAGTGCACGCGCCCTTTCCAGTGCGTTCCCGCACTTATGGTGGAGTGTGCACTGGGATCGTATCGGGCAAGTGGTGTGGTTGAAGTGCAGGTGGGGTACTGTGTCCTCTTCTCAGTGCTAGGCGCACCCGGAACTCAGGTAACGTGCTAGTGCACTAGTAACTGGTCATGTGCGTGAGCACTGGTACTGTGACCTGTACCATGTACAGTGGGGCTGGGCACTGGGATGCCTCCGGTCGTGCGTTGGTAAGCAAGCTCTCAGGCGTCTGGCGCTGACGACCGCTGGCGCACTTTCGTCCGGCGTTTTGGAACTGGCTGGTGCATGTCAATCGGCGGTCAGGGGTGTGAGGTGGTAACGGTCATCTGGGTAAGGGCTGTTTACAACTCGTAGGATCTCTCGGGAAGACAGAAAGGCTTGGTTGTCCAACCGCGAACTTTGGCTATTGTCTGGAAGTACCTCATCGACCTGGTCTCATTGTGTGTATCCGACATATTACCTGATTTGGGTTGTCGAGGATGGCGCAGAGTGCTCTTCTTTTGTGTGCAGGTTGGTCATTTTCCTTGCCCCCTGTGAAGACTCTTCTAAAATGTGCACCCGGTCGGGGGGCACGTCCTCGTCCGGGTTCTGATGCTTTAGGTGTTGCCATTTTTCTTTTCTGGTTTGTTTCTTCTTCTTGCCTTAGATGTGGTGGGTGAGTCGTGGACGAGCTGTCCCTATACACAGTAGTGACTGAAAGGTGTCCGTGATTTCCTCGTGGCTACTACTGGTTCCTTCTGCCTTATTGTAGTTTCAAACCAAAAAACTGACACTATAACAACCAAAATGAGAAAAACACCAATACCCTTGAAGGCACTGAGGAGTTTTGAAAAGACTAACTTGTGACACAAGCTTTTGTGACCACTAGCTCTATCGGAGTACACTAGATCCTCAGCGAAAGAGGAGAGCGCACCGACCACGGGGTCGGTTTCATCACTGTCACAGTGTCGTGGATCATAACACTCAAACACTACACAGTTATGGCCACAGTTGTTCTTGACGATTCTCAAACAGATCTGTGGGACTACCATTACTCAATAATTTCATCATCACAATCAATAGATAACATATTGGACAACGTTCTCACCTGAGTTCTTGGTCAACCTCGTGTTCGTCTGGAAAAAAAAAGAAGTTCAGGGCTTATGATAGTCCACCGCGTGTAGATAAAAGCTCCGTACCGGTAACTGGCCGCGAAAACTAAAGTGACGTAGGACGGAAAACCGGTTGAGGAAGTGCGCAGGAGAGGGGGGATGGGGTTTTTTGTTCTTTTTATAAGACGATACAAATAGATAGTCCGTCCATCGAGACTGCGTCCCGACGATCTAAGCAATAATTTAATGAGATGGTTGTATGAAATATAAAGCAAGATTACACAAACAATATAGATCCAATTTTTTTTTAGAAAAAAGGAGGACAAAAGTGAGTGATGGGATTAAAGATTACACCTATTACCATTATCGTGCACATCTGTCATGGAACCAAATAGTTTCCTGAGGAATACATGTACCAGTCTGTTGAGTCTCCAACCTGGAAACCATAATTGTTTAACACAATTTCTTGTACTTTACTGTGTGGCTCACCGGAAATAATTGTCTTTTTCATGGAAAAATACTTTGTTTGGCTTTGGTTGGCTTTTTGTTGGTTTGGGTAGTTGGTTTGTTTGTTTCCTTTCTTGTTTATGTATGTGCTGGTGTTTTTGTATTATTTGTTAGGATTGGAAACCATGTGAGTGTGGTGAGTGTGTGTGTGTGTGTGTGTGTGGGTGTGTGTTGTGTGTGTGTGTTGTACTTGTGTGTGTGGGTGTGTTGTGTGTGTGGATGTGTGTTGTGTGTGTGTGCGTTTGCATGGGCAAATGTGATGCGCAAGTGTGCATGTGTTGTGTGTGTGTTGTGGTGAGTGAGAGAGAGAGAAAGAGAGAGCACGAGGAGAGAGAGAGTAGAGAGAGAGAGAGAGTGTTGTGTGTGTGTGGTGTGTGCTGTGTGTGGGGTGTGTGTGTGTGTGTGTGTGTGCGCGCGAGCGAGCTGCTGCGAGAGTTTGTGTGTCGGTACCGTCATGGTGATAGCGTTTGTTGATATGATGTGGGTCCCCTGTAAACTTTATATCTGGGGTTTCATTGCAAATACAAACAACTAAACTTAACCTAAATGGATGCATAATAAATATAGTGACTTGTAAGTCTTACCAGACAACTTTTGAGCATCAGTCTTGAACATTGAAAAAACACCCTTGATTCAGATAACAGATTTGCTTTACCCTCTAATGCTTTTATGATAAAGCATTTTTTCTGCATATTACCAAGCTGTACTTTTCTTTTATAAAGATTGGACATTTTTCTGCAAGTGTTCCAGTGATATATAAAGAAGCAGCTCACTTTAATCCACAACAGACAGCCATATTAAACGCAGGTCCTCCTTAAACACAGATATGATAAAAGAATGATATTGCAAGTGGAGCTGCATTGAAGCACAAAAGAAAACAATCTATGCATCATAATAGAACTGTCTTGGCACCTATAAACAGTCTTATTTATCACTGGTTTCAACAATAATTTTTAAAACGTTCTTTAAAACAAAACAAAAACAAAACATAAATCACTTCAATTGTAATTGTTTTAGCATTTTCTCGTGTCTGCAAATCATGGTGGGAAAACACAAAACCGACTCACCAAACAAAGTCGGTAATTTAAGCTATATCAGAAGTCAGATGTATCCTTACATCAGTGCCAGCTGATGGCAAACACTCAGAACAAGCCGGCAACAGCATACAATGTGAACGGAGACGGAGAGCAACATGTCTGCCTGAACAAAAGTCACTAGGAGCACATAATTATGCGCTGTCACCCTGAAAGGTGAAAGAGATGAATTATATCGACAGGACGCCGCGGAGGAACGCCCTCCCCACGCCCCTCCCTTCTCCACCCACATCCCCCCCCCCCCCCCACCCCCCCCCCCTTTCAACTTTCTCTCCACTCATTATCTGTCCATCCTCCTCACCCTACGAGCGCCCCCCCCCTCCCTCTCTCTCTCTCTCTCTCTCTCTCTTCTTTACGGCAATTCTCAGCACATCTGTAAATGTGCGCTGAGCCTGCTACATGCCCTAATTTTTCACACAAGGTGACGCTTCGGAACTGCAGCATCCGACCACCATTCTCACCATGCCAAGAAAATCTGCCTGCTTCTTCCCTCCCCATCCGTCCCACTTGTCCTTCACCCTTCATTCTCCCAGTGGTGTGTAGTTATCATATGCCAGTCAAAAACTGCCAAACGATGAATGAAAATAAAAGTGTTTCTGTTATTTCATGAAACGGAAGAATAAAGTTTTTTACTGTTGTTTCATGAAACGGAAGGCTGTCTGTCACACTCTTCGGTTTAAAACTTTGATGTTGTTTTCATTTTAAGTTGACTGCACGTTTAAAAAAAAAAAAGGAAAATTCTTGATAACATGGAAGGTGATCAACACACACACACACACACACACACACACACACACAACCACACACACACACAAACGCGTGCGCGCGCGCACGCACACACCATAGCACGCACGCGCGCGCACACACACACACACAGGGAAAGGAAAGAAGACAGTGATGGTCTGACAGCACAATTTGTGTCATGGCTGACCCTGAACAGAATAAGGCATTGTGTAACATAATCTCTCTCTCCCACCCTTCCTGTGCTTCTATGCTTCTGTGTGTGTGTGCGTGCATACGTACGAGTGAGTGAGTGAGTGAGTGAGTGAGCGAGCGAACGAGCGTCACGGGCGCGGGGCGCGCGCGTGCGGTGTGTGTGTAACGTAGTGTAGTGTTTCAAAGAGAAATTTTAAAAAAATTAAAAAAGATGAAAAAGTAGAAAAAAAGGAAATTACGTAAAGTGCAACTATAATCACACAAACACGAACGGACAGACCCACCAATTATATATAAAAATAGAAACAAAGATGTTCAAGGATATAACTATTTAAAACGTTGCAAAAGGTTTAACATTCAGACACACGTCATCTATTCAAAGTACCTCTAAATGTAGAGCTCCTTAGATTACTACCATTGAGAATAAAATCAAAAGTTAAAAAAGGAAAACAAACAATAACAGACAGGCACTTTTACCACCCTCCCTGCTCATCCCCCCCCCCCCCCTCCCCCAACACACACACACACACATACACGCGCCTAACACACCTGCAACCCACTCCCATTCCCCCCAAAATTACACACACGTGTACATCTCAAATATATTCGGTTGTGTGTGTGGTTGTGTTGTGTGTGTGTGTGTGTGTGTGTGTGGTGCGCGCGTGCGTGCGTGCGTGCGTGCGTGCGTGAGTCGTGCGTGCCTGTGTGTGCGTGTGCGCATGTGTGTAGCGCGCACACACGTGCATAGGTGAATGTGTGCATGCATTTGAGAGTTTCTGTTCCTAGTACTGGAGAACTTCCATCTCTAAACAATACTATACTCATTATACTGTGATATTATCGTCTTTATTGCAGTAACATAGTAAATGTTACACAGTCACTTCCTCTCCAACCCCTCCCCCCACCTGCCATCTCTCATCTCACTGACTCATCTTTCGCTTAGGCCCCGCCCCCATCCCACCTCCAGTCTCTCTCTCTCTCTCTCTCTCTCTCTCTCACACACACACACACACACACCACACACACACACACACACTCTCACAACACACACACACACGCTCGCTCTCTCTCCACTCTCTCTCTCTCTCCCTCCTCATATTATATATATAATATATATATATATATATATATATATATATTATATATATATACAACAAACTAATAAATTCCAAGGATAAGTACCGAGCACCATTCCAGCAACTTACAGAGCAGTTTGGTGTTGCAATGACTGCAAGAAATATTGAATTATAAATAAAGCTTACTCTTATGTCTTAGACTGAAGAAATAGGGCGAGATAAGCATTCATATCTGCAGTAGTACATAATTCTGCTAACTAACAGTATGTGCTTGAGTGGGTGAATGGGGAAAAATAAAATAAATGCTTCTCAAAATGAGCCTCCAGCAAGCTTATAGTCTCCAAGGAGCAGACAATATAAGCTTGCTGAAGGCTCATTTTGAGAAGCATTTAATTTATTTTTCCCCATTCACCCACTCAAGCACATACTGTTAGTTAGGCAGAATTATGTACTACTGCAGATATGAATGCTTATCTCCCCCTATTTCTTCAGTCTAAGACATAAGAGCAAGCTTTTGTTTATAATATATAATATATATATATATATATATATATATATATATATATATATATATATATATATAACCCATAAATACACGCTTGCACAGACGCACATCATACACACAAAAAGCACACCAACATAAACGCCGTAATAAATAGTATACTTCATACAGATGAAGCACACGATGAACGCTATGATCGATGGTCCACACTTGGCAAAGCATACCAACATAACAGATACCGCGATAAATGGACACACCACACGAACACACTGCAGAATCACTCACACACACACACACACACACACAACACACACACACACACACACACACACCACACACTTTTAATCTTTTATTTTTTATTTTAATATTTTAATCTCTGACCTCAATACAGGTCTTTCCAAAGATACTGAAGTGGCTCAATTTGCTGATGATATATACCTATGGACAAAAGTAACAATAAAAAGAAATACACCATCAAGATCACTAAATTACATCAAAACAAAGTATCAACTTGAATTAAATAAGATCAATGATTTTTTAAATGTAAATGGTCTTTCTCTTTCCCAAGAAAAAAAACAAATATGATTCTCTTTAATGCTGGTTACGATCCAGGACAACTTCCTACTTTCACGTTGGATGGCATTGTTTTAAACTGTGCAAAAAGTGTCAAATTTTTGGGTGTTATCTTAAGTAGTTTACAGTTATCTTGGAACGCTCATATTGAATATATTTTAAACAAAGCAAGAAAGAGCTTATATTTCCTATTTAAAAAAAAAAATTAGCAAACAACCTTGGGGACAGGATTCGAAATCATTAACCATCTTAGCAACTGCCCTTATATGCTCAAGACTAACTTATGCTCAAGAAGCATTTTGTAATGTTCCTCAATACCTGTTAAATGAACTTCAGAGTACTGATTGCAAAGCTTATATAAATTGCCTTGGGGTTCCCACACATACATCTAACTTAGGGGCATATAATGAAACAGGAATCTTACCTCTTGCAGAACTTTGGAAAGCTTCTACTTCAAAATTTATCTTAAAGAGCTTTTCACAAAACAATTTTAGCTCAGAAGAAGTATGTTTAAAATCAGAGGAGGATTTCGGAAAACGTGCCCAAAATATA
>CM031601.1:69786179-69798679 GCA_018398815.1 Conus ventricosus | reverse complement strand
GATACAGTGATCAATATAAACTTTATCCCTTCCTCTCACTATCTCACTATATGTGTCAGTCACTGGATACAGTGATCAATATAAACTTTATCCCCTCCTCTCTATCTCACTATATGTCAGTCACTGGATACAGTGATGAGCATAAACTTTATCCCCTCCTCTCACTATATGTGTCAGTCACTGGATACAGTGATCAGTATAAACTTTATCCCCTCCTCTCACCATATGTCAGTCACTGGATACAGTGATCAGCGTAAACTTTATCCCTCCTCTCACCATATGTCAGTCACTGGATACATGATCAGTATAAACTTTATCCCCTCCTCTCACCATATGTCAGTCACTGGATACATGATCAGTATAAACTTTATCCCCTCCTCTCACTATATGTCAGTCACTGGATACAGTGATCAGTATAAACTTTATCCCCCTCTCACATATGTCAGTCACTGGATACATGATCAGTATAAACTTTATCCCTCTCTCACTATATGTCAGTCACTGGATACAGTGATGTGCATAAACTTTATCCCCTCCTCTTACCATACGTCAGTCACTGGATACAGTGATCAGCATAACGCCTTGGCTTAAGGTTGTGTCAGACCAGCTGACATTGGCTAGAACACCAAGGCTACATCAAAATGTTGTTATGCTTAGCATAGTTATGCGGGGATTGTCTTCAGTCGTGGCAAGCTCCTAGCATAACACCATCAGTCTCCAAAATCCCTCCAAGTCGGAGTGTGGCTGCCCATGTGGCAGGGTAATCAAAAACGGTCACACACATAATGTTCTCATCCCTAGCTGATGCATTTGTACCATGGTGTTCAAGTACTTTGGCTGTTCTGATGATCCCTGGAGTCTTTTAGCCAGGGTACAACAACAACAGTGATCAGCATAAACTTCATCCCTGTAACTGCATGCTGTTAATCATCCATAAAGTTAGAAAAATGAGACAGACTGCAGTGTCACTGTAAAAACAACTTTAGGTAAAATGCAAACAAACTCACAAATCAAGGCACAAACTAATTACAGGGCATCTAAACCCTGTTGCTCTGATTCATGAACACTTGGATTGCCATCTCCGCCTGTTGCTTATGCTGTTGTTGACCATCAATCTTTTTCTTCTCTACATTGTGTTATGTCAAGACTTGTACTGTGATAGGCAGTGATGGTAGCGTTCATAACCATCCAAATGATAAAGATGTTGCTGATGATGATCATAGTGAGAACTAACCATATCATTAAGTATATTACTTAACCCAAGTCTGAGGTCATTCATCCTTGGGTTTATCACAGGGATGTGGCACAAAGTACGTAATGATCTTTCGCCATCCTTGAAATCTACAACCAGGGAATCAATGTTCGACTTCATGACCTGCCCAAGGATGCTGACCAGTTCACATATTTCTGGACTAGAAAGGCCACACATAGGTGCACAATCTTGCAATTTGTCTTTGGAGTCATCATGTTAGCTTTACAGCATAGCAGCACGCAAGATGATACTGTTATAATGGTTATTTTGATTTTGCGAAAAAGATACAGGAAGAGAGCACTCAGGGATTCTCCCATTTGTTCCAAACAAAATGTAACATTGTTACACTGTCAGAACATTTCGAACTGTATCAACACACATTTAATCTAAGGACATACTTCATTCTGCATCTAGCCTATATCTATGGACAGGAAGTAGGTTGTTGTCTTTTGTGTGTGTGTGTGTGTGTGTGTGTGTGTGTGTGTGTGTGTGTGTGTGTGTGTGTGTGCTTGCGTGCGTGCGTGTGTACGTGCGTGTGTGTGCACGCGCGCGCGCGTGTGTGTGTGTGTGTGTGTGTGTGTTGTGTGTGTGTGTGTGTGTGTGTGTGTGTGTGTTGTGTTTTGTTTTGTTTTTTAAGTTGAGAGAAAGAGAAAGAGAGAGAGAGAGACAGAGACAGAGACAGAGGCACAGAGAGAGAGACAGAAACAGACAGAAAAATAGATGGACAAGCAGACAGAATGATAAGGAGCTGAAATGGCGAGACCACTGAGACAGACAGATGTAGAAAACTCCAGAGAGACAGTATGAGTCAGAGAAACTTTAGAAGTGAAAGACAGCTGGGAGGTACAGATTCAAAGAAAACACACAGACACACACACACACACACACACACACCACACACACACACACACACACATGTATTATCAAAAATAACTAAAATGCACTGTTTGTTACCAGTTTATGTCCCTTCTGAACCATGCCTCAATATCTGCTTTATTTCTCACAGCCTCAGCAAAACAAATAAACTTGTGCATTCTCTCTGGCACTACAAATTAAAGTTTAGCACTTGGCACTACTCATACTAATCCTATCAGAAAAAAAACAACTGATTCAATGAATATGGTTGAAATATTACAAGCCAGTTCAGGTTTCTTTCTTCAACAAATGTTCTTTGCCGCAATGCACGGCTAACTTTTGTCTCTGAGTTAGTGACTGCCTGTTACAGCCAAACTCTCCAGCTACAGGAGTCATGATTTATTCATTGGGCCTGGGTCTTCCCTATACTGTCTTTTACAGCCTTTTCACTGTTGCTGATTTAGTGCTGCCACTACCTGGTACAATGGCTCTTCACGTGGTGGCTGTAAGGGCACCGTCAAGAGTCCTCTGTACCCTTGCTGTTATGGAGGGACAAAGTGTTCTTATGCTATTCTTATGCTGTCAGGCTAATTGTGTTTGAGCCCCACTTGCATTGGTGCTACAGCTGTATAGGTGTCTTACACCAGTTACAGTACACCCAAAAATCAGTGCTGGTGCACACAGAAAAACATCTAAATTACAATTGTACTCTTTGTGTGCAGGGCGTGCACACACACACACACAAACACACACACACACTCACTCACACATGTGCACACATGCATGCAAGCATGCGCTCGCGCACACGCACGCACACACACACACACACAATACACTCTCTATCACACACACACTGTATACACATACACACATATACTAACAACACACACACACACACACACACACACACACACACACACACAACACACACACCACACGCACACCACACATGTGCGCACATGCACGCAAGCATGCGCTCGCGCACACGCACGCACACACACACAATACACCTCTCTATCACACACACACTGTATACACATACATACACACACATACATAATACACCACACAACACACACACACACACACACACAACACACCACACACAACACCCACCACACACGCACACACCAGCGCACACACACACACACATTCATCTCACACACACACACAAACACATAATAACTCTCACACACACACTCACACGACACCACACACACACCCACACACAACACACAACAAACACTCCTCACCACACACACACACAACATCACATACATAAACACAAACACAACACACACACACTCTCCCACACACACACACACACACACACACACACACTCTCCACACACACACACACCACACACACACACCACACACACACACCCCAACACACAAACACACACCGCGCGCGCGCGCGAACACTTCTTGACACTGGCTTGGACCTCAAACAATTAGGAGAGGGGGGGGGGGGGGGGGGGGGGGGGGGGGGGGGGGGGGGGGGGGGGGAAGAAGGGGGGTAAAAAAAAAGCATTATGATTATAATGATACTGAATGAAAGAGGAAGTAGTGAGGAAGAGAACAAAGAGGAGAATAAAATCATGAAAGAGAAGAAGAAAATGATGGACAGCAGTAGAAGGAGGAAGAGGAAGTGGGGGAGGAGGAATAGGAATAAGTGATTAATGAAAAGTGCACTTCACTACACATTCAAAACTCTTGCATGCATGACAGTATTTGAGTATGTGTATTCTATTACCCTATTACATACACAATCCTACCTTCATCATGGCTCATCCCCCCCCACCCCCCCCCCTCCACCATGCAGCAAAAGCATCTACTTGACCTTTTTCCCTGGAAATGGAGCCAAGTTAGTAACACCAACAGCTTTGAACGTGGTTGCCCTGTAAACAACTCCCTGTCCCCTTCCCTCTAACTCTAGTTACCTAGGGCTTCGATTTCAGCCCTATTTTGTCTCTGACATTTGGTCTTTCTGGATTCAAAGGAGAAAAGTGCTTGTTCTAATCAATTTGGTCTGGATGACGTTAGTAGAAAGTATGCAAAACGATGTAAACAATAGTCATGAGGGAAATGAGAGGATGAATAGGCGTGAACTACAAAAGTTTTCATATGTTCCAGAAATGTTGATGACAGAGGACTGACCTAGATGTATCTTGTGATGACAGAGGACTGACCTAGATGTATATATGTGATGACAGAGGAATGACCAAGATGTATCTTGTGATGACAGAGGACTGACCTAGATGTACCTTGTGATGACAGAGGACTGACCTAGATGTATCTTTGTGATAACAGAGGACTGACCTAGATGTATATTTGTGATGACGAGGACTGACTTAGATGATATTTGTGATGACAGAGGACTGACCTAGATGTATCTTGTGATGACAGAGGGCTGACCTAGATGTATCTTTGTGATAGGACTGACCTAGATGTATCTTGTGATGACAGAGGACTGACCTAGATGTATATTTGTGATGACAGAAGACTGACCTAGATGTATATTTGTGATGACAGAGGACTGACCTAGATGTATCTTTGTGATGACAGAGGGCTGACCTAGATGTATTTTTGTGATGACAGGACTGACCTAGATGCATCTTTGTGATGACAGAGGGCTGACCTAGATGTATTTTTGTGATGACAGGACTGACCTAGATGTATCTTGTGATGACAGGACTGACTAGATGTATCTTGTGATGTCAGGACTGACCTAGATGTATCTTGTGATGACAGGAATTACCTAGATGTATCTTGTGATGACAGGACTGACCTAGATGTATCTTGTGATGTCAGGGCTGACCTAGATGTATTTTTGTGATGACAGGACTGACCTAGATGCATCTTTGTGATGACAGAGGGCTGACCTAGATGTATTTTTGTGATGACAGGACTGACCTAGATGTATCTTGTGATGACAGGACTGACCTAGATGTATATTTGTGATGACAGAGGACTGACCTAGATGTATCTTTGTGATGACAGAGGGCCTGACCTAGATGTATTTTTGTGATGACAGGACTGACCTAGATGCATCTTTGTGATGACAGAGGGCTGACCTAGATGTATTTTTGTGATGACAGGACTGACCTAGATGTATCTTGTGATGACAAAAATTACCTAGATGTATCTTGTGATGACAGGACTGACCTAGATGTATCTTGTGATGTCAGGAACTGACCTAGATGTATCTTGTGATGTCAGGGCTGACCTAGATGTATTTTTGTGATGACAGGACTGACCTAGATGCATCTTTGTGATGACAGAGGGCTGACCTAGATGTATTTTTGTGATGACAGGACTGACCTAGATGTATCTTGTGATGACAGGACTGACCTAGATGTTTTTTGATGACAGAGGACTGACCTAGATGTATCTTTGTGATGACAGAGGGCTGACCTAGATGTATTTTTGTGATGACAGGACTGACCTAGATGCTCTTGTGATGACAGAGGGCTCTGACCTAGATGTATTTTTGTGATGACAGGACTGACCTAGATGTATCTTGTTATGACAGGACTACTAGATGTTCTTGTGATGTCAGGACTGCCTAGATGTATCTTGTGATGACAAAAATTACTAGAGTATCTTGTGATGACAGGACTGACCTAGATGTATTTGTGATGTCAGACTTTGACTAGAGTATCTTGTGATGTCAGGACTGACCTAGATGTATCTTGTGATGACAGGACTGACCTAGATTATCTTGTGATGTCAGGACTGACCTAGATCTGTCTTCTGTTTTAAAGGGGGAAAACATGCAAGGCACAGCTGTCACAATTAAAATGAAAATTTTGTGATGCACTTTGGACACTGTCAATCAAAGTCAGAGCCCCTAAACTAGTACATTTTCGATTCAAACATCAAATTTGTCTTGCTGTGTAGACGGCTCTGTGACCATAGTGTGCAGCAGAAGATCATGCAGACATTCACGACATCTGTTTGAGGCACATTTCTAACGGCCAATGGCCAAAGTCAACAATGAAGAGCTGTGGCACAGGGCAGCACACTAAGCCAGTTACACACAGATCTGGAAGAGGTGGGACTGGGGACAGGTCATACCTCGGAAAGACAACATCAAACACCACTCACCTGGAACTAGGTACTTGAAAGAGAAGGGGATAACCCAGAAACAAAAGGAGAAGACTGATAAGACCAAGGAAGAACTGACAAGAAAGGGTTCAAGCAACAGGACAGAAGTGGAAGGGAAAGCCCAAAGTCAATGGTGGTAAGGAATGCACCAAAAGACCTAGGTACAGGAGACCGCAACTGCATGTGGAGCTTTGCTTGCATTTTGTTTCCGGGTACTGGAAAACTTGGACTGGGAAATTATTGGGGTGGAGCAGAGGAAGAGGGAGTGAGGGGAGGGAGTGGGTGGGGGAGGGGAGGGGGGCAGACAGAGAGAGAGAGAGAGAGAGAGAGAGAGATGAAAGAGATGAGAGAGAGACAGAGAGAGAAACAGAGAAAGAGAGATCATTTATACTCTTTGTATTGCTTATTTCTAAATCCAACTTTTTCAGCATTTTGAGAGAAAGTGCAGGCGCAGTAGCTGGCACAATTGTTGCCGCTTTTGTGCACATCACTGTGGGCAGAAGACTTAGGGCCAGGATTTCACATGCTTATCTCTACCAATCAATGAAGATATATATATGTGCACGCAATTACAATCGCAGCTGAGCTTTTTGGCATTCCAGAGAAATGTTGCTGATGGCCTGTGTCGGGGCGGGGGGGGGGGGGGGGGGGGGGGGGGGAGATGTTGTTTCATTAGCCAGAGCTGGCAAGGCCTCAAAAGCACATGGTGTAGCATTTTGACACTCCGAGTGTAACACTCCCAGTTCTAATGTAGCACTCAAATGTGATATCGCAGGTGGGCCTCAACAGCTCGTTCAGTCTCACTTCGCCTCGCACATGACATGACATGATAGCTAGCTAAGAACTAAGAGGGCTGTAATCTCACCAGTTATCGCATGGTTTTCATTTGTCCTACAATGAATCAAAATGGCCACCCAACAAAACCAGTTGATCAGGTGACCAAACCGTGATTGTCTCTAGCAGTAGCAGTGCTTTTTCTTCTCTCCTGGGCTGTAAGCAACATTATCTATCTTATCTTCTCCTGAATCAACTTGACCATTTTTGAATCAAATAAGACTGAAATCTAAAGATAACATTTCTGTTCTGTTTAAAGTGCTGCCCTGTCCTTGAAGGATTTTTTTTCTCTTTTTCCTTCTATTCTTAGCATCATCTTTTCCCCTATTTCTATGTTTGAGGCTCATGGTGAAGTGTAGCAACCTATCAATGAAATGGTACTTTTTATTGTTGCAATGCCAAAGGTGTAGCATAATTTGGAAGCTCTGTTTAGCCCAAAGATAAAAACAGCTACAGATTTGTACCCCTGAGGCGGTATCTTAATCAGTTCAAAGTTATTGCAAATGGAATTATTTTGCTGTGCATCCCATAAGTAACTTTGTTAGTGTGGTGATGAAAATATGGTATAGTATTAGGTCAAATTGGAACAAACACAATGACAAAATAAAGAAGTGATATATGTGTCTGTCATTCTTATACTCAAAATCAGTTCTCTTTCAACACTAGTGTTAAGCCTCAAAGTGACAGATCTATAGATGCAAATTCAAGGGACTTCACAAAATATGCAAATAAAATGAATTCTTTTTTAACAAGTAACAGTATCAGAGCCACATTTCAGCTAAATTATCAACATTTAGTAAAAGAGTGTGTGTGTGTGTGTGTGTGTGTGTGTGTGTGTGTGTGTGTGTGTGTGTGTGTATACGTGTGTTCGTGGTGTGTGTGTGTGTGTGTGTGTGTGTGTGTGTGTGTGTGTATGTGTATGTGTGTGTGTCTGTGTGTGTGTGTGTGTGTGTGTGTGTGTGTGTGTGTGTGTGCATGCGCGCACGTCTGTCTGTCTGTCTGTATATCTGTCTGTCTGTCTCTGTGTGTGAGTCTGTCTCTGTTCATGAGTCTCTGTCAGTCTGTGTGTGTGTGTGTGTGTGTGTGTGTGTGTGTGTGTGTGTGTGTGTGTGTGTGTGTAACTACAAGAGGTGGGGTGGAGGTAAGAGAAGGGCAAGGAATGGAGTGAAGGAGGAGAGAGAAAAAAGCACACACAATAGGAAGGTAAGGGCAGGAAGAGAAGGAGTGAGCTTACAAAGCGTGTAAATTATGCATTCAATTCAAGTGAAGGCACGCCTAGAAATGATAATTTCATAAAAGTCATTCAAAATTCAAATTTTCATAAATTCTTGTGAAACATTAAGAGGAGAGTAAATAGAGGCTGCTATTGTTTGAACAAGATGTCCTTTTTGGGTTTTTTTTCTCTGAGTGGAACGCAAAAATATTTTTTCTTTAACATGAAAAAGAATTAACAAACTTTAGCATGGCTTTTTTCTTTTAATTGAATTTTCAATTTGTAATGTGTTTAACTGTACAAATTCATACTTTCCCCTTGTCTCATCCTCATTCTCAGCTATAGATCTGTAACATAACTTCAATGCTTTAAGAGTTAAGTATGGTCTTCAGGAGGTTAAAACGAATTTGAAATGTACACACAAAATCTCTTCTCATTAAAACTGACCACATTAAAATAACAGTTAAGCGAAACAATTATAACAGATTTTTTAAGGGTAGCAAAAATCAAACTGCTTAATGTAAAAATATGGAGGTGTTTTAATGAAGTGCCACGCATAGTAGCCATAAAAATCATACAATCATACAATCAGGCTGTATGTCAATCATGCACCTAGGACATGTTATTTCACTTTCAATTCATGGATTTTTTCATGCATGATCTTCACCTCCCACAGTTTAAACATAGAGGTGGCCTCGCTCCAAGATCCAGATAAGTGCATCTGCTTCTGCTTCTAATCCCTGGTCAGTTGCATCACCAGTCAAGAATTCTCAGAACCATTTCAACAACAAATAGCCTTGTGCAAATCACTTAGAGTGAAGACAGAAATTACATTTGTTAGTTTTAATTTGAAGGACTTTTTTTTTTTCTTTCAGGTTTTTGTCTCTCTCACTTGTTTAAAATCAGGTTTTGATTGTAAATGACTTTAAATCTATACATTTCATATCTGTGCCCCTCTGGGCATGACTGTCACATTGTACAGTGTTCAAATGTTTTCTAGCGATCCAAGTTCTTTGAACTACACTATTTAAGTAAATACCACCTGTAGCCGAAAGCTGAATACTATGCAGGTATTTCATTATTTCTGCCAGTGGCTAAAATTAAATGGCGCCGTGACCAGTGGTTCACTTTTACTTCATTTTTTTCTTTTGGTATTAGTGTTTCATTTTACAGCATGTTTGTTTTCACTGCTAAGGGGTGAAATCAACCTCTTCATTACCATGCAAGAGGGAGTCCTGTACAAATTATTATACTATAAATTGTATAATAGATGAAATCTATTGAGACCAGATATCATGCAATTGAATGCAAGAGGGATGGTATTTTTATGTCTGTAGTCATGGCTTCAGCAAACCTTTGGGTCATTTTGATTCATACACTAACATAAAACTTGCTTGGTTGATATTTTTTACAAAGAAAAGAGAGTGAGATGGAGAGATTCTGATCATAAAAAAAAAGGAAAGAGACAGTGAGAAGTTGGTGGTTGACCAATTTAATTAGTAACACTTGTGTTCTAACCTTTGAATTGGATTATTTTTTCATCTTCCTTTTTCTCTTCCTGAAACTCATGACGGTGACAACATTTCATTTTGAAGCGTGTAGAAGTACCATGCTTGTTTTTTACTTCAAGAGAAATCGGAAGCTTCACTTGAGCACCACCTGAGGCCTGTTTACAGCCTGCTCACTGGCCAGACTATTTGCTGTCTGCATGCATGGCAGAAAAGCGGAATAAATATAATTCTCTGGAGACTACTGTCTTGGCCGGTTGCACCAGAGATATCTAATCTTTGCCTCTGACAAAGTTCATAGATTCCAGGAGCTGGTTGTATTATTACAATTTCTTATAAAGTTCAGTCAGAACTGCTTTTTTTTTTTTCATTGAGTTTGAATTAATTTCCTTGGAGATCTGTTGTTGAGGCTGAACCAAAACTTGGGCAAGAAACACTGATAAGTACTTCACTTCTAATAGCTATTCAGGTAGTTATTGTATTATTAAATAAGGTCTCCTCTGAAGCTCCAGTATTCCACATATATGGCAGTCTCAACTGTCTTTAGACTCTGCACATGGCTTATCATTCAGATGAGCCACAAGTTTGGTTGCACATCTCCTATTTCACTACACATGTCTCTTTATTTTCTCAGCATCTTCAGCTGGCTACCTTGTCAGCAGATGCTTTGAGGCTACCAATTTTAATGCCTTTCTTTATCCATGACAAAAAGCAGGAACAATGAAGAAATCAGACTAAAACTTGCAAAACTTTATAAACAAACATACATCTCTTCAGAAGTGTAATATTAATAAAAGAATTATAGCTAAGATATTTGTCCATCAATACTAATGCAGATGAACTAAAGCAATAAAAAAAAGGGACAGACAGACAGAGAGAGACAGAGACAGACAGACAAACAGAGACAGAGGGAAGGAGGGAGGAAAGGAGGGAGGGAGAGAGGGAGGGAGGGAGGAGAGAGAGAGAAGAGAGAGAGAGAGAATCTTTATTCCAAACTAAAAGAGAAAACAGAGGAGCATGAACTGATGAAGATGCTTTTTTCCGTCTGACCTGTGTCCCTTTACGGACTAAAGACACTAACGTCAAACATTATTACACAGTACAAGAACTGATTCCAACAAGAACAGTGATTATTCATATTAACATTAACATACACAAAACATATCACGCAAAGCGTAACACACACACACACACACACACACACACACACACTCTCTCTCTCTCTCTCTCTCTCTCGTCTCTCTCCTTCTCTCTCCTCTCTCTCTCTCTCTCCTCTCTCTCACACACACACACACACACACACACACACACACACACACACACACACCCCTACGTCGTATATAACATTCTTACGCTGAAAGAGGATATAAGAAGCCTCAATATCACCGAACTAATATCATCAGTATAGCCTGAGAAGGAATGATGCGAGAGTGAGAGAGAGAGAGAGAGAGAGAAGAGAGAGAGAGAGAGAGAGAGAGAGACAGTGAGAGAGAGACAGAGACAGAGACAGAGAGAGACCTGTAGTCTGACACGTGGTCACTATCTAAAGGATTTCGCAAATAATAATAAAGTCCACAGTCTATCAGTGCTCAAGCCAAGTCTTCATGCGAGAGCAGAACACAGAAGCAGACGTTCAAAGAGCAGGACAAATCCAGAAACATAATGTGGATCGTACAATCAAGAGCTACTGGATCCCAACCCTAACCAGTATTTTATTCCGGGTAACGCAACACTGCCATACAGAAAGGAAGACATACGGCTTACCTGTTTAAAACGGATAAAACGCTTGTGTAGATCATGTTTCTGTACACCGAACACCACTTATCTTCAAGAAATCCTGAGCCTAAACTGACCTTCACCTCAATAATGAGACTACAAGGAGAGCACTATGGACAGGTTTTCGGAGACCAGAAGGCGAAAAATATAGTCTATAAATTGATTTAACACACACAAAACACACAAAGGGGGGGGGGGGGGGGGGAGGGATCTGTTACGCTTTGGGTTTTTATGCTTTTTTGCTTCGTAATTTGACATCCACGTTCAGCTTTCTTTATATTCAGTTTCCAGCGGTAGTATTTTGTTGATTCACAATCTGTTCTAAAACAAACCACTTTTCCCGGGTACAGGAGCAGCGCACTTGCACACACACACACACATGCCTGCGCCCCCCCCCCCCCCCCCACACACACACACACACATGGCCCACACACACACATGGGCCCATGCCCACACATCATACACACACGTGTACATCCAGTACACACACACACACAACCCCCACACACACACCCCGGAAAAAAAAAATGGTAGGAAGGACTCAAGGGACCAGCGCGTTGGGCTAATGCGTAGGTCAGACATCCTTTGAGTCGTAGCCACGAGACCCTCTTCTTCAATTGTCTCATCTTTGTTGTTAATTCATTTATCCATCAGCTTCAAATCATGCGTAGTGTGGTCTCAAAACTTAGCGGATGTGGTGTAGCGTGTATAATTATGGACAAGTCCGCACGCAGTGACGCCTCCTTGATGAAACTGAAACTGAAACCCGAAGCGAAAGCTCCGACATGTTCGGCAAGCTCTCGGCAGACCCTTTGACTCGTAAAATGAATCGTAGGCTATGCTACATTTAACTGCAGTAAATCAGCTGTCCGTGTTTCAACCATTTCATTTGGCTTGAATTGCAACGATCACTGGCAAACAAGCAACAACAAAAAATCCAGTATTACTAGAA
>CM031601.1:69781179-69783679 GCA_018398815.1 Conus ventricosus | reverse complement strand
AAGGGTAAGAGGAATACAGTGGGACGTGAGGGGAGGGGAGGAGAGGGTAGGAGTGTGGGTGAGTGGGTGGATGTTGATGTGCAGATGCGGAGGTGGGTGGGTGCGCGCGGGGAGGGGATGGGGGAGGGGCGGTTGTGACTCAGACATCCAGACCCAGACTGTAACAGTCACGAGTATTCTAGAGTGTCAAAAGACAAAGCATAGTGATTGCACATATATTGAGACAAATCATGTGTTATACCATATAAATGTGGGCCCGCGGTACACGATTAAATCATTGTGTTCTCATGTTCATGCAGTCATGAAATCAAGTTTGGTTGTAGGGCTTTGTACAGCATCATTGCAGATTACAAGTTTCACTTGAGCATAGTTTAACTAGGTTTGAGTCTATTCTATCTTGAGACTTTTATTCCATTCGTTTGAGGCTTTATAGTGTGTATCTGAATCAGCCATCCCGAATATCACTTTAATCTGTGATTATACAACGTAGCTTACTGTACATTTTCCGCTTTGCTGTTGCTCCGTTCGTCCGTCTTCTCTTTCCTGTTCGCAGGCTTTGAGCACTGACGCTAAGTCTGCTGAGTTCACGTCTTTGTCAGTAAATGTTCTCTGGTAATTTGTGGTTAAAAATGGTAGTTTCAAAGTCATTCCTGTTATATGTGTCCGGTGTGTGGTGTGTGTGTGTGTGTGTGTGTGTGCTGTTTTATGATTTGAAAAAAAAAGTGCAGTTTCGAAGTGATTCCTGCTTTTCTGCTATTTTGTGGTTCAAAAGTGTAGTTTCGAAGTGATTTCTGCCCTTTGGTATTTAGAATCTACTTACCTTTCTTTGTCATTTTTCATTCTCTCGTGAAGAGAAGCGTTTACCCGGGTGACACCAAGACTGCTTAGAGAAGAGGAGACAGATGTATTGATGATTGTTACACAATCTGTAAGCGAAGGATGACAGACTGGCAACATACGATCAGCGCGGGCGACATTTGGCCACACGCCACAATCAAGATTTTGCACTAAAACACTATGATAATCCATTTAAGCGGTTTGAGGCCTACCATGAATTTGAGCAAGCATTTAAAATGATAATTAATCAAAAGAACAAGTCCCCACCAATTAGTTTCCCGTGTGTGTATAGGGGTAGGTGTGTGTGGTGTGTGTGTGGGTGTGTGGGGGGGGGGGGGGGGGGGGGGGGGTCCCGATGAAATCACAACCTTCAAATACATGACCATCCCCTTAGTTAAGAACACATTTCTGGCCTTTGTACTCACCCGTGACTCTATGTTTGCGCCAGGGGTTCCCCCCAAAAAGTCCTATTCCTGTGATTTGAATCTGTCTGCTTGGAACCGCCTGGCTTATACCTTGATGGTCACATGAAAGAAAAATGAGGAGAATTAACTTTCAGACACAATCAAAATTCTCAAAACAATCTAATTGCGCCAGTCTATAAATACTCGACTCTTTAAGCAAGGCCGTGACGCATTAATTTGCAGCCATTTACCTATAGTAAGGAAACGAGCCAATGACGTCACGCGCAGTGAATGCTGGGATCGTTCGTCATTTTGGAAAGCGTATCAGTTTGGTTTAAACAAATCCAGCGGTCACTGGCGTGTGCCATATTGCGCTCAGTTCCTATGGCATGTCAAGAATCAAGGTTTCCTTAGTCAGAAAACTGGCGCTTTGTACCGAGTTAGAAAGGGCGTTCAGTTAAATACATAACTTCTTCAGATACTGCAGACAGAAGATATCAAAACAGAATTTCATAAGAGTGACTTTGCATCTTGTTCTAGTTCATGTCTATTGTGTTCTGTTTTCAGTCATTCTGCTCTTTGTTTCAGCCTCCTTCATTCCAGTGTTGCTATTCACTGTCACAGGTCATCGTGGAACTGGTGGACGTAGGCCGTACGTCAGTGACCCTGTCGTTGGACATGATCCATGAGTTAAAAAGCCAGAGGCTGGCCAGCTTTCTTGTCAAGCTTGTCTTCCTGGACACGGTGAAGGGCGAACTGGTGCCCCGGCCTGACTAGTACATAGACAAATATGAAGGCGTTGCAGCACGCAAGAAAGGTTCTTTCGTCCTCGACAAGATAAAATCAGGGTTGAGGAGTAAGCTAATGATAAGATAAGATAAGATAATGTTGCTTATAGCCCGGCCGACCGCAAAGAGCCACATCGGGGCTGTCACCACGTTAAAATCAACTCACAAGTCATTCATTCAACTGATCGAAAAACCCATCTCAAAGTTTGTTAAAAATCTTTCCACTGTAAAATCTCAGATCCGATGAAAAATGTTAATCTCTTTCAAGAACTCAAAGATCGCGTCAGGCGGAACATCTCTGAACAAGGTTTTCATGGAATCTGCTGTAAAATGTTTGTGTCTCACATCGTGCAAGTCTAAAAGAATATGTTTCATTGCGAGTGGCACATGGCATGGAATGCACCACGGAGCTTCTTCACTCTTTAAAAGGTACGAATGGGTAAAATACGAATGGCCGGTGTGCAGCCGGCA
>CM031601.1:69733679-69776179 GCA_018398815.1 Conus ventricosus | reverse complement strand
GTGTGTGTGTGTGTGTGTGTGTGTGTGTGTGTGTGTATGGTGTGTGCGTTCCTCCCCCCCCCCCCCCTCTCTCTGTGGGTGGGTGCATGCGTGTGTGTGTTTGTGCGTGCATGCGTACGTGGTTGTGTGCAATTGCGTGCGTGTTTGTATAGGCGTCTGTGTGTAGCGTATGTACATGCGTGTCTGGATGTATATTGCTTTCTTTTTGCATGCATGAACAATATTGTCTGATTTAAATGTTACAAGATGTTTAGACGTTTGTTCAAGTATTCGGCAATTGCAAAACGCATATCTTTTAAAAAAAATTTAAAAAAAGAAAGAGGACGAAAAGATGACTTTGCTTCCCGTCAGTCCGACCGGTCTTGTATCCGAGGATACCTTAAAACAATAACCAACAAAAATCAATCTTTCATGCCAAGTTTACATAACAAAAATTATCATTTCTTGCGGGTGTGAGATGAGTAACCGGGCATCTCAAAACATCACAGAAGCAGTTCGCGACAGAGCAAGAGTAGTTCGCGAAATATTGCGAGCTCCCTCATCGTGACCCGTCCATGGTTGGTAGGCTACTTTCGGTTTCATTTTGTCAAAACTGGAAAGCTTAATTTTTTCTCATATTCAAGGAAACTATTTCATACGTAGACACACCAGATAAATACATCTTGTTTAACTGTTTAGTCGGTCACAATGTTTATTTTACGATCCAGGTCCAGGTGTTGTTGCCAAATTTGCTCCAGGGGCCAACAGACTGAGTCGCACTATTTTATGTTATTTTATTTTACTTTTTAACATGCGCGCTGGTGACCTACTCGTTTTTGAGTGAACCAGTATTTTAGGAAGAAGAAGAAGAGGAGAACTGCAAAATCTGCGGAAGCTGACGTGCTCAGTTAAGGCTGCTGGAGTTGACTGGATAATGTCAACACCAAGGACGGAGTAGAACGGGACGATATTTGAGAATAGCGTGTTTTCAGGGGATGGAATCGCGACCTGTGCCATGTTGCGAGTAGCCATTGTCTCCCCTGCACGTACCGGGCAACATGACCGCCTGAATTCCGTTCACTTTTTTTTGGACTTAGTGGCAACAGCCTTCGGTATTTATCTTAGTGTTGCGGAGCATAGCGAATAAGAATACAAGGACAGGGACAGGGACGGCAGAACACGCAAACACAAACGGCAGCCCGCGCGTTCACATACACAAACAAATGCATGCACGCGCGTGCGTGCACACACACACACACACACACACACACACACACACACCCTGCCATACTATCATGATTCGAACCTTATTCACTGAAAGCACATTTATTTCAGCCTTGGCGAAACCGATTTAAAAATTGCTCGGCGGGCGGACACACACACACACACACACACACACACCACGCAAAATCCTCGCCATATTATGGTGATTCAAACTCCATAAACTGAAGCCACTTTTATTTCTGCTTTGCCAAAGCACGTTTTTAAAAAATCCTATGGCGACACACGGTGACACGCTACTCAACACACACACACACACACACACACACACGCCTGCCATACTATGATTCAAACTCCATGCACAGAAAGCACTGTAATCTCAACTTTTGCGATTGACGTCGATCTTCTCTCTCTCTCTCTCTCTCTCTTCCGCAACACTGAACAACTTTCGGTCCCTGTAAATATACTCTCTGACAAAAATCCACACCTGTCGAAAATAGTCTCTTTTGTCATTCCCTCTCCTTTTCACCCTACCTCACCTCCTCCAGACCTTCCTCCCACTCTCACCCCCCCTCCCCGCCCCTCTCCACCCCCTCACCTCTTCGACTGTTGCCATCTTCATGATTAAACCACACGGTGTGTACAGCTGGAGTCTGCCGTGTAGAGAGAGGCCCTGTCACTGATGCCTACACTGCTGAGGCGTGTTATGATGGGAGTTCTGCTGTCTAGCCAGAGACGCTCTCCTGGACGCCGATGCTGTTGAGGCGGATTCTACGGTGTGGAGGAAGTCTATCTCACGTTTCCGTTGTTCCTGATGGATCTTCTGCCGGAGTTGATACTGCTGGAAAACTGTCCGTCAGAATGGCCACCGGCAGTGCGAGAACCATGACCCCGCTCAGAGAACACAGAGCTCCCACCTGTCGTCAACAGCATCAGCATCGGCATCATCATCATCGTCCTCATCACCATCATCATCATCATCATCATCGCCATCATCATCATCATCATCGCCATCATCATCCTCATCACCGCCATAATCCTCATCATCGCCATCATCATGATAGCAATCATCATAGTCATCATCATCATCATCATCATCATCATCATCACCATCGTTATCATCATCGCCATCATCCTCATCGCCATCATCATTATCACCGCCATAATCATCACCATCGTCATCCTCATCGCCATCATCCTCATCGCCATCATCATTATCATCGCCATAATCATCATCACCACCACCACCACCACAGCTATCATTATCATTGCCATTGTCGTCGTCACCATTATACCTTTCAAGTGATCTGAGATGGACGTTCCTGCCCTACCTACCCTTTCCCCAGGAACAGAATCGCCAGTTCCTTTGCTCTGAGAACTCTCCGGCGCGGGAGTCAAGAAAGTGAATTTCGCTGCAGGCATAGAAATTATTGTTAACGATTGCCACAGAATGAGAAGCGAGAGGATAGCTAACAACATAAAATGATCAATTGATTTTAGCTTTCTGTTTACTCATTTGATCAATCCACTGCTGCTTTTACTATCATTGTGCTTATCACACACCATCCTCGTCATGATCAGGAAGGTCTTTTACCTTTCGAGTATGACTGTGATCAAAACTGAGAATCAATACCCTGCTGTGCTGTAGCTGTACTGCACTGCAATGCAGTATTTTGCCTCGTGCTGAACTGCCTGTTTGATGCTCGATTCGTGGTATCTGAAAATGCCGACAGCTCTCCCTACCAATCAACGGACGTCACGTTTTTTGGCGCACGGGGAAAATGAAAATAGTTGAAAAAACAATTTTTGCTTTCTAATGGTTTCGTTTTTCACCTCTCTCCCTTAAAGTCAATATTAATGGGCTTTTTTTTTTTTTAAGTGAAGACGAGTTATATTTTCAGGGCAGAAAAAAAGAGAAACAATCCTATTTAAACTTTGTTTTCGTCTTTTCTTGATAAATATCAGTATGTATGTCGGACTCACTGAGTCTGCAAACGTCCATGTGACTGGCAGGAAGAGCTATTGGAATTGTTTCCGGTCACGGTTGCCACAAACTTGAAGGGGAAAACACTCACCACGCGACCGACATTGGTGGTGGGAGTGATGTCCCCGTAGCCGACTGTCGTCATGGTGATGACAGCCCAGTACAAACTTTCAGCGAGGTCACTGGTAAAGAGTCTTTTTCCCGTCTTCGGGTTATACCAAGCCGGCTCGTCTCTGTAGCACAGCACATGTGCAGATAGGCTGTTTATAGCCCAGCCGACCACGGGGACGGGGAACAAGCACGGTAGGGTGTAATCAGAACTAGGTGTACATTGACGAACAACTAATAAAAGCTCACGACTAAAAAAAGAATATTTATTGAATAAAGGAATACCGTGTTAAAGCAAACAAACACGGAAGAAAGCCCACAAAAGATCACGCTAGGTTATTTCTACAGTAGAGCAGCACCCGCATTACAGCTACATATCTAAAACAAATTACTACTTAAGTGAAACAAGTATTACTTCAAATAACTTCTTAAGTAAAACAATAATGGATTATACTTACGAGAGACTGCTCATTATTTTTACAGTAAAGTGACAAGTTTTGTAAAACAGCCTAATTACAACAGACTGCTGGATTACTGCTGAAATAAACCAACGCATATGGTAAAACAACACACTTACAAAGGACATGATCTTCGAATCACTTACACATTAAAGCAAAAGCAGCGTACCTGCAAAAGACCGCTGTATTAGTTCTACAATAAAGCAACAACGATAGTGGAAAAGAAAACACAGCTACAAAAGACTTTTAGATTACATCTTAAAGAAACCAACGACTGCGGAAAACATGCCTACAAACGACTGTTGGATTACTTCTAAAATAAAGGAACAACTATGGTAAAGCACCATAGCTACAAGCGACCACTAGATTACTCCCAAAATAAAAGCAACAATTACAGTAATACTACATCCGTACATATGACGGAGTGATTACTTTTAAAACAAAGCAACTACTATGGTTAAACAACACACCTACAAAAGACTGCTGAAATCAGAGTGACAGAGAACTTTGACAAGGACGGTAGGCTTTAATGTACCAAAAAAAAGTGCTTTCTCCATATTACGTTCTCCGACAATCAGAGGAAGGCTTGAGGAGAAGTGGGGGAAGGGGTAGCGGACAAAAGAAGGGGGAAGGAGGGGGGGGGGGGGAGAATGGGAAGGATGTTAAATTGTCGGGGATATTAAATGGAGCGAACTGCGCCTTATGTATTGAGGAAATCAAACAGATCATGCTGTCAAGCTAAAAGTTTATTAAACAGAAAACTGAACACGTCTTATCTTTTCTTGCCCCGACCGGCTCCTGTCCTAAGATGAGTTTGCTGCGGGCCAAACTGAGGAGACTGGAATCAAATAGTCGAGTTTCATCCACTTGATGGATGCGTCTCCGAGAGTGTTACTTAAATTTCCTGACCAGTGCTGTAGATGTCTGTATCTCTCAGGCCGGTTGACGCCGGGATATATTATGAAAATAAGCGTTGAGTGTAGTCCTGTTACGCAGTCTCAGACCTGAATGGAATTCCGTAGCATCATCTTCATCATCCTGATCCTCATAAATCAACATGAAAAAAAAATTTAATTCTGTGGCTCTTCATGATCTGCACTCATGGTGACCTCAGTTTCGATTACCTCTCCACCTCTATGTCCTTGTTTGGTTCTGTCGGTGTCACCATATTGGCAGATTCATCCGGGACTGTCGTTCGATGGACGTAGTGGCGCCCTCCAGAGGGACAGCTCATTCACGCTCATGCTGCCTCCGCGACTACGCAATTGTTATCGCCTGTAGGAGGCTTAATACGTGGGGTCCTTCGCATGATGTATCAAAATAGGCGCCACTGAACACTACCGAATTGACTCGGCAGCAGTGCAATGTCTCCTCTGGTGGGTTTTCCCATGACGAGACTTGACTGCTCCCTGTGGTTTGCCGCTGCCGGGACGTGGCGGGAGGGGCCAGACTGTGGCTGTGGAGGGGGGTGGGGATGGGGATGGAGTAAGCGGTGTGGGTGGAATGCCACTGCCACTAAGGTGGCACAAAAGATGAGTCAGGGAAAAAAAAAACGACCGAGCAACCAGACACCTAAACATTTATCACGCCTTATTGCTTTCACGAGGGTGTGTTCAAGCAGAACCTTGTTCATGGGATTAGGTGTATTATCGTTTTCATCAGGCAGTGGTCTGCTTTATGGTATGTGTTTTGTCGAGTTCCGTGCCCCCTTTTCCTACATACAGCTGTTTTTGTCTCTGCTACTCACGGAACTTTCGAATCTCCCACCTACGCAGCCATGTTTAAGCCTGTGTTCAACTGTGCCATGTTTAAGCCTGTGTTTAACTGTGCGAAAGGGACAGTGTTTTCAGTGTGTTGATGTTGAATCCAAACACTATACCCGCAACCAGTTGTTTGTCAGCCAGTGCTGCTCCTTTGGACTTGCCCCTTGCCACTCGTTTGAAAGATTAATGCATAGGGGTAGACCGCGCGCATTTCAAACGACCGCGGCGCCGATGTCGGCGAGGGGGAAGGAGAAAGCAGAGGTGGATTAAAATGATCATCAGCAGTCGGTCTGCCCTCAACGGACGTGCTTCCCATCAGCACTATCCTTCAGATGATCGGGACACGGTACAGGTAAACCATGACGATCGTACACACTTAGAATTGAACCCAATCAAAACCGACATTGAAAACGTTCAAAACGGGTCAAGATAATGACTTGAACACTCAGTCCCTTCGAAAGAAGGTTCATGATGTTTGTGACCACATAATCCATGGCAACTACGATGTGGTTTTCTGACTGAAACGTGGCTCCGGCCACAGGGGGATGGAGCTGACATTGCGGCAGTGATGCCGCCAGGCTTCACCTTTATGTCTTTTCCACAGCAGGACAGTACTGGAGGTGGTATTGCAGTGTTATACAGAAACAAACTTTAAAAAAAACATTTTCTTTCCAACTAATGACTTTACTTTCACAGCTTTTGAGGTTGTGGGGTCTGCCTGGACTTTGATGGTCAGACCTTTGTGTTTCTTTGTGTGTACCGTCCCCCACCTGATAGGAAAAAAAAAACTTAAGAAATCAATGTTCATCGACCAGTTCCCTGAGCTGCTGGAATCATACAATATATATATATATATATATATATATATATATATATATATATATATATATATATATATATATATATGAAAAATTGTGTATTGTTGGTGATACTTATGTCCATTTTGACAATCCATCTGATCCCTGCACTGCGACTTTAAGTGCTGTTCTTGAAAATCTTGGTCTCCAACAAATGGCGAATGTACCTACTCAACGTAAATGTCATACTTCAGACTGGTTAATCACTAGCCGTGTTTCTAATGTGTTTGATTTATTTGTTCGAGACATGCTATTATCAAACCTTTTTTTTTTTTAACTCTGTCTTAGAACGCCTGGTGTAGCAACAAGGAAAATTGCTTCACGCAATCTCAAGGCTATTGTGATGTATGTTTTCAGGTCTGATGTTCATACAGTGCTTGAATCAATCTGTCAGTCTAATTCATCTGATCTCATATGTACCTATAACACTTGCTCGCAACAAGTGCTTGACCAACATCCCCCTCTGACTGTACGTACAGTATCAGACCGTACATCCGCACCTTGGATGACTCTAGATATCATTCATGCTGAAGTGCTACGGCGTTCTGCTGAGCGTGCATGGCGCGAGTCAGCAGTCTGCTCATTTACCCTCAGACATGTTTGATGGTGACAAATTTGTTAGCAAACATCTCACCTCTTTTTCATGTGTATCTGAATCTGATGTCCGAAAAACTACGTCACAAATGTCCCCCAAAACCTGTTCTCTTGATCCCATTCCAACATCTCTTTTGTTTGACTGTTGTGATGAAATTGTTCCACTACTTACCCACATCATCAATGATTGCATGTCTCATGGAGTTGTTCCCAGTTGTCTGAAAAATGCTATTGTAAAGCCATTGCTTAAAAAGCCATCCCTAGATCCTAACGTTCTAAAAAGAAAAAAAACCTACCGTCCTGTTTCAAATCTCTTGTTTGTCTCAAAACTCCTGGGAAAAATGGTTTTGTCCCAGCTTTTAGATCATCTTAACACTCATCACTTGTGGAACAAATTCCAGTCAGGCTACAGTGCTGGTCACAGTACAGAGACAGCCATGCTAAGAGTGTTCAATGATCTTTTGAAGGCAAATGATGACAACCAGATTTCAGTTATTACACTTCTTGACCTAAGTGCCGCGTTCGATACAATCGATCATGAAATTCTTTTGACCTGTCTTCAATCTGTTTTTGGTATTCACGGTAAAGCTCTTTCGTTTTTCAGGTCATATTTGTCAAACAGAGCACAGTTTTTCTCTGTCCATGATTTAACCTCTAAACCAAGTACCCTGCCCTTTGGTGTCCCCCAAGGCTCAGTCCTTGGTCCCATTCCGTTCATCATGTATGTGCAGCCTCTTTCTGATATCATCGAGCAACATGCTGTTTCCCATCACATATTTGCTGATGGTACTGAATTGTACAAATCAGCTTATTATCCACGGATTCAGAACGTGTTGCAAACATGCAAAGCTGTATAGCAGATGTTAAACTTTGGACAACACAAAACAAACTTCAACTCAATGAAGAAACAAGATGCAAAGCATATAAACGTACTCCCAGTTTATCCTGAATACGCGTGAGATATTCTATAAAGAGGAAAACCCGTCTTGGGCTGGTGTAACCGTTAGTATGGCTATTCTGGTAAACATCGGCCATCA
The DNA here is from genome assembly GCA_018398815.1 of Conus ventricosus. Taxonomy (NCBI): domain Eukaryota; kingdom Metazoa; phylum Mollusca; class Gastropoda; order Neogastropoda; family Conidae; genus Conus; species Conus ventricosus. Next base: position 69,768,178 of record CM031601.1, on the reverse strand, counting down.
TCTGTGACATATAACGAACATACATACAAATTTTCGGAAAGATCGGCCAAGAACTTTAGATTTTCCATCAAGAAGAAAACCGTTATGGGACGTTAGTAACGGCTATAACGGTAAACTTATACATAGGGCATGATCCGACCCATAATGAACATACCTACAAATTTTCAGAAATATCGGCCACGTACTTTCTCAGATATTCCATGAAGAAGAACAACCGTTAAGGGCCGTTATAGCTGTTAGTAACGGTTATAACGGTAAACTAAAACATCGGGCATCATCCGTGACCCATAATAAACATACTTACAAATTTTCAGAGAGATCGGCCACGTACTTTCCGAGATAATCTATAAAAAAGAAAAACCGTTATGGGTCGTTATAGCCGTTAGTAACGGCCATAACGGTACACTAAAACGTCGGGCATGATCCGTGACCCATAATGAACATACCTACAAATTTTCAGAAAGATCGGCCAAGTACTTTCTGAGACATTCCATAAAAAAGAAAAACCATTATGGGCCGTTACAACCGTTAGTAACGGCTACAACGGTAACCTAAAACATCGGGTATCATCCGTCGCCCATAATGAACATACCTACAAATTTTCAGAAAGATCGGCCAAGTACTTTCTGAGATATTCCATAAAGAAGAAAAACCGCTGTGGGCCGTTATAGCTGTTAGTAATGGCTATAACGGTAAACTGAAACATCGGGCATCATCCGTAACCCATAATGAACATACCTGCTAATTTTCACAAAGATCGGCCAAGTACTTTTTGAGATATTCGATAAAGACGAAAACCGTTACAGGCTGTTACAGCCGTTAATAACGGCTATAACGGGGTTTAACTAAAACATCGGCTACCATCCGTGACCCACAATGAACATACCTGCTAATTTGCACAAAGATCGGTCAAGTATTTTCTGAGATATTCCATACAGAAGAAAAACAGTTATGGGCCGTTATAACCGTTTGTAACGGCTATAACGGGGTAAACTAAAACATCGGGCATCATCCGTGACCCATAATGAACATACCTGCTAATTTTCACAAAGATCGGCCAAGTACTTATAAAGAAGAAAAACCGTTACAGGCCGTTTAAGCCGTTAGGAACGGCTATAACGGTAAACTAAAACATCGGGCATTATTCGTGACCCATAATGAACATACCTACAAATTCTCAGAAAGATCGGCCAAGTACTTTCTGAGATATTCCATAAAGAAGGAAAACCGTTACAGGCCGTTACAGCCGTTAGTTTCGGCTATAACGGGGTAAACTAAAACATCGGCATCATCCATGACCCATAATGAACATACCTGCTAATTTTCACAAAGATCGGCCAAGTACTTTCGGAGATATTCTATAAAGAAGAAAAACCGTTACAGGCCGTTAAAGCCGTGTTAGTAACGCCTATAACGGTAAACTAAAACATCGGGCATCATCCGTGACCCATAATGAACATACCTGCTAATTTTCATAAAGATCGGACAAGCACTTTTGGAGGTATTCCAAAAAGAAGAAAAACCGTTACAGGCCGTTACAGCCGTTAGTAACAGCTATAACGGTAAACTAAAACATCATAATGAACATACCTACAAATTTTCAGAAAGATCGGCCAAGTACTTTTTGTGATATTCCATAAAGAAGAAAAACAGTTACAGGCCGTTACAGCGTTAGTAACGGCTATAACGGGGTAAACTGAAACATCGGGCATCATCCGTAACCCATAGTGAACATATCTGCTAATTTTCACAAAGATCGGCCAAGTACTTTCGGAGATATTCCATAAAGAAGAAAAACCGTTACAGGCCGTTTAAGCCGTTAGTAACGGCTATAACGGTAAACTAAAACATCGGGCATCATCCTTTACCCATAATGAACATACCTACAAATTTTCGGAAAGACCGGCCCAGTAGTTTTGTCTGGAGCGAGTGGAACACATTTTGACCACGGACGGACGGACGGACAGACACACAGACAGCATTTCTTCGTTCCCATTCTAAAGTACTCCTTGTTCTATAAGAACTGGGAGTACAAAAAGTAAGTTGCTTGCAAATGTCCATGTCGCCAACAGTTAAGACTCAAGTGTCTTGGCGCCAACAACACGAACGATGACTTGTTTGATTAGGGAAACGTGCAGGCGTACATATCTGTTCAGTCTTGCTCAGTTTGTGCGTCACGTCATTAAATACGTGGGACACAAGGAAAAGGTTTGCTGTCCGAATCAGTATGTTCAAGCCCACCTTGACCATTTTCAGGCAGTAATGACTGTTACAGACCTAGGACCGAAAATACATATGAAATATGGAGTGGATATGAGGTGGGGACGGACGGGATGGGTGGAGCGAGCGCGTTCGCATACGTACGAGTTGTTCTCTGCAAAGAAGGTGATGGCTCCAAAGATGAGTGCCTGGATGACAAAGACGAAAAAAAGAAGCAGCAGCTCTCTCTGGCAATTCATGGTGGCCACCCACATGACGTACAGCGAGACGTTCCAGTCCAACAGCTCCAACAGGCGCAAGATGCGCAGCCAGCGAACACAGCGACTGAAGATGTAGATCGTTTCCAAGGAATCCTCTTTCTCCCAGTTATACTGAAACACGGCACATCCTCTTCCAGTACCTAGCGGACAAGATCTGGCAACACGTCAGTATGTTGGCTCACAAGAGCCTATTCTCCTTGCTGCAGACACCCGAACTGGCCCGGTGTCTTGCCATGTCTTCTTATCCAAAATTATTCTACAGGTTATAATGTAGGCTACACACGTATGTCACCATGACACCTTGTCCAGGACTATTCCACAGCTATAGTGGAGGGTGAATATGTATCATACCATGATGTTCTATTTACTTAACCAGAACCGTGAAGCAAACAGGATCGGTCCAAGACCATTCTACAAGGTACAGTGGAGGGTGGACATGTATCTTGCATTATCCTGTCCAAGACCATCCTGCAGGGTACAGTGGAGGGTGGACACGCATCTCTCCATGACTCCCTGTCCAAGACCACTCTTCAGGATACTGTGGAGGGTGGACATGTAACTCAACATGGCTCCCTGTCCAAGACTGGGTTCAGTGGAGGGTGAATATGCATCTCTCCATGACTCCCTGTCCAAGATCATTCTATAGGGCAGAGGGGAAGGTAGAAATGTTTCTCACCATGACTCACTGACCAAGACCCTTCTGCAGAGTACAGCGGAGGGCTGACACGCATCTCGCCATGACTTTGCGTCCAAGACCTTCCACACAGTACAGTGATGGGTGGATATGTAGCTCGCCCCGACTCCCTGTCCATTGCCATCACAGGGAACAGTGAAGATCGGCAGATATCTCGCTATGACTCCCTGTCCATTCTAAAGGGCACAGCAGAGGGTACACATGTGTATCGCCATGACTCCCTGTCCGGGTCCATTCCACAGGGAACAGTGGAGAGTGGACGCGTGTTTTATTATGTCTCTAGTCCAGACCATCCTAAAGGGGATGGGAGGGTCTGGGATTATGGACACAGACTAGTGCAGACTACCCGGTCTGTTGTGCTATCATGGTATGAGAAAAAGAAACAAAAACAGAACAAATTGTCAACGTTTCGGTCGTAGACCGTCTTCGAAATGATCGCATCAATTAAAAGGCAAATACAAATGTATAGATAACAACGCATAAAAACATACATATGTGAACTGACGATTACGCGTTTAAATGTGTGTGTGTGTGTGTGTGTGTGTGTGTGTGTGTGTGTGTGTGTGTGTGTGTGTGTGTGTGTGTGTGTGTGCATGTGCGCGCATGTATGTAATGGGGAGAAGGGAAAAAAAGAGGCATATAGAAGGGAAAGCCAAACAGAAATAGAAAAAGAGAAAAAGAAAAGGAAAAAGTGGTATAGGAGTCTCATGCTTGGAAGGGCGTGCTTGAGGGCCGACATGGGGGAAAGGCTCAGTGACAATGAGGAAAGCCCCACTGACGACAGGGAATTAGCACACATTGTGGTCCTACGCTCACAGCTGAACTTAAGCTAACAGCAATGCCCCCTCCCTGGCAGATGTAGCCTACTTCTCTCCCACCGCCACGCGCATTGTACGTGTTTTTCATCACAGGGCTAGTTCCAGCTAGCGCTTGCTTTCAGCAAATTCCCACGCACGGAAAGATGCTGATTACCGTACTTACCGACATGTAGGCTCTCTCTCTCTCTCTCTCTCTCTCTCTCTCTCTCTCTCTCTCTCTCTCGTGTGTGTGTGTGTGTGTGCAGCCCCCATCCTGCGATAATGGACTTGAACACCGACAGTGCGGACTGAGATGCCGACCCAGTTCTCACTGAACATGTTATAAGCAGACTATACTGTGGTATGCATTCTTTCATTGGTAGATGGAGGGTGCATTGCTGTGTTTAATTACAAAAATCTTACTTTTGTTCTAAATATCCCTTTTTTTGTACTCAGTGCATTAATTATGATACGTTTGTTTGTGATTAATTGACAAAAGTGCCGAAAATAAACGCAAAGTGTTCTGTTTGGGACTCCTGGGAAGTTGTCTCGGCTGTGAGCGTAGGATCCCCACAAGCGCAATTCATCTGAATTTTTATTATGGAAGACACAACATTATTCTTAATCTGAACGTCTGCCTTGTCTGGTAAACTTGACAGCAGGCGTACTATACTTAGTATAGCCTGTAAACATATTACACTCCAAATGTTTCATAAATGTCTCAACAAGACAAAAAAAATCAAAATTAAAGAAATATGACAGAACTTGTGCATCAGGAGTTTTAGAAAGAATACCACGGAATACAACGGAAAACTTGCTAATCGCTAACGTTCAAGAAAAAATTTACATTAGGTTCGAGAAAAATGTTATTTGATTTCTGGTTATCCACAGAATCAATGTTTACACTGTCACTACTGGATCGTTCACTCACGGGGGACGGGTCACTGTCAGTTGCACACTGCTTACTCTGCACGTGAGTTATTCCCACACGACACCGGTGTTACACAAGGGCGACTTCCCCATCATACAATTTCCTTGAGGCTTTGTCCATCAACGTCATCAAAACAATACTTCTTGCCCTAAACAAGCCGATGGTCAAAAACCATCGTTGCACAGTTTCAGATGAGGGGTTAGTTTCTTCCTCACCTCTCTCACTCAAAATGAAAAGTCGTCCCCTAAAAAAACTTGGGATCCCTTCAGGTTACGCCTTGCCTTCAAAACATATTTCTTGTCCTTAAAAAAAAGTGCATCCATCAATGACTGGTGACTTAGGCTTTGAATTCGAGTGGTGGACGCGGTCGAAGGGAAAATCCCTGGTTAGTTCCAGCCTGTCCGTAATCAGTTCATAAACCAGGTCTTCACACTCTTGTTGACTTTAATTTTCCTTTCGTGCCAGCTCATGAAAAATCAGGTTATTCCCTTTCGACCGTCCGTCAAGGTCGTCCTCCCTACGCTCTATCAAATCTACCTTGTTGAGGTTGTCGTTACTGTTACGAAGATCAACGTTTTTCAGACGCAGGTCCGACACCTCCAGCCTCAAGGAACCCACCATTCCCTGAACAGCAGCACATCCATCCCGTAAGTCTTTCATGTCGTCCTTCATTTCGCCGATCTTTGTGTTCAGTGTCTGGAGCATTGACATTAGTTCCAGATTTGAAGGATGCTGAGATAGGTGGGCTGCTGTGGAGCTGGTCGACGCACGTCCTGAGAGCTTCCCCACACTCTCTCTGCCGTTTCCACAGGTCAGGTTGGTTTGTCGCAGGGAAGACTTCTGCAGTCCTGGATTCTGCTCCACATCGCCGCACAATGATAAAAATTTGACCCAGAACCAAGGTGACACCGTCCTGAGTGTCAAAGTATTTAGTTTCATGGCGGCTCGATTTTGGCCTGCTTCAACATAAATGTCATAAATACCGGCACAAAACAGTCACAACGTGGACGAAAATCCTGCTGTCCAAAAGGCATGGTACCCTTGAGAGTGATCTGCCAAATCTAGTTGTTGTACTCGGTCGCTATGCAGAATTAAGTTACTTGTGAGAGCAAAGCAAATGTGCAGCCGATTTTTCCGAAAGAGAGAGAGAGAGAGAGAGAGAGGGGGAGAGAGAGAGAGAGAGAGAGAGATGGGGGCGGAGGGATACAGAAAGGCGTGGGGATGGAGAGACAAGGGATCGGGAAAGTGAAGGTAGAAGAGCGGGACGCAGACAGAGAGACTGCAAGAAAAGAGGAAAGGCCGAAAAAGATGGTGGTTGAAAAATAGGTGTGTGAATGTGAGTGCGCGTGTGTGTAGGGGGGAGGGGGGTAAATGTGCGTGTGTGTGTTTGAGGGGAAGGGGGGGGGGGATAACTTTCCAAGACGAACGTGACATACGGACAGATAACAACATAATAAACGTTTTGCATTTTTTGCTTCAAAATATGAACAGTTCGGGGGTGTGTGTGTGTGTGTGTGTGTGTGTGTGCAGTGAAGAGGCGACAGATGTGCGTAAAATGTGATTGTATTGTGTTGCTGGCGTTTGGACTGTCGCATGGATAGTTCCGATCTGTTTCGGAAAAGAAGGCATGACTTGAATACTTAAATTATAATAATAATAATAAATAATAATAATGAATACTTATATAGCGCCTATTCTCGGCTAGAGACAAAGCTCTAAGCGATTTACAATTAACACTCGTTTACACAACGGGCTGCCTACCTGGGTAGTGCCGACTGAAGAGCTGCCAGCTGGCGCTTCATTTAGTCGTTTCCCGTGTCATCCAGTCAGTATCGTTCAATATCGATCACTCATTTTCCTTACTTCCTTCATTTTTTTCATTTCTCACGCAGGGTGCATGCTATGTGTAACGTGTCATCCATACCAACGGCCAAACTGGCCTACTCTTCGGAAAGTTGGTGATGGGATTTTACGTGTGTGCAAGATGTTATGCGTGCGTTCACACACGGAACCAAGGTTTATAGTCTCATTCGAAGGACTGTATGGGAAATGGAGTCAGAACCAATGTTAACTCCGAGGGAAAAATCCCCCTGTACCGAAACGCCCCGGCGGAGGTTCGAACCCGCAACCCCAGGATCACCAAGATTACGAGTCAGGCGCTCTACCACTGAGCTATTCCGGGTGATGCCGTGCAAGCGCCCCATATTGCCTGAACACTACGGCTGTTTCACTATAATCAAGTGACGTACTACCGAAGACAAAAGAAAACTGATTGTCCCGCAAGAATAACAAAACAAGAAACCTATGAAGAGCAGAAACGTTCTCAGGCGTCAGCCGGTGGAAGCACTTGTCATTAGCCCATGAATCAAATTTCACGAAATCTATTATGCCAGTCCAAAAAAAATGATCTAAAATTAAGACTAAGAATGGAATGTGGCTTCTACCTTACATGACACTGTTTCCAGGTAAAATAGTCTTTCCAATAAAGGCCCAAACAATTTTGAGCAACGTGTAATTTAACAGCTATTTCTTTAAAGGTATATCAAACGATAAAACACCCAACGCAAAATGCCATCTGCAACATCGAGTCGGTGCACTGCGCTGCCGGTACACAAAATCATCAGCGAGATATGTCTGCTTGTTTTTTGTGCCTTTTATTCCCTTCAATCTTCGGTGCGTTTCTGTTTGTTTTTTTTTCTGCTCGTTTCTTTCAGTCATCAGTAAGAGGCCTACTACGCCCCAAAGGTTTGTGGGAATGAAATAAATCTATTCCATATAAAGTGTTTATCCTGTTCCAAATATGAAACGTGGCAGCCCAGTTGTCTACAATTGATTGCCATACGAGATTCAATCATTTGTGTACCAACAGCGCCGATCATTGACTTACGATGTCAAATGGAAGTACTATATTTTGTCACAGGTCACGTGCGGAATATCTTTCAAACCTAGTTCGTACAAATAGTTCCGGACGGGCAACACAGAAAATACCTGGTCGCACACTTACTTTGGCGCAAAATGCTGTTTGGGGTGTTCCATGTGACATATCCACAAATCTATCACACACAGAACGGTGCACACAAGAATCACAGAAAACGAGTTACACATTTGTTTTGGCCTAAAACACTGTTTTACGACTCCTGTGGGACATATATTAGACCTGAATCATGTACGGGTTTCACGCAAAAATGGAAAGCGGGAAAAAAGAGGGAAGGAGCAGTAGAATGGGTGGGAGGCAGGGGGTGGGGAGTGGGAGGAGCGGTGGAAGGAAGGCAGCTAACCTTGCTTTCCATGTAGCTTTCGGCAATATGTGCGGCAAAGCTGCTGAGGAGGGACAATCCGTAGAGCACGTTGAACATGTTCCGGCAGAACTTGCGCAAACTGGGGCACAGCACCACTTTGAACGCAAACTCCACCATCAGGATTGTCAAAATCAGATCTCTGCAACCTGCTCACACCACATCGTATCACATCAAACACACACACACACATACGTGCGCGCATGCTCATATACAAACATACGTGTGTGCGCACGCACACATACACACACGTGGAAACAACACACACATATATGCATAAACACACACACACACACACACTCACACATATACCCACGCTCACTCACTCACACATATGCACAAATACTTTCTCTCTCTCTCGCGACACACACACACACACACCACACACACACACACACACACACAACACGTCACACACACACACACACACACACACACACACACACACACACACACACACACCAGGCCTACTCAATACACAATACACACACAATAAACACACACCACACACACACACACACACACACACACACACACATACCCATACGGTATAGTTTCGACGCCGGGGAAGAGGATTAGGTGGGGAGGCACCGGCGGCAAGATATTTTCTGAAGTACACCCGTGGACTGATCTCCGTCCAGGAATCGACGAAGAAAAGGAGGATGGACACCACCAACAGCACCGCCACCAGAATGTTCCACGCCTGTTAGAACCAAGCAAGGATTAGGGGGGGGGGGGGGGGGGGGGGGGGGGGGGAGGGAGGAAATGTGGAAGGTGTGGGGGGGGGGGGGGGGGGGAGGGGGCATTGAGAGCACCTAGAATGAACACAGGAGTACTACCAGAGATAGTCTCTGGTACTACTTCAACACTGCCCTAACAAGGTTCATGTCGGTGAAGTACACCCCTTTTTGCTTTTTTTTATTTATTTATTTTTTTTTTAAGTTCACACGCATTCAGTCACACTGAAATATAGCATAATCATCAATGTCATCAGCACCAGCAAGGGCATCTCACATGATGCTCCCAAACCTTGCTGAATACTAAAGGTGTACAATGTCAGAATCGGTATCTTCGCCTTTCGCTAGTTGAATTTCCGTTGCGCACATTCCTTTGGATGTGACTGGCTGTGTGTCTGTCTCCTGTTCCCAGGCTGGCTTTCTGTTGACCACACATAGTGACACATGGTCAGGTTCGAAGCACACACACGGTGGTCAGCGCGCACGCAAAGGCAAGCAACAGGGCGAGCTCGCTAGGAAGCGGACAAAGCGAAGATGAGAGGGCAGCTCAGCTAACTGAATAATTCTCTCGCCTGCAAGAGGCTGGTTAATTATCTGTGCCAGCGAACCGGACTCTGATGTGATCTTTGAATTTCTGAATGAGATTAACATTTTTCATCTGATCTAAGATTTTGCGGAAGAAAGGTTTTTAACGAAGGTTCCGGTGTGTTTTCAGAAGATGTAGTTTAAAGGGTTGTGTGAATGTTCTTTTTCTTTTTATCTGAATGACTTGTAAGTTGACTTGAACCCGGTGATAGCCCTGATCTGGCCCTTTGCGGTCGGCTGGGCTATAAACAACATTAACTTACCTTACCTTAGAGACACACGCAAATGTTGACAAAGCAAGGCGAGATACCGATCCTTTTCACTCCACATTTTTGTCAGTACCCAGCTTTGCGCGCGCAAAGAGGGCAAATGCGAAAGGCATATGCTTCGCTTCTCTCGCCAGATACTGGCCTCCTTGAAGCCGAGAAACGCGTCTCCAGCTTACCTGGATGGCTATGCTGGAGGCATGCAAGCCTCACATGTGTTGTGTTAAGTTCCATCCTCTGGCGCTTAATATAAAAGAGAGCATCACGCTCACAGCCAGTTGACTGTGTTGCTGCTTGAGCAGTGTTAGCATAAGGTCTGAAAGGCCCATTCACACCTTTCCCTGGGATGGTGTCTCCGTGAGCCAGATGCCAGGAGTGTCAATGTTCAAGCTGCTGCAAGCCCAACCAAACCTATTCTACGCTCACCTTGCTGCACACGGGGTTAAACCGACGGTCGTAGAGAAGATCCCACAGCCAGGCCCTCACCCAGTTGATACGGAAGCCGCGTCCTGTGTCGCTGACTCCTTCCCTTAGGTCCCGGAGCAATCTCTCCTCGTGGATGGCCTCGTGAAGGCTGCTCCAGCAACATGCCGACACCCAGACGGTTGGGATGTTCCAAAACTCCAGCTCCCTGTGTTGCAGAATCGGCGTCGTTACGATCATTATCACCATCATCTGAGTCTCCATTATCGTCATAATCATAATTGACGTTACCACAATCATTGTTCGTGGTCCTCATCCATACGGGTAGAATCCGACTCAACATGCATTTTAATCATGGGCATTGTGGTCCCAATAATAGGTCTAATAAGGACTTTGCTGATCCAGTCCATTGAGAAATTAAGTCATCAATTAATAATGAAATGAACGATCTACTAGCAGCGGGCTCAAAATGACACATTGTTGAGGATGAGGTCTTGTCTTGCAGTCGCTGGTGTTCACTGACGGAGTCTGAGGGAGGTACTGTAAGACGTTGGCCGTGGTCTGGGTCGAACATCAATGCACCGGAGGCTCTTGTCTGTTGGCCATGTTAGGGGTGAAACCTGCACCACAGTAATTAAGTCTAATGGAAGGACCGTCTCTTTATCCGCCGGCAGATCGTCTGGGCTTCAAACTCTAGGACTGTGGACAGTGGCTCCAAGGACACCAAGAATTAGCAGCCTGCATCAGGAGGACGTCAATGGTTTGTCCTTGTAGCAGATGTAAGTTCACATCAGTATCACCAGATTAAATACTTGTCTTGTAAAAGGACAAAGAAACTATGATGACGTACAGGATATTATCTTATTATGGTTCTTGCACAGATTAATAGGCCTTCTGTCACGATAAGGCACACAGGCATATCCCCTATCTGCTACAATTAGTCAGCACACGCACGCACGCACGCACGCACGCACGCACGCACACGCACACACGCACACACACACACACACACACCACAAACACACTCCTCTCGTATTCTTCTACCCTCCTCCTCTCTCTAAATTTCTCACCAGCGCGCGTGCGCGCACACACACACACACACACACACACACACACACCCTTCACACTAGTTGTCTATGTCTCCATTCCTTTTGCCTGCAAGAATAGCCTGCTTGGCTGATCACCGAGCAGGCTATCAATACGTTGCGAGTTCGAACCGCGGGCGCCTAGCGTAATCAGCATCATCGCTGATAACTTTAAGACGTTGCTGTTCTGCTCGTATAAATACATGACAGGCATCTGCCCCATCATATAAATATATGACAGATATCTGCCCCTTACAACGTAGAATGGAGGGTGGGCGTGTATTTCACGCTATCTCCCTGTCCACTTCACAGGTCACAGTGGAGATGGACATACATCTCAACAGATATCTGCCCCTTACAACGTAGAATGGAGGGTGGGCGTGTATTTCACGCTATCTCCCTGTCCACTTCACAGGTCACAGTGGAGATGGACATACATCTCACCAAACTTCCCTGGTGAAGGTCATCCTACATGATATGGTGAACGGTACCTCACCAAACTTCCCTGTCCAAGATCATCCTACAGGATATGGTGAACGGTACCTCACCAAACTTCCCTGTCCGAGAAAATCCTACAGGATATGGTGAACGGTACCTCACCAAACTACCCTGTCCAAGATCATTGCACAGGATATGGTGAACAGTACTTCACCGAACTTCCCTGTCCAAGATCATCCTACAGGATATGGTGAACGGTACCTCACCAAACTACCCTGTCCAAGATCATTGTACAGGATATGGTGAACGGTACCTCACCAAACTTCCTGTCCAAGATCATCCTACAGGATATGGTGAACAGTACCTCACCAAACTACCTTGTCCAAGATCATCCTACAGGATATGGTGAACAGTACCTCACCAAACTACCTTGTCCAAGATCATCCTACAGGATATGGTGAACAGTACCTCCCCAAAAACTACCTTGTCCAAGATCATCCTACAGGATATGGTGAACGGAACCTCACCAAACTTCCCTGTCCAAGATCATCCTACAGGATATGGTGAACCATACCTCACCAAACTTCCCTGTCCAAGATCATCCTACAGGATATGGTGAACCATACCTCACCAAACTCCCCTGTCCAAGATCATTGTACAGGATATAGTGAACGGTACCTCACCAAACTTCCCTGTCCAAGATCCTCCTACATGGATATGGTGAACAGTACCTCACCAAACTACCCTGTCCAAGATCATCCTACAGGATATGGTGAACGGAACCTCACCAAACTACCCTGTCTAAGATCATCCTACAGGATATGGTGAACCATACCTCACCAAACTACCCTGTCCAAGATCATCGTACAAGAGACTGAAATGTATTCTACATGTCCAAGATCTTCCTACAGGATAAGGTAAAATTGTGGGCATGTATCTCATCGTGATTTCGTGTCCAAGACCACAGACTACAGAGGAGGTTGGACATGTATCTCATCACGACTCCCATCCTGCGGGATACGGTGAAGGTGGGCAAGTGTCTCATCATGATTCCTTGTACAAGGCCATTCCACAGGGTACAACAGAGGGCGGAGATGTATCTCATGACTCCCTGTCCAAGACCACTCTACAGGGTACATTGAAATGTGGATACGTAATTTGTCATACCTCTCTGTCCAGAACCACTTCACAGGATACCGCGTTGGTGTACATGTATCTAACCATGACTCCCTATCCAAGACCATTCTACAGGGCACGTCCGAGGATGGAGATGTATCTCGTCATGATGCCTTGTCCAAGACCATTCTATAGGATACCGTGGAGAGTGGACGTGTATTTCATAATGAATCCTTGTCCAAGACCATTCTATAGTGTACAGTGGTCTTTCACAATGAATCCGTATCCTACGGGGTACAGTGGAGGATGGACAAGCATTTCGACATGGTGACTCTGATCTGGGGAGTATTGTTTTGTGCGCTTTTTGACATCTGTTATTTTCATACCCGTTGAAAACATATCTTGTCAAAAATATACTTGTACGTTTTGTATTCTGTATCAAATTAAGCGATTGTTTGAACCTTCTTGTAGGTTTTCTGAGTGCATTTTGTGTTTTCAGTAAAGAAACAGTCTGTTTCAGTCACCATGGAACAAAAACAACAATAATAATAACAACAATAATGACAATAACAATAACAACAGTACTAGTAATAATAACGGGTGATGATGATGATGATGATGATGACAATGATGATGATGACGATGACGATGATGATGATGTGATGATGATGATAATGATGGGAAGGAGGAGGAGTGGGAGAAGGAGTCTGGGATGAGGACGAGGATGAGGATGAGGATCATCGTCATCATCTCTCTCCCTCTCCATTCCCACTGGATCTTTTCCCAGCATTGTGCGTTACCTGAGTGCCGACTTCCCACAGATGTTCCGGGGCAGGTGGAGCGCATTGACTCTGTACAGGTCCAGGATGGAGTTAAAGAGAGACGGGTTCCGGTCGAAGAAGTACTCCCGTTTGGAATGGATGTAGGCAGGGTGGGACGGCGTCAACGAACCCAGCAAGGTGGTTGGATACCTGCACAAACATGGTGATGTGTTATTTCAATAATGAAACATTACAATCAATAATTTGATAAAATTGGATGGAAAGATGGCCCTAGGCGAAGCCACCGAATCTGAATACGCTACGAGATCAGAGAAAGAATGTAGGAATTTGTTTTGTTTTTTTTTTCTTTTTAACTTTTTTTAACATTACGAGATAAGGCATTTCTTTTTCAACATTGTTATGGATTTCTAAAGAAACAATACATGAAACTCACTAAAAAAAAAGGTTTATTAGATATATTGATACGTACAAACTAGTGAGACTTGCTGAAGATCCTGACTATAACCCGGATACTATGGGCAAAAGTAACATTCATGACGGAGGTGGGTGATTTTGATTCAGTGATTGCACGGTGTAAAGTAAATAAATAAAAACTGAGTTAGAAATTTGAACCTACCTTCAACGTGCAGCCGACTCAACGGGCGTTCCGTTAGGTGCAAACTGTGTCGATAGATCTGTTACATTTTGAAGAAATTACAAGAAATATACGATGAATTCGGATATGGGTTGACTGAAGTTGAGAGGACTGTTTGACTTTGCTGGAGGTCGCGCTCTCCCCGACAGCATCTATAGTTCCCGAATGTTTAGGTTGGAAAATAACGTGATCATTCTAGAGCCAGTTATCATCATCGTCATTGTCATCATCATCATCATCATCGTCATCACAATAGTCATCGCCATAATCATCATCATTATTGTCATCATCACCATCATCATCATCATCATCATCACTATCACCATTATCATCTCATCATCATCATCAGTATTACCATTATCATCATCATTATCACCATCATGCTTATCATCATCATCACCATCATTATTATCATCACAATCATCATCACCACCACCATCATCATTATCACCGCCACCACCACCACCATTCTCCTTCCTTATTTTATCTTAAGACCGGAAACTCGCCTGTTCAGGCTGTCTTAGAGACGACGAAGAGGTGGCCGCCGACGTTGATGCGAATTGTCTGCGTGTCGAAGTCAACGTCCTGGGTCAAATACACAGCTGTCGACTCACTCTAGAGATACGGAAACTTTTTTGGATCATAGGTGGTCCAGCCGGGCTTGCCCACCGTCGTTTGAACGTCGAGGATGGGCGACTGGCATGGCGTAAGGCTGTATGCGCGGTCCGACGGGTGTATTGTACCGGTTACAGGGGGTACCTCCAGCGATCTGATGGCCTTCTGCCGTACTCCATTTCGTCCTCGCTAGAAGAACCGGGGGCCACGGTGCGAGACTCCATGTTGGCCATAGAAGTCCTCTTCTTTTTCAGGCGCTGGCTCAGGTTTTCCAAAATGCTTCTCTTGAACACGCTCGTAGTTTGCCGAAGCGCTCGTTTCAGCCGGTGGAGAATTTCAGTCAGCATCGAATGCTGTTGTTGTGTGAGGAACAAGCTGGAAACTGGTTTCGTTGTCCGGTTTGTTTCCAAGACAAGCCGATAGGCAGTGCCGAGTTACTGGGCTCGGAGATCCGACTTGACCTCTTTACACCAGAATCACAATCTCCATCGATAACCGTTCGTGCAAAAGTGAGAAAAAATCGGTCTGAATTGCGTGACTGGGGAAGGAATGGTTTGATGAGCGTGTGCTAGGACTGAGCAGAATGCGAAACGAGTCTCTTTTTGTCCTGGAGGCTCGGGCACCAGTCGATCAGATAAGACTTGATCCTGGGATCAGTTAACAAAAGCCAACCGTGACATGTCAGAAAATCAAACTAGTAAATCATGATCTAGTATAACATTCAAATTATTTGATTGATTTATCGGTTGCCTGTCTTCCCCGTCCCTTTTGAGCAGAATTTTCTCCCACACCATACATCCTAACTCCCCTTAAAACAGAGAGAGAGAGAGAGAGAGAGAGAGAGAGAGAGTTCGGTAATAAAGTCCCAGCCCTATAGCCAGCAGTCCACAAAGACTTAATTATTAACAGATCATCATTAGGAAATGCCTACATGCGAATTTACGTATTTACATACATACATATATATACATACATATATATATATATATATTGAATTATAAACAAATCTTGCTCTTATGTCTTAGATTGAAGAAATAGGGGGACATACGCATTCATACTGCAGTGGCAGATGATTCTGCCTAACTAACAGTATGTGCTTGAGTGGGTGGATGGGGAAAAAATAAATAAAATAAATGCTTCTCAAAATGAGCCTTCAGCAAGCTTATATTCTCCAAGGGGGAGAGACATCCTCCAATACGGAGGGAAACTCACTAACATATAACTCCTGATCATATACCGATATTTCGAAACTTGGTGGTTTCTCCTCAGTGACCGCGGAAAGTGGTAATTTGACTCCTCTGCCTTTCAGTTTTAAGAGAATCCTATCCCAGAAAAGGCTGGTGTGCAATACCGTAGTATGTTTGTTGAGTTTTTCAAAAAACCAACCAAAGGTGCCATCTAAGAAGCAAACGAAAATCATGAAAGAGCAAAACAAGCTACATTTTCTTGTGAAAAGTAGAAAATATAAAAAGATTATCCTCTAAGACACAAGTGCTGAGGGCCAGTTCTTGGAATGAATCCGCAAGGGACTAAAATACAACAAACTAATAAATTCCAAGGATAAGTACCGAGCACCGTTCAGCAACTTACAGAGCAGCTTGGTGTTGCAATGACTGCAAGAAATATTGAATTATAAACAAAGCTTGCTCTTATGTCTTAGATTGAAGAAATAGGGGGACATACGCATTCATACCTGCAGTGGCAGATGATTCTGCCTAACTAACAGTATGTGCTTGAGTGGGTGGATGGGGAAAAAATAAATAAAATAAATGCTCTCAAAATGAGCCTTCAGCAAGCTATATTCTCCAAGGGGGAGAGACATCCTCCAACACGGAGGGAAATCACTAACATATAAACTCCTGGTCATATACCGATATTTCGAAAATTGGGGGGTTTCTCCTCAGTGACCGCGGAAAGTGGTAATTCGACTCTCTGCCTTTTCAGTTTTAAGAAGAATGCAATCCCAGAAAAGGCTGGTGTGCAATACCGTAGTATGTTTGTTGAGTTTTCAAAAAACAACCAAAGGTGCCATCTAAGAAGCAAACGAAAATCATGAAAGAGCAAAACAAGCTACATTTTCTTGTGAAAAGTAGTTCACAAGAAAATGTAGCTTGTTTTGCTCTTTCATGATTTTCGTTTGCTTCTTAGATGGCCCCTTTGGTTGGTTTTTTGAAAACTAAACAAACATACTACGGTATTGCACACCACCTTTTCTGGATTGCATTCTTCTTAAAACTGAAAAGGCAGAGGAGTCGAATTACCATTTTCCGCGCCCACTGAGGAGAAACCACCAATTTTTCGAAATAGGGTATATGACCAGATTTTATATGTTAGTGAGTTTCCCTCCGTGTTGGAGGATGTCCCTCCCCCTTGGAGAATATAACTTGCTGAAGGCTCATTTTGAAAGCATTTATTTTATTTATTTTTTCCCCATCCCCCCCCACTCAAGCACATACTTTTTAGTTAGGCAGAATCATCTGCCACTGAAAGGTATGAAGCGTATTTTCCCCCTATTTCTTCAATCTAAGACATAAGAGCAAGCTTTGTTTATAATTCAATATTTCTTGCAGTCATTGCAACACCAAGCTGCTCTGTAAGTTGCTGGAACGGTGCTGGGGTACTTATCCTTGAATTTATTAGTTTGTTGTTATATATTAAAATATATAAATATATATAAATATATAAATATATTCACTCATTATCTTATTCATTAATTAATCTTTTCTTTACAAGACAGAGTTTTTAAATTTCAATACCTTCCATCATTATTACGTGTTCGTGAACCTTAATTTTACCCAGTAGGTCAACATCTGCTAAGTCGTAGCCACGAGACTCTCTTCTGAAATTCTGTTCTTACAATTAATTCATTTATCCATCAGCTTTAATCATACGCAGTGTGGTCTCGAAACTTAGCAGATGTGGTCTAGCATACATGGACTAGTCCGCACACAGACAACTCCTTGATGAAACTGAAACAAACTAATTTCACCCACCCTCCTCCTCCCACATTCGACTCCTTAAAAAGCCCCCGAACATTCTAGTTTCATTTAGAAAACGGGATTCGATGTCAAATGGCATAATTACGTCAACTTGGCATCATTTCCGTTCACAATGCATTTGAAAATTCAGACCCAGTTTGAGACTGTACAGGTATAATGTGTGTGTGTGTGCGTGCGTGTGCGTGTGCGTGCGTGCAAGTGCGTGTGTGTGTGTGTGCGCGCGCCCGTGTGTATATGATTATGTTGTGCGCGCGCGCGCGCGTTGTCTGTATGCCGTGTTTGTGTGAGCGAATGAGAGAGTGTGTTAGTTTGTATGTGCGTGTGCGTGTCTGTGTGTGTGCGTGCGTGCGTGTTTACGCGTGCGTGCGTGGTGTGGGGTGTGCGCGCGCGCGCGCGTGCACGTGAAGGGATGGGAACTTTGTAGGGAGATCAAAAATATGAAAGAGCAGGGACTGTCTTAGGAGGGACACTACACACCCAACATGTTCAGGACAGTTGTTGGTCGTCATGCGATTTCAGAACTTCACTTTCGGTTTTCGAAACATGTCCTTTTTGCAAGTGAACCCGAAAATGCCTCGTGCTTAAATTCCACATGCCTGGGGAAAGGGGGGTAGAAGGGAGGAGGAGGTCTTGCTGCTGTGCCATTCGCGTTTTGCACGGCTCACAAGGCAACAGAGTCCTTTCTTGCGTAAAATGTGAAAAAAAACGAGATTGCGATGGATGGACCGACACCCTGCAACGAAAGACCTGAAGAGTGAAGTGTTGTGTTGTCTGCTTAAAAGCTTCAGTCGTTCAAGTGTCAAAATTAGGTTCATTAGCCTGTCGAAATAGGCTCCTTACTCCGACCAATCGGAACGCGGCTTTGTGAAAATGTGGGCCTGCACTTTTAACGTCTGCTATCACAGTCATAACACGTTCACGGGAAATTTCAGTGTCCTCGTTACAATTATACTTACCGTCACTGTCAACAGAGAAGACGCATTAGGAATGATTCTAGGCCTCTTTTGAAAGATTTCATTTCTTCATTTAATTTGTAAATATTTGAGTTGCCTCAGCAAGACAATAGACCTATACCATACTGTGAACTTTATATGGTGGACAGGAAGTAAATTTCCATGACGCTAGTCAAAATGGCCCTGTCCGCAAGTTACAAACGCCCAGTGAAGCACTTTCCGCAGTTAGCTAACCTTCCCACAACGGTCACTTGCAGGGAGGGTGGGGGTATAATTTAGTTCTATTCATATTGTTCATAGCCGCGGACCACGAGGGCTATCTAGGGTTGTGATCCCATCAAGGGTTAAAATTTTTTTTAAAAACTGAATAGATAAAATACGCCAGAATTGTTTCTACACACACACGAGCAAAATTTAGATCTACCCAATAATATTTCACTCTGTCAGCACTCAAAACTAGCATGTGAAATGCTCCCGACAAGGTTTTCATGGACTCTGCTGAAAAGCGTTTGTGTCTGACATCACGTAAGTCCCAACATTGCGCAAGACCATGCTAAATAGCGAGTGGTGCATCACGTGCAATGCACCACGGAGCCTCCTTGCCTTTTCCAATATATCAGTAGGTGGCAAAAGAGTGGCCTGCTGCGTGTAGTCGACAGAAACTGCTTTTTTTTCCCTTTTTTTAAGGCCACCGGTGGCAGATGGTAAATACTCTTTGGTTTGAACGGGGTCTGAAAGTTATCCGTCTACATGTTTCAGTCCTCTTGCCAGAGATCTTTGACAAAAGTCTGAACTTTGGGTTTTAGATCTGTGTGAGAGACAGTGAATGTACAAAGTTCATCATTTGTACCGTCTTGTCAGGTTGATCAGCAGGTCATTGACTTGAATGCCGACCTGGACCAGGAACCTATGCAAAAACTACATTGTAGCCATCCGATTTCAGAAATGTGCACCGTTAAAATGAAGTCGAAGATGTGACAGCCAGCAATGGCTTCCAAAGCAGTCAAATAAAACTAGAAAGTCTTTGTGCTTTTCTTTAGAGATCTGTGTGAGCTCAGCAGTGTGGATAGAGCTGTCTGAAGGAAGATGTTTTGAACATTTCTGAGAGGAAGCCATGAGCAGTACGGCAATTCCTTCTACAGCTTTTGAACCATCAGTAAACATTCTTTGGAAAGATGAGGTTTTTTTAAGTATGGCAAAACATGTACGCTGGAGAGCTGGCGGTGTCTTTTGCGTATCCGGAGTGTGGAACATAGTCTCGACATTTGGCCAAATCACACAAGAGTCCCAGGTCAGTGTCTGCATTGTTCCAGATGTGGAAGAATACGGGTGTTAACGACCAATCTGTCGCCCATTCTAAGTTTTTGAGGGCGACAGATTGGTTCGCACTTCACTGTCCAATCTGTCGCCCCTTGGCCAATTTGTCGCCAACTTACCTTGCTCTCAATAAGTTAATGTTGGGCCAGTTTCATTCCCACACTTTCTCTCACTTAAGAAAGTGCGGGATTGTGGGAATGCACTTTCTCCCATGTGAGAGAAAGCATGAGGGCGCCCCCACACTTTCTTCGATTGTTTGAGAAAGTGTTGCAAGTGCCCCGTATTTCTATTTATTTATTTATTTTCAATTTCGTTATTATTTTCTTGTCTTTCCTTAACATCAAACTAAGACCCAAATGATAATAAAATCTAATAAAAAGTGATGGAATGAGACAGGAGTTTATTGTTTTTCTATTGAATGGTCACACTGAGAAATCTTCAGAGTACATAATCAATCAGGAAAAATCAACATGCAAGTGTCAAGTAGTTAAATCAACTAGTTATCAAATCCAAATAATAGAATTCACGCTGGAAAGTAGGCAAACACATAAAATGTTGCTCATGTTATTTAGGTAAGTTTATATGGACATGGTATTAAACATTGGCCATAAACGTTACCTGTCCAATACTCTTCCTATCGAATGGGGTCACCACGAAGTAGTTCAGTTTACTGTAAAAATCCAAATGTTCACTCCTTAGGCTGCGTAAAGTTTTAATGGTAATTTTATAATATTCACAACCTAGATAACTACTGGTCAGTGCCAAAACAAGTGGTCAGCTTCATGAAAATTTCACGTTTTCACTATTTCACTGCATATTGGTGTGTTATAAACGCTTCTGTACAGTTTACAAAAAAGATGTCCAGTGGTCAACAAGATTGACCAATGGTCAGTTTCATGTATACTTAATACTTTCCTGAGTTCACTCCATGTTGATATGTTTAATGCTTTCTTTTTTAATGTAGAAGACCAGTGGTCTGCAAGAAAGACTTGTGGTCAGTTTTATGTCAATTTCATATTTTCACTATCCCAATCTGTATTGATGTGTTATAGGGCGTGTATGCTTCTTAAAACGTAGTATGACTAGTGGTTAGCAACAATGACCAGTGACCAGTTTGGAAAACGCAATTGCTTACTGTTTATTATATGAATATTTCTGTGCTTCTTGCAATTTAGATGACCAGTGGTAAGTGACAATGACCAGTGATCAGTTTGATGCCAATTCCATATCTTAAAAAATGTTTGACAGTGTTGTTGCAGTGGTCGGTGACACGACCATGATCAGTTTGATGCCAATTCCATATTAAAAAAAAAAATGTTAGACAGACAGGATATTGTTGTGGTATGGGCGTTTTCTCCATTTGATTGCATATTATTGTGTAATGAGCATTTGTTTTCTACCTTTCATGACGTAGATGACCTGTAGTCACTTTGATGCAGTATCTATCTATATAGATTTTTTAATATGTACGTCTCCTCTTAATATGATGTAGGTAAAAATAGGTTGTATAGATTCTGTATCAAAGAGATCATGAACACCACTGAACTGACCATATACAGTAAAACCCGGCTAATTGAAAGAGCCTTTGAACCACCTATGGACTTTTATTTATCCGAATTTAAAATTATCCACGTGTTGAGTTATCTAAATTTTTGCCCAATCTAAAACTCAAAATAAACCTAACAAATTGAAATTAACCGAGTAAGTCAAGTAGTCCCAAGGGATTTCAATTAACTGGGCTTTGTTGCATCATTGGCATTACTAGGAACCGAAAAGAGAGAGAGAGAGAGAGAGAGAGAGAGAGAGAGAGAGAGAGAGAGAGAGAGGGATGGGGTGGGTAGGGTGAAGGGGGGAGCAGAGTGGAAGTGTGCAAGAAAGACGTAAGTCGACGTGCCGAGGGAAATGGATTATACGCTGACTTGTGCGTTGACTTATCCATCGTCGGAAAACTCGACTTTTCAGAAAATAATGTCAACTTATCCAGTATTCTGGTATCGCGACTGTTCAGAAGAAATATCGATTTGTCGGTCAGATGACATATAGTCGACTCCACATACGTCCACCTCCAGATTAATTGACCCAAAGGCTTGGTTCTATTTACAAGCCTCCTTTATCTCTGTAAAAAAAAAATATCAGATAAATCGCTCTTGGATAAATCAACACTTTAAGTCGACCCTATAAACGTAAACTCTTCTTCCATAAGCAACTATCATCTCACACACACACACACCATAATCCTTTTTTTTATTGCGAAGACTAAAAACCTATTTACCTTTTTTTTTTAGAAAAGACTTGAAGGAGGTTTTACGAAAACCCCTTTTAATGCGTGACATTTTAGGACTTGTACAATGTTCCATTTTTACTTTTCTTGAACGGTGGTCTTTTTTTCTTTTCATGTTTAAATGTATTTTCAAGTCATTTTTGTTACTGACGTGGACCTATATTCACATTGGATTGCATGGGGCCAATAGAATTTGACAGGATTTTTGGAAGTGCTACGCTGGCATGGTGCCAATTTTCATGCTATCTCAATGTGAATACAGACCCTGAGTGTTTTTATTTCTAGTTTTTTGACTAAGAAAACGTGTGCGAGAGGTGCCTGCCAGAAGTAAATATCACAAAAGGAATTTGTACAATAAACCCTCACACCAAATTCGAAGAGAATTGGCCCCAATACCCTGGAGTTAGAGGGGCCGCGATTCTTTATTACCCCGCCACAGAAGTAGAAACACTCCAACTTCAAAAGTAGTTCGCTGTGACGCTGTGTTTTCTATCCGCTCAAATATTTCCTCTTCAATCAATGTCTTCCAATTAAGGTCTATCCCATCAAAATATGCAACACTCGGGCCCAATCTGTCGCCGGGCGACAGATTGGTCCTGGTGTTGAAGACCAATCTGTCGCCTGGGCTACAGATTGGTCCTGGTTTGATGACCAATCTGTCGCCGGGAGACAAATTGGGCAGGGGCGACAGATTGGTCGTTAACATACGGGTCCTTTTGGGTGGATGACCAATCTGTCGCCGGGAGACAAATTGGGCAGGGGCGACAGATTGGTCGTTAACATACGGGTCCTTTTGGGTGGAACTGAAACTGAGTTCTCATCCAATTTCTGAAGGAATTCGGTTAAAAAAAACAACAAACAAACAAACAAAAACCCATATGCAGGGTTCGGGGTTCAGAATGTTCAAACAATAACACCGAGAATGTTTTAGTCGACGGTTGAGAATGGTTCCACACCCTCTGCATACCGACGTGTTTTTCGATCCTATATGTGTAATACACGAGTTTCCTCGTAAAGCACTTTTAGATGTAGATAGGCGCTACATAACTATCCCATTTTGATGATGCTGCCGCTGAAGATGAATAATAGAGAAGGGAAGACAGGTTAAAGCTACAAGCCTATCCTTTCCCAGTGACGTATCTTCGATAAACGGTAAAGGGATAATTCATGCCGCCGCCCCCCACCCCCCTCCCTATCTCTCAAAACTTTTGCACTGTATACGTCTGTGGCGCTACAGCTAGTGGGTCAGAGGGCACTGCCTCCGCGTCCCCCATTAAAAAAAAACTCCGAGGGTGGTGTGGGATGGAGCCAAATTACCTTCTGCCTCAATAAAAGACATGGATTATGGTGCGTCCTATCCCTCCCAATTTCCTTGCCTGCTTTTACATCAGTTTAGAAGATGAGTGAACACCCTCTTTAAAAATTAAGGAAACTGGAATCCCCCCCCCCCCCCCCCCCCCCCCCCCCCCATCTCCCGCTTCTATGTAAAATTGGAAATCGAGTTTAGCCTAGTAGCTCCACCCCAGAGCCCTTTCCCCCATCCCAATTCCTCACTCACCTTCTCCCCCCCCCCCCCCCCCCCCCCCCCCCCCCCCCCCCCCCCCCCCCCGCCCCGCGAAATATCTTCCAATGACAGCATCTGAAATCAAACTGAACCCTCTCCCCCCCCCCCCCCTTCTCTATCCCCCTCCCCCAGCGTCTGAATGATCTAGTCCGTCTCACAATTCGAAGCAAATGGACCCAACTTCAAACCCACCTGTCAAGCAAGCCTTGTTGCAGCAACAAAAGTTAATAACAAACCGAACATCTGCAGCTGACTGCGACGCCGTGAGTCACCGAGTGAAACGGACTTTACAGTCTGTATTTACCAATCAGCGTGTCCAAGGGAGTGGATTTCTGCGCGATTCCTGGATCCGAATGCATATTGTGATATTGTGGAGGCGACACGGCGTCCGGCAAATCTTGGAAATAGTCCAGGTAGTCTGACAAAAGCCAGTGAAGCGACAACAGAATCACCAGAAACACTTTGGCTATCGGGATCACTTCCATGTTGTGGAACAAAACCTAACGAAAATGACGTAAAGACTGAACTTTTACGTCATGCACTGTTTTGCAATCGGATGCAGCCACTGTCTATTACGTGTGAGTGTGCCTGTGTCTAGATGTGTGTATGCGTGTGAATATGTGCGTGTATATATATGTATGTATATTTATACATATAGAAACAGAGAGGGGCGGAGGAGGAGAGGGGGGGGGGGGGGTAGGGAGTGGGAGGACAGAGGGATGTTTGTACTTAGGCTACATGCGTGCGTGCGTGCGTGTGTGTGTGTGTGTGTGTGTGTGTGTGTGTGTGTGACCTTGATGGCGTTTCTCTAACACGGTTTCAATTATGAGCTACATGTCATAGGCGCTACGTGTTAATAGCACTACTTGCATACCATTACCACAACGTTCATTAGCGCTACGTTCCTATAGTGCTATGTCATGACCACCATGTTCAAAAGCGTTACGTATTGACAGCACAACTGTTCTGATCGTTTTTCAGTTTGTCTTTTCAGAAAAAGTGTTACTAGACGAGCGAGCGAGCGCGCTCGCCTCTGTGTGTGGGGTGTGTGTTGTGTGTGTGTGTGTGGTGTGTGTGTGTGTGTGTGTGTGTCCCCTTCATTTAACGTCTATCCACTATTCGTGATATTAGACACACAAAAAGTGAATGTGTACGGAAGTAATTGCGGTCGAGCGTGCACAAAATGTGTGTATATGTATGGGTGCGCGTGCACAATATGTGTGCGTGTGCGCGCGCGCGCGCGTGCGTGCGTGCGTCGTGCGTGCGTGCGTGCGTGCTGTGTTGTGCGTGCGTGTGTGTGTGTGTGTGTGTGTGCCTGTGTGTGTGTGCCTGGTGCGAGTGAGAGAGTTATGAATGTGTAAGTGTATGAATATCTTTACACAAGTCATAAGAGAAGATTAACATGAAACAAAATACTTATAACCAACAACTAACTAATCAATTTAGTCAACATGGATGAGAGTATTAAAGAAAAACAAAAACAAAACAAACAAACAAAATCCTTTGCTCCCCCCCCCCCCCCGCCCATTTTATCCACCCCACCCCCTTTCTTATCCCCCGCTAATAAAGTTAATAAAGAATATTATAAGTATTTTCCAATAGGGGTGCGTTCTAAGTGTACAAAGAATTCGTACGTTAAAGCTGGTGACTGAAAAATGGCCTGCATAGTATTTTGCTTCAATACTGGAACGATTTTTTTCATATCATTGCATGAAACAATATGAACTAGAGTAATTTTGTTTCCACATACGCAAACTACGCTTTTTACATATTTTGTTTTAAATACATTAAGTTTTTCACCTGTGCATTAATGAGAGTAATTTTCTATTAAGATTAACATTCTCTTTGATTCTTTTAATATCAAACTGTTCTTTACAGACGTGATCTACTATGCTATATTCAAAAGCTTTCCAGATATGCGACTTAACCAAGTTACACTGTTCATGTACTGATAAGGGGAAATCAAACAGTTCTGAATCAAAACTATTTTTGGCTCCACGTTTAGCTGCCCTGTCTTTTTCATTATAATGAAAACAATGTGAAGGAATCCAACAAAAAAGCTACATGGGTTCCTCTTGCAATTAACATGTGTATCATACAACTTATCTCTGATCATTTCAGGTCTTGTGCAATTGAAAAACGTTTAATGCCTGAAGAGCTGATTTAGAATCAACACAGAACAGAATTTGAAATATTGTTTTTGGAAAGTTTAAAAGGTAATTTAAAGCCAGGAGTATCGCTGTTAATTCTGCTGTAAATATCGATTTGTTAATTCCAATATAAAATGATTTCTCTACTCTTAAGTCTGGTATTAAGAATGCACAACCTGTTTGTTTATCAATGCACGAACCATCTGTGTATATTTTCAAATAATCTGAATAGTTCTTTTCAACATGGCATTTGATATAGCTTGCTAACATGTTTATGTTTTCATCTTTTTTCATATTGGCATGTTCAATATCAAATTGTGCTTTATTAAGCTCCCATGGTGGTATAGGAGAAAATAACGGTCTAATGGACAGAGCATCGTTATCGATTGAAACTCCGGAATCAGTAATACTTTCTGACGTGTACGTTGCCAGTGTTTTTTGAGAAGCTATAGATTTTGCTCTTTTGGGAAAATCAATATCTGACCTCATTTTTTATTTCAGATCTAATGTGCGTTTTATTAGTTGTACTCTTGATAACAAATTTACAACACTCTAACTCTCTGTATTCATCTAAGGGAAGCATCTGCGATTCACAATATGTACGAGAAGATGATGCATGCACCGGAAGGCCAAGTGCTAATTTCAATGCCTTGTATGCAATACTTTCAAGCTTTTTCAATAGGTATTTGGAAGCCCTAAAGATTACTTCTTGGCATATGTTATTTTCGACCTCATTAAAGATTTACATAGAGTTATCAATGTAGATGAATTCTGTCCCCATTTTTCTTTAGAGATAATTTTAAGGAAATTTAATATTTTCCTCGCCTTTGTTAATAAGTATTCAATATGCGCGTTCCATGATAGATTAGATGTGAAATAGACTCCTAGGAATTTAACTTCTGTCACGTATTTAAGAGGTGTTTCGCCCAACGTAGAAACGGGCAGTTTTTCTGGATTATTACCACTATTGAAAAGAATTACATTTGTTTTTTCAATAGATAAGTTTAATCCATTTAACTTCATGTATTCCGCCATCCTATTTAGTTCGTCTTGATAGATCTTTCTGATGAAATTTATATTACGCTGTGGAGTTTTCTTTTTAAGAGTTACTTCCATCCACATGCAAATGTCGTCTGCATATTGAACGAGAACTACCTTTTTAGATAACTTATATTTGGCAAATCATGCAACAGCAATGAGAAAAGAAGCGTAGCTAACACTGACCCTTGGGGGATTCCCATTGACGAAGTTCTACTGGTGGAATGTTTTTCCTACTCTTGTTTGTATTACCCTATCTTTCAGAAAGCATTTAACATAATTGTATACATTTCCTGACAGTCCTGTGCGTGCATCCTCTGTGTGTGTGTGTGTGTGTGTGTGTGTGTAGAAAAGGCAGGGATGAAAAAACCAATTCAGTGCAAAACTGAAGAATCCGAGGAACCAATACATTATGATTTTTTTTTTATCGGTACGTGTGGATAGTGCTACGTCTCAACAACACTTTTCCCGAGTCCCATTAATCACAACCCTGTCAGTGTGACGGTCGTCTGTTCATGAACCAATTCTTATTTTTCATTCATTTCCTAATTCGAGTTAGTCTCTTCTCAGTAATAGCAAGGTTAAGGTCAGCAGGTCGGCAACTTCTACCGTTGTCAAATATTACTCCCCCCCCCCCCTCTCTCTCTCTCTGTATCTTTTGCTGGGTTGCAGTCCGTTTTACTCTACCTTATCCAGGGGCCAACGTAATAGGTCTTTTTACTCCTCCCTACAAATCAGCTATATTTCTGTTATTACAGGTGCTGCCCCTTAGCATTAAACAGAAATTACGCCCTCACACGCCAACATCGGCCATGTTCCGAATGAGGATGGCTTATTGGTAAGAACTAAATCCTTAGGTGAATCTCCCTTTCCGTCTTCGGCACCATCTGTGTGGAACATTTTTGTTTTTTTTAATCTTTTCGTCGCTCAATTTTGTTGAAAAAAAAAGCTTAACTTGAGAATATTTCGTACATTAGTCAACACACGATGCAGGACTTTACAATGACATCAGCACAACACAAAAGGGGCGTTTATGTTCATTTGTTTTTCTGCCCATCCAAGCGAACACTCTTCCAGAAACATTGTTTGCACACTCGATTCATGCACAATGAATACCAACAGACGACCTACAGCAGGGATAAAGACAATAACTATCATCAGTCGGAGAAAGTTCATCCCAAAGTAGCTGAAGGCTTCGAAACAAGTTTCACGTCTGCCTTCTTGCCCAGATGGGGACAGACCACGTGTTCCACAGGCCCTGCACCAAGGAGAGGAGCTCACCAAGGGAAGCAGGGGTCCTGGCAGTCCCGGTGTAACTCTCCAGTCGTCCACTGCTCACTTCCATCAGAGTGGTGCATGTGGTCAGCTGCAACAGTCACATATCGGAGCACGTCATCCGTTTCCGGGTTCTCTGGGTAGGTCACGGCTTTCACACTTCACCCTCCAACCCCGCTTAGAATACGCACGCACACACACTCTCACACGCACGCGCGCGCGCACACACACGCTCGCGCGCGCGCGCACACACACACGCTCGCACACACACACACACGCGCGCACTCTCTCCGTATTTTTTAAACTCTTCTAACTATGGGAAACTACGAACGTTTGAAACATGTTGGCATGTTCGTGGTGTGGGACAGTGGGAAGCTGACTAAAGATATGAAACGGAAAACGTGAAGGGGGGGGGGGGGGGGTGGCGATGGGGGTGGGACTGGGGGTGTTACACATACCTTGTTCAGCACCGGTTGCGTGGACAGGACATTGTATAAACCAGCGAAGCCCACCCCCTGAAAAACAAACACCGCAGATCAGATCGCGTATGCGCAAGCACACACACACGCGCACACACCACACATACGCGCGCGCTCGCGCACACAGTCTTTTAGTCAAACTTCTTTTCATCCACGAAATTCAAAGTGTGCATTGTCTTTATTTTCGTTTCCAAACGAACCCAGGATGCCTTTTCTATGTGCACGTGACGTATCGCATAACGTATGCATTTTTATGTCCATTCAGTTCAGTACCGATTTGACTCCTACAGAAAATGGTCCTTTGGCCCGCAAAGCGCTTAAACAAAGAAAAACAGCATCTTGAAATAAGCATGTTTGTACGTGCAAAAATGAAAAATAAAAGTCAACCAAAATGCCATACACACGTCTCCACACCATTCGTCTTGTTAAAAAAATATACGAGAATTTTGGCCGTACGAGGCTCCAAATCCAATTTATGCGTTAAGATATCATTCTTTCTTACTCTTACAATCTAATCTCCCTCTCTTCACTCTCCCCATTCACACAGATACACGCCTGGAGACAAACCAAAATAGAAAAAAAAAATAAAAGAAAAGTAAAGTTTAAGCACGGTTATCATGCAGGTCGTTAAAATTGCCCTCTTCCGTCACACAGGCGTCTGTGGTCGGCGGTCCCAGTGGCACAGCAGCGAATTCGCAGTCACTTATTGCAGTTCAAACCTCACCAATACCAACACAAACACTACCATTTTCCGAACCCATCTTCAGGTATGGTTGGTTCTGGCGGTACAGGTATCATCTTAGCACCTCTCCCCCTTTCCTACCCTCTCCACTCTCCTGGGATGGTCATCCTCCTCTCCTCCCCCACCCCCCTTGGCTGTCGCACTGGAATACTACTAACCTAAACCTGTACTCCTGCGTACGCAGGCTGATGCTCCTGCGGACACCCCCTGTATAGAAAGGCAAGGATAAATCCCATCTACCCAACAAGAGAGTGGAGTTTTGTGTGTATGACCGTTTTTTTCATCCCGCCATTAAGGCAGCCATACTCCAACATCGGGAAAGGTGCATGCTATGTGTGGGGGAGAGGTGCTAAGAGGGAGATTAGATTGTTGGTATGGACGACCGTCCATACCAACGCAAAAGTGACCTCTTCCGAAAGTTGGTGATGGGATTTTACGTGTGCAAGATGTTATACGTGCGTCCACACACGGAAACTCGGTTTATAGTTTCATTCGAAAGACTGTATGGGAAAAGGAGTCGGAACCAATGATAACTCCGAGGGAAAAATCCCCCTATATCGAAACGGCCCGGCGGAGATTCGAACTCGCAACCCCATGATTACGAGTCCGGCGCTCTACCACTGAGCTATTCAGACCCCCCAACCTGTACTCCAATCTCAAAGAATCGGCCGGTGCTTGGGACAGGACCACCACTGACGGAAGGGGTCTCAACGGCTGTTAGAATAGGTCCTACGAATTAAAGTATGCCACTGTATGAACCTTGAAGTAAGAGAATGTCTTAAACCACTCACAGATGGACGCGGAGGAGGGGGGGGGGGGGGGGGGGGGGGGGGGGGGGGGGGGGACGTAAATGGTCGGGTGCAAAGCCGTTGGAATGATTCCGATTCGCTGAAAACCAATCCTGATGCGAAAAAAACTGTCTGTCTTGGGATGTGGGGCTTCTGAGTTCGTTCAGTGCCATATGTCAGCAAGGATAGAGACTACGAGTGACGCGTTTGTGCGCTATTGGTGGGGCACGAGGATTTGGGAGTGGGGCGACCAGAGAAACGGATGGTCATGTATCTTACCAAAAGCGCTGGACAAAGTTGCTTCCCATTATCTGTGGGGATGCTGACCGACACTGTCTCCGCGACTAAGCAGTTACTGTCATTCGGAGACTTGGTATGTGGTGTCATGCGCCTGTTGCATCAGGACACGCACAACGATGTGCCGGTTAAATGACTCAACAGCAGGTCAGTGTTTCCATTGGTGGGTTGCCCTGCAGACTGTCGGAGCCTGGCTGCGACTGGACAAGCCTAGGATTGACTGCAGACAGGTCGGAATGAGCGGCGTGGGAGTGCGTGGGTGGGGTGGTGGTACTGGAGTGGCATGGAAGACGGACAAAAGGTCGCTTCAGAAAACAACAAAAGGCAGGGTATGCCTCATGGGTTCGATAGTGTAAGAATCTTCTAGGGGACCGACTCATCGTCTGTACCATTCCTGTATGCCTCTTTGGTGGTACATGTATTAGGGAATGAATACCATTATGGGCCTTAACTGTGCATCTGAACACTGACCTAACCAGCAATACCAATTATTCGCTCGTGTTCAAGCCTGTGACCGACATTCTCTACACTTTCTTCCTTCCTACAGCCAGACCACTTTCATGTGGTCTCTGGCACTGGCTAAGCGGTGGAAAACTTTTGTAGTGTTGGTCAGAAGATTTGAACTATCCTCTAAGAGACGCATCTATTTTTCTTCCCATTTAACCCACAGCGAACTTAGCTCTGGGTTAGGCCCGTTGTCACAGAAAAGCCAGCCCAGCGTTGAACCCTCCCAATCCCTTGCCTTGCGTGGCTGGTGAAAGAACTGCAAGTGGTCGTACAGAGTAACATTATTGCGAAATAGTAGACGCACCTGCAATTATTTCATCAATACCCTCGTGCTATAAGTATTATATTATAATAATCTGGTCGTGAAAAAGTGTTATAAATTGCACTATTGTGTGGTGTGAATTTGATAATCCATGGTGCTATGTTTAGTAAACTGTAAATGGCAGTTACAGAGCCGTTGTTGGGCAAGGGACATTATTTTGCCTTATGAAAGGACCGCTCGCCAAAAGCAGGCTGCCTACAAGCCTCCATTCTACTGGACCAAGTGAAGCTAACCTACCTCGTCAAGCATCAACGACAGTTATGCACCTGACGATTATGAGACAATAATAATAATCTACTCTGATATTTACCCGGCTCTGGCTTCGGAAGGAAGACTAGACCTAATATTCGAAAAGGAGAGCTTGGGAATTTCCAGCATCGCTTTAATGTCTTACCGTTCATGGAGGTTCTTTATTTTTCTGTGAACGTCGCTCTCATTGAATTTTTTTTGTACTTCTATTTTGTAAAATCTGTCCCTCATACAACGCCAGTAATGTTAATTGTAAATTTTACATACCCCTAGGAGTACAACAAACTCTGGAGTAGCTAAGTGTCAGGACTTGACGCTTGATATCAACGAGGACCAGCGTCTCTGTTGCCATGAAGGTGTCCACAATGTAAGGTCGGAAACAAGAAGGGCAGACTCCCTTTCTAGAGGGGAGAAAAACTGCCCTTCCAACCGGCTGGAACAACATTGGGAAAGGTCGCTCCATGCACTGGGGGCAGAAGGATCGCTGAGCTGGTCTGCCTCTGAAAGAACTGTGCCGACAGTCAGAACATGATCGGCATCCGGGCGCTGAGGAATCTCCACCTTTACCTTTACCAGCACACCTGTCTTGTCACGGCTAGGATGACCGGCGGTCGCCACTCTGATATTGCCACTGCTCGTTCTGTTCTTGCCGGAGGAGAGCATGGCGACGTCCCAGATTTCTGGGACTAATGCGCCAGTCGTGCGTTATTCATTCTGGTACTTAATGGCGTCCGAGACCACTGTACGTGGGCGTTGCTCTATGAAGCTACATGCAAGTTAAGTGCTTGTGCCTCCTTCCCCCTCCGCTTCCGCCTCGTCCGTACCAATCGCCCTCCCTTTCTCCGCCTCCTTACTGATGGTTCACCAAGGGTCAGCGTGCGTCCACTTCATTTTTTATTTTATAGGGGGGCGGGGAGGAGGGGCAATGGGGTTGCGAAAGGGCGGGAGCGAGGGGATAACGTCCCTTGTTGCTCATCGTTAAACGTTATTACCAATATTTTATTGCATTTGAGAACATGGTCTCACCACTAATCGACTTTTAAGAAATACCGTTGTCGAATAAGAAAACAACAACACTGGACAATTGACATAGTTATAAAATCAGCTTCGCCCTCTCTCCCTACAGTATACTACCACCCCTCCATTTCCTCATGCCAAACTCGCCAAGTTGATTTAGATTCACTCTCACAGACACACCTTTCGGGTGAGGTTGAGCATGCAGTGGTTGGCAGGGGTGCGGCGGTCGTCCAGGAAGAAGGGCTTTGACCAGTGGTCATAGTTGGTCTGCACCAGGAACCAGGGGTGGTCAGTCACACTGGACATCCTCCACTGGTCAGCAGGCCGGTAAGAGTGCGGGTGATGACCACTGCCTGCTCACAGTCACATCACATAGCACTGACCTTTGCCTGCTAACACCGACCACTGCCTGTTCACATCACATCACACACTGACCACTGCCTGCTAGTACTGATCATTGCCTTGTCATTATAAAGACATCATCCAATGTTGGTACCGAGCACTACTGGTTTAACCTACCATTCAAACTATATTAAGTGCTGAATATCTGTAAAAAGTTAAATTTTCTCGTAAAGATTTAAATACAAACTGTCGAGCAAAATAACGTAACTTTCAAAAATCTCTCCTACCCCTTCGCCTTCCTTTCTTATATTTGTGCGTCTGTTCGTATATTTGTGCATGTGTGCGCGTATGCGCACGTGTATATGAGTGTGCATGAAGAGTGTCGTTCATTGAAACTCTCTCTTTCTCTTAGGAGATATATATGTGAAATGAATGTCGATGAGGCTGAACATGTTCAGTTGTTATGGAATGGCGCATGTGCGTGACAAGACAAAAAAAAGAAAAGAAAAAATGAAGAGGGGGGGGGGGGGGGGGGCAGGGGCGGGAATGAAAGGGAAAAACTAACGAGAATACATTTCCGCTTTCCTGTCATTAGTGCGTGTATATTTGTGTGCGGTTGTGTGCGTGCACATGCATGCATGGTGTATGTATGTGGTGTGTGTGGTGTGTGGGGGGGGGGGGGGGGGGGTTGGCGTGTGCGTGCGTTTGGGGGGGGGGGGGGGGGGAGAGGGGATACCACGCGCTCGTGCACTTTGCTCTACGTCCATACTCCACATCTGCTGTACTGACATGGAGATTAGCATTGCTCTCTCGAGGCTCCGGTCTCATCAGTTCTTAGAGTATCAGCGTTTAATGTGTTACAGTCTGTTATTGCTATCTCTCACCTTTTCCATACCTCACCAGTGTTCTCTCCGCCGTAAACACCACCCTATTTACCCTGACGCCATCCAAAACAACAACTAAGCAAAAAACTTAATCGGAGGATTGTGTGAGTCAGGTTATTTTTCGCTGTACTCATCAGTATTTTTGTTTTCATGCACTTCACTATGTTTCTTCGATGAATTTAACAAAAACCTGAGAGCAGGCAAGTCCGATTAAAAAAACGTGCAGAGTTGGATTTCCAAGAAAGCAAAATTCTTGAACTGCAATCCGCGCAGATGTTAGAAACGGAAAGTGATCGGTTACTGGATAATATGTGAATAATATTGAATGGTTAGTGTTCTGTTTTTGGACAATGACTGGCGTAGATATTGGACACCGATAAGGCACAGTTACTGAAAATGACACACGTGCCCATCGG
>CM031601.1:69713679-69728679 GCA_018398815.1 Conus ventricosus | reverse complement strand
CACCCATATACACATCTAATCACTAGGAATCCTAGGAACATAGCAACAGTTCAGTATATTCTGTCGTTCTTCTCGCCTGGTCAATCTGTGCCGGCCTACAGTGTGACAACGGGAATCCTGAAAACAGAATCGTACCTTGGCATCTTCAGCAACGATGGAGGTGCACTGAGATACGCTCGTAGATACACGTTGAACGCATCACTCACCTGTTAACGGAACACATCATTGTAAATACTCACACCGTAAACCTGTCAACGTGTACATCGTTTCACTCGAGCACATGTACATCATCACTAGCTACCTGTAATCTTTGTGGTGTGTGTGCGAGTTATTCACAGGTACACAACCACTTCACCTGTCCACAGTCTCGTACCTTCACTTCACTGTCAATGTGCACCATCACTTCATCTGTCAATAGTCTCACACCATCACTTCACCTCACAGTCATACACCATCACTTCATCTGTCAATGTGCACCATCACTTCATCTGTCAACAGTCTACACCATCACTTCACCTGTCAACAGTATACACCATCACTTCATCTGTCAACAGTCTACACTATAACTTCACTGTCAACAGTATTCACCATCACTTCACCTGTCAATGTATACCATCACTTCATCTGTCAACAGTCTACACTATCACTTCACCTGTCAACAGTATACACCATCACTTCACCTGTCAATGTTTACCATCACTTCACCTGTC
The DNA here is from genome assembly GCA_018398815.1 of Conus ventricosus. Classification (NCBI taxonomy): domain Eukaryota; kingdom Metazoa; phylum Mollusca; class Gastropoda; order Neogastropoda; family Conidae; genus Conus; species Conus ventricosus. Next base: position 69,727,969 of record CM031601.1, on the reverse strand, counting down.
AACAGTCTACACTATCACTTCACCTGTCAACAGTCTACACTATCACTTCACCTGTCAACAGTTACACCATCACTTCACCTGTCAATGTTACCATCACTTCACCTGTCAAATGTACACCATCACTTCACCTGTCAACAGTCTTACCGTCACTTCACCTGTCAACAGTCTATACTATCACTTCACCTGTCAACAGTCTTACCATCACTTCACCTGTCAACAGTCTGTACCATCACTTCACCTGTCAACTGTCTATACCATCACTTCACCTGTCAACTGTCTGTGCATCATCACTGTCACCTGTACAACATGTCATGTACACATCACTTCACCTGTCTCAATGTACACACATTCACTTCACTGTCAACAGTACTACATCCATCACTTCACCTGTGAACAGTCAACATCACCACTGCACCTGTCAACAGTCTGTACCATCACTTCACCTGTCAACAGTCTACGTCATCACTTCACATGTCAACAGTCTGTACCATCACTTCACATGTCAACAGTCTGTACCATCACTTCACCTGTCAACATTCTACGCCATCACTTCACCTGTCAACAGTCTGTACCATCACTTAACCTGCCAACAGTCTGTACCATCACTTTACCTGTCAACAGTCTGTATCATCACTTCACCTGTCAACAGTCTACACCATCACTTCACCTGTCAACAGTCTGTACCATCACTTCACCTGTCAACATTCTACGCCATCACTTCACCTGTCAACAGTCTGTACCATCACTTCACCTGTCAACAGTCTACGCCATCACTTCACCTGTCAACAGTCTGTACCATCACTTCACATGTCAACAGTCTGTACCATCACTTCACCTGCCAACATTCTACGCCATCACTTCACCTGTCAACAGTCTGTACCATCACTTAACCTGTCAACAGTCTGTACATCACTTGACATGTCAACAGTCTGTACCATCACTTCACATGTCAACAGTCTGTATCATCACTTCACCTGTCAACAGTCTACACCATCACTTCACCTGTCAACAGTCTACACCATCACTTCACCTGTCAACAGTCTGTACCATCACTTCACCTGCCAACAGTCTGTACCATCACTTTACCTGTCAACAGTCTGTATCATCACTTCACCTGTCAACAGTCTACACCATCACTTCACCTGTCAACAGTCTGTACCATCACTTCACCTGCCAACAGTCTGTACCATCACTTTACCTGTCAACAGTCTGTACCATCACTTTACCTGTCAACAGTCTGTACCATCACTTCACCTGTCAACAGTCTGTACCATCACTTCACCTGTCAACAGTCTACACCATCACTTCACCAGTCAACACCATCACATCACCTGTCAACAGTCTACACCATTACTTTACCACCAGCCAGCTAAAGGCATTTGATTCACTGTCTGATAATTCAGTATCTAAAAGTAGTTGTACCCTATGTCTCCAGTAATGTGATCACTCGACTGGTTTATCGAAAGAGAAAATAAGTTCCGACAATACACCTATCTATCTTGGTGAACACCGGCAAAGCAAGCAATTAAATCCGTTGAATTATGGATCGATTGATTGATTGAGAGAGAGAGAGAGAGAGAGAGAGAGAGAGAGAGAGAGAGGAGAGGAGAGAGGAGAGAGAGAGAGAGAGAGAGAAGAGAGATGAGAGAGAGAGTGAGACAGAGAGAGAGAGAGAGAGAGAGAGAGAAGAGAGAGAGGAAAGAGAGAGAGAGAAGAGAGAGAGAGAGAGAGAGAGAGAGAGAGAGAGAGAGAGAGAGAGAGAGAGAGAATCGTACCTAAATTCAACCGGAATAAAAGGAGATGCCGCGGATTTCCTCAACGAACGGAGAAGGTAATTGACCTCCATGACAGACTGGAAACAGTCGTATAAACACTCAGAACAGGCATTACATAAACGCGCACGCGCACACACATGCGCACGCGCGCGCACGGGGAGGGGAGAGAGAGAGAGGAGAGAGAGAGAGAGAGAGAGAGAGAGAGGACAGACAGACAGACAGGCAGGCAGGCAGGCAGGCAGGCAGGCAGACAGGTGTGGCGGGGGAGAGGGAAAGAGAGAGAGAGAGAGAAGAATGGCTACCGGCAGTGTTTTTTTCTTTACATAATGAACTCAAGCAGAATACGGAATTTTGATTTTACAGTGTGATGTGGTCTCAAGTTTCCGAAAAACAGCTCGCTGGAAATCACTCGATTGGTTTATCGAAAGGGAAAATAATTCGCTGGAAATTATTGTGTTGGCTGTTCCTGTTCCTCCTAGTGTCATCTCTCAGTCTGCATGCAACAGGTCATACCCTCAAACCAGCTAGTCATAATACGTGCCTACGCTGACTGGGTTTTGTGGGTTTTTGGGGTTTTTTTTTAATGCAGAGACGCCCTCGAAGAAGGCTCGTGCATCTTTTGCTCTCTGGAGCAACTTCCCCTTTATTGCCACCGATTAATTTCTTGAAACAAAAAGGAAGTAAAAGGGAGCCATATCGTAAGAACACATGTGAGGGATTGCCAGCCGAACAGTTTTAGTGCAGAAAGTCTAGCGTAGCAGAGGCGGTGCGGGCACTGACGTTACGGTGAAGACGACCTCGGGTGCTGGTGCTCGGACGGCACGTGCATCAAGCCTCAAAGTCTCTGAGAAGGCGAACATCGATGCATCAGTCAGCATTCACTGTTCTGTATTGAACTGTACCCATTCTGTTTCCCTGTGAGCCAGCGGGGCGGGGCACCCGACAGCAGAACGCTTCTCATATGAAGATGATCATGAAGAATATTAGTTATACTCCCTGATAAAATCTTTGCACTATGTAACTTCTCTCTACTGTACTCTGCGGTGTGTCCTTTATCAGCGCTTTCATCTTGGTTAGATTTATTTAGCATTGACCATTACAGGGCGAATACAACTGTCGTTACCTTTTGTTTTCTTCCCGCCCTTCGAAGACTTTCTCTGGCAGAAGTTAACACTGGCACGAAAAAGCGCTCTGTGAAGGTTCGTCAAGAATTCTGTCACCCTTGCCCTATTGTCCGACTTCCACAGCCGCGTAAGGCTGGCTGAACGGGATGAAATTTGACGTCTTGCCTACGACGATATAGGGCTGTGTTCTGACATACAAAAATGTTCAGCGACATCATTAGTTTCATCACATTCCGAAACAGACATTGTCATGTCATGTCATCGCCATGCCAGTACATTACAATCCTTTCTACTGCCTGACGATGTGACGCATGGGATGACTTGTGGACACACGGTCCCTCCGTCCTTCTCGCGGTGCCTACTGTCAAATGGTTAGAGCGTTTACATGTACTGCTGGCAGTCTTGAGTTCAAACCTATCCCAGCCATAGGGTCGCATTTTTACGGCTGGAAAACCCTTTCTGTCCATATAGTACTAAATGGGTATCTGATTCAGGTCAGGGAAAGTTAAGGCGGCGGATGGAGAGGGATAGGCTCCACCTTCAAACCAGCAATGCCAAAAAACACAGTTCACCTCACTGTTCACTTCCGCTACAGCCATTAAGCTATGGGACTTGTACGTAAACCTTTAATCTTTTGGATTGGGGATGGCGCAGAAAAGACTTGCCCCGTATGTGTCGATGAATCCGATGAAGGTCTCGGCGAAAATGCTGCTGACGTCATGCAAGAAACTCTTGAAGGTGTCCGTCAACCTCACAATCTGACACACGGAGACAAAGAAAAACAAGTTCTAGTCACCGTCAGGCAAGAAACTCTTGAAGGTGTCCGTCAGCCTCACAATCTGACGCACAGAGACAAAGAAAAACAAATTCTAGTAAGCAGGTCTGCGGCCTTTTTAGCAGGGTTTCACCGTTACTATGAGCCCAGCGACAGTCGATTGTATTACGTCTGTATTTTCGAAAGGAAAGTGGTTCTAGGGTGGTACCTTGCGTACAGATTGACGTATGATGGCAAGAGAGCTAACTGGCATACGGCGAGCAGGTAGAGAAACAGCATTATTTACCAATCCTGACTTCACTTTCTTCACCACCGAGTTTTAGGGCGAAAGGTTGGCCTAAAAGGCCGCCTTTTCCTGTGGCGGTAAGAGAGAGAGAGATCACGGCAGACAGACAGAGAGAGAGAGACAGAAGATGAGAGAACAGACAGACAGACAGAGAGGCGGGGCAAGACGCACACACGCTTATGCACACACACACACTCAGCATCACACAAACACACAACTACACACCCACCAACACACACACACACACACACACACTATTTAAAAAAAAATGTGCCTGGTTTACAGTAGCAAAAACCCCCCGCCAAACGTGGCGTGCTCCTGTTTTACAATGCAGGTGCTTCCGGCCAAAACAATAAATCAATTACTTCTGGCACTCCCTCCCTACCCCCACTCCTTCCTGCCCAGCTTGCTCGATCGCAACCATAATAACATCAGCAAACATGCCCGCTGGCGGCGCTGTCACAGCCTGGACAATCATAGAGTTAAGCGTAATGCTTCTGGGCGCTCACATGACTAGGTAACCCACACAATCTTTCGCTGACAGTTAACGAGCAGGACGGGTTACTGTCGTGGGTGTGTTATTTAATAACACGGTTTACCGAAGAACAGAAATTGTGTATCTTAAAGTTTGTTGGCCTATTGAAGACAATAATTGTTGACAAAGATACAGCTATTTTTAATACGTTGATTTGCTATCGATGAGATTGGTTTTCGAAAGTCGGCCGAAGCAAACCACCAACAACGCGAGTGAATGTTGGAGCTGGCTTGAGACAGCTAAAGCCATGTTTTAAAAACATGGCGTTCATTTCTTAAGGCGGAGGTCAACTTATTTGTATCAGACTTGATAGATTGATAACTACAGATTTAGTGTTCAAGTAGCAAGCTGATCGGTGTATTAAGGATGTGATACTTTTCTACTTTTCTAATTCAAAACTCATTTATCTGCCTTTAAGTGTGCCCTAATGCAACTGACTGCGATTGTCGAATGTTCTGGCAAACTCGATAGGGTCTAGGGCAACCTAAGTACATCTATTCTACTAGTATGGAGAGGAGTAGTATGCGTAGCCCAGCACTCATCTTCATTTTAAAAGCTTCAAAAATACAATGGCGGGTGTACAAAACTACTGGCGAATCCCAAGCCTGGAGATAAAAGTGGTAGTATAACATTTTTTGGTGCACAGAAGGAAAGTATAATAATGAAACTTTTTGTGGGAGGCCACCTGCGGTGAAGTTAGCCTTGCTTGACTGCTTACTCTAAAAAATCCGTATCAAGCTGTGAACGCTTATAATATCGTGCAAGAGGACTGCCTTAAATTAGCCTTGCTGACTCAACTAAAAAATAACCGTTCATTGCGGTGAACGCTATTTATAGAAGCAAGAGGGCTGCTATAAATAACCGTTCATGCGGTGAACCCTAATAACATAAGCAAGAGGGCTGCGGTAAAAACCGTTTGCATATAAATAAACCGAGTTCATTTTCGCGGTGAACGCCTAATTATATGTTAGCAAGAAGGGCTACGGTACAATCCGCCTTGCTATAAAATAGCCGTTCATGCGTGAACGCCTTATTTTATCAGCAAGAGGGCTGCGGTAAAATCCTCCTGGCTAAAAATAACCGTTCAATGCGGTGAACGCCTAATTTAAAGTAGCAAGAGGGCTACGGTACTGCCCATAACTGCTAAGTGCGGACACAAAGGGAGTAACTCCAGCGCACCCCCCACCACGCCCCACGCACGAGCACGTCTCCCCACCCCCACCCCACGCACGCACGACTCCCCACCCCCACCCCACAGCACGGCATACACTTAAGTCAACCTCAAGTCATTCACAAGTCATCCTCAAGGTCATTCACAAGTCATCCTCAAGTCATTTACAAGTTATCCCTCAAGTCATTCACAAGTCATCCTTAAGTAATTCACAGTTCGTACTTAAGTCAACTCTCAAGTCATACACAAGGTCATCCTCAATTCATACACAAGCCATCCTCAAGTCTTTACAAGTTATCCTCAAGTCATTCACAAGTCATCCTTAAGTTATTTCACAGTTCTTACTTTAAGTCACTCCACAAGTCGAGTTCACAGTCATCCTCAATTATTCCACACGTCATCCTCAAGTCATTTACAAGTTCATACTTAAAGTCATCTTTAATCACCCCAAGTCATCCTCAAGTTTCTTACCCAAGTTAACCTAAGACATAACTAAGTCATACCTCTAAGTACAACCAAGTTCGTATCAAGTTATCTTATAATTATCAAAAAAATACAATCTTTTGTTTTAAAACATAAATAGCAGATGTCTAATTAGTACACACACGCCTCAAAAAACGCGTCATCGTTAGATGATGTCTTGCTCAGCGTTCTCTGCAAAGATCTTAAGGAAGGTTTTACATCCGAATCAACCGCATTGATACAATTCGGGTCTATGGAATGTCTTTTATAGACTCCATGTCTTTATTTATTGACTTATCATTTTATAATACGCCATGATCTATTTTTATTAAAAAAATTTAAATTAAGTTCTTAAAATATTATTACCATTATAATGGATCAAAATGAGCTTTGTTATTGGCGGTTTTGGCGTGCTGGTGTCTTTTTCTGCATTTAGTGGCTCAGATTTTTTGATAGCTTTCGTTTCTGTTGCCATTGTGTATATATTTTAACCATAATAACTGCCCCCAACAGCAGCAATGGCGCCAAAAATGGCAACAGTTTTAAGTTCAATATTCCATGAAGACTTTGGTGCCCTTGTATCACATGGAGTTTTTATAGCGGGCATTGAATCAACTTGTTCTGGCGTGGCGGTTGTTATGTTTTCATGATGAGTCATAATCTGTAACATTAATTTTTTTTGTCTGTTCCACTCTGCTAATTTTTTCCTGCTTCAACACGCCCAGGATTTTTAATGGCCTTCACCTGATTCAGCGTTTTCTGCTGATTTTCTGGCTTGGTTACTTTCTCCACCTGATCATGTTTCTGATTCTGCTGATTTTCCAGATCGTTCATTTTGAAGGGAAATAAAATCTATAATGATTAAAAGTTATTAATCCCATGATTAATGGCGATAACAATGTTCCAAATCTGTAATATAAATCACACCCTAGAGACTCTAATGACTTTGTTAAAACTGGATCTTGCGTTAAATCATACGTAAGATCTTGTTCAGAATCAATGGGAGCAAATCTACTGACTAGTTTAGTGTACAAACTAAGAACCGTTTGCCCCACACTTTTCACCATTCTAGACCCCAGCTGCGCTTCATACCTGTTATGATACTTTTAAAATGTCTTGCGGCGACATCTGTTGAATCTGTTCAATGCTGAATTCAGTTCCGAGGAACTGTTTTGTTTTCCCACATGCTGCCAAAGAATACAACCTCTCCTTTTTGGCATAATAGCTTGGTCATCAGCTTGGTCATTCATAAGTTCAGGAAGGTTTAGGCCTGTAGCTGTAGGAGATCATCACTGTTCATGTTTTTAATAATTATAATTATTTTATTTTCTAAAAATGAGCACCGAAAAAACTGTTGTTTAACCTTGTAAAACCTTCGCTGTTTTTGGGAGGTCTAAGTGTGGGATACTAAATGCTTGGAAAAAGCTTTTAAGTTTTAAAACCAGCAATCGGGCAACAGACTTTGGGGTTTCAGCAAAGCTGATTGCTATCATTGCAGCTTCTTTTTGCCACGAAAGTTTTTCTATTTTTAACAAGGAATAATTCCAGACAATATAAATATGTAAAAAAAAAAAACATTTATAAAAAATGGTTTCCCACTCGCAATAATGATGGGTGGCGCTGGGTTGAATGCGCTTGCTTTTAGGGGAAGTAATTTCGAATTTAAAAAACTGGGGGTGAGGGCGAGAGAAAAAGACATAAAAAGCTATGGGGGCCAACTAGCAGCCACAAAACGCCTAGAAAAGCAGAGACTTGAGGGGGAAAAATTTTAATGACACCCCTGAAAGAACGGGGGTCATGCAGCTTAACTTTTAAAAATGTGAAAAAGGGCAAAAAAAAGAAAAATTATCTAGTAACAGGAAAAACCGGTTCAAACATTGCCCCCCCAAAAAATTCAGTGATTTTTTAAAAAACCAAACAGAAAAAAAAAAGATGCAAAAAAATTCGGGGTTTATTGCCCTTTGGTATGACCGTTGTGTATTTTTTTTGCACTAATATTGGCTAAAGTAAAAAAAAAAAAATCTATTATTCCCCCAAAGGATTTTGGGAAAGGGGTTATCACGCAAAAACAAAACAAAAGCCAAGAAGGGGGGGTCAGTGAAAAAAAAACCCCCCCAAAAAGGAATGGTTATCTAAACAAGCGATTTGGAAAATTTTTTTACTCGCCCCAAACAAATACGAGCCACACTTTTTTCCAATAAAACTCCAAACGACACCCACCCAAAGGGAATCTTCTATTTTTTACCCTCGATGGGATTAGACGAAAAAGATTTAAGTACGCACTCACAGTCATTGACTTTGGCTTCAAGATCCCAAAGAGGGCGGAGCCAAAAACACAAAAGAGTGCTTTTTCTGTTGGGGCGGTCGCTATAAAAACTATATCCCCAAACGGGGCCCCCCTTTAAATTTTCCCCCCAAATGATTCAAGTCGATAAAATGGAAAAAATTTTAAAAAGGGCCCAAGTAATAAATTTATTTTTTAAAACACAAAATTACTATTAAAGAGGCATTCCGGGATTTTCACAGATCACAGGTTTTAGTTGAAAACTTTAACAAACTTTTGCCGAAAGATTTTTTTCCTACCTTTATCACAGAGAGCTTATTGACAATTCTCGCAAACAAATGGGGTTAGAAGACTGCCCTCTTTTTTTGCGCGCAATAAAATAATGAAAAATTTTTAAAGGACTAAACCATCCCAAGCAATCAAAAAAAAAACAATAAATGTTGCTGAAGGAGAGTCTTCCCCCCCAGCAAACAAATTCCCAATTTGGGATTGAAAGAAAGGTACCTTTTTCCCGGGGGGAAGCAAAAAGGGGGACACTCCCCATCAGGGAAAAACCGACCCAAATTTTGGAGTGTTAAACCCGAAACAAATAAAAAGAATTGTAAAAATGAACCCCGCCCTTTTTAATTTTTTTCGAGAAACTGACACAAAAAAAACAACCACTCTCAAAGTTCTTTTGGGGAAGGAAAAACCCGGCAGAAAATCCCCCCCGGGCACAGTCCGTTTTAAATTTAAATTTTTAGGGTTTCTCCATTCCCCGGATTCATAGAAAACTCTGGATTAAAAAACACACGTTTTGTGTTTGTTCTATCTAACGACTTTTTTGGGGGTTACAACTGTTTTTGTTTGATCTCATTAGATTAAACCGCAGTTTACGTTGCCCATGATAAAAAGTCTTATTGCCAAACAATGCTTTTTTGTAGTTGTCAGGGGATATGTTTGACTGAAACAACGCTGCGAGTTTTTCCCCTTTTGCTTTTTTGGGGGATTTTCTCCTGGCTCGAAATACTTAAAATTTTTAAACCTTAACCAACAACTCCTTAATCCCCTTTTCCCAGAAAATTTCATCCTTCATTTTTCCCTAAAACCTTCTTTTAGAAATTGAATCCCAAAGGCAAATCTTTAGGGTAATCAGATGGGGCTACCATCCACTCGCTCCTTTACCCCCAACTTGGGTTTCCCATTTCTTTATAAAATGCCTTCAGTGGGAATACTATAACAAAACTATTTTAAATTGGTAAAGACTCCTGGCCCCCAGGAAAACGGGGGTTTAAAAAGTAGTCTTTAAAGAAACTCAAACATCAAAAGCTTTGAAAATTTCTAAAAGGGGAAAACCCCAAATTTAAATAAAATTTTTGTCTAATTTGACTTTCTTTTTTTCTCATTATGCCAAAAAGCTAAATCTTTAAAATTTTTAAAAAGTCCTGAAATTTTGGGTTTTGAAGTTACTTAATTTTTCGTTTCTTTTGGTAAACCAATCTGACATTTTTTCCCGCTTGTGCGGATTCTCCATAGTCTTTCCAAAGCAGCTGTTGTTTCTTAAACTTGAAAAAGTTTTTTTTCTGAAGCATCTTGGATTTATTTTTTAGATCAGTGTTTTTTCATATGTAAGGTTTCAAGAACTGTTCCCTTTAAACCAAAAACAATTATACGATGGGAAAAGCTGTCCAAAATTCCCAAACCCTGTCTTAAATAAAATTTTAGAAGTCTGTAATGACAGACAAAAATTTTTTTTTTTTTCCACAAGAAATTTGGGACAATTTTGGTGGGTTTTCTTGGAAACCTCCTTTTTGACTTTTGCTGGGTAATTGGGTAGTCCCCTTATGGGAGGTCATGGAGTTCCCCGAGGGTTTTTTAAGTCCCAAATTTTAGAATGTATCCCCCGGGGGTTGATCAGGCGTCAAACGCCCAACCACTTTAATGCCTTTTGAATGTTTTTTTTTTGGGTTGGTTTTTCTGTGTACATTTTTAAAGGGTTTCGTAATGGAAGTGAAGCGCCATAGCCCCAAACCCCCCAGATTGTTTGCAAACTAAAACCTGGATAGTTAACCTTTTTTTCTTGGAAACATAGTCGTCCAAGTATTTGTTGTTTGCTTTACAGTAAAAGAACACGCATAAAAAATTCCTCCAAAGCAACCTGTTCCCTCATCTGAATCAATGGAGGTTTAGCCCAAAAAAATCAAACGTACTTTCCCGAAACTTTTAAAAAAAGCGTCCCCCGCTCATTTCCCGGGCCCCAGAAATGTAATGCCAGGATCCCCCTATAATGTTTCACCAGGTCCCTTTTTGTAATTTTTAAAACTCCGCCAACAAACATACATCTGCCATTAAGTAGGGGTCATTATAGTCTCCCATCGTTTTTAAAAATCTAACTCTGCCACGCATCTTGAGCATGCTGGAAAACGGGGTCGCTGATGTCCTTTCCTCTAAGAAAAAAAAACGCGCCTTTTGGAGGAAGTGTATCTTCGTCAAACCCTTTTCCCCAAATGTTTTATGTCACCCAAAAAGGGAAAAGCCCTTTCCAACCAAAAGGGTTTGGGGGCCCCAAAAAATTCTTCCGTTATTGGGGAAAGGCTTTTAAGGGCTTAAACTATGGCCCCTAATGAACCCATCATGTTTGCATAGAGTCATAAAAAAACATGTTTTTTAAAATTAAAAACACATGTACTTTTTTTGATGACTGTCAATGTGCTAAAACCCCGAAGGCGTTTTGGGGGCTGCTTGCATTTTAAAAAATGAGAGTCCCCAAAACCCCGCAATTAGGGAAAAAAATGGGCAGCTTTCCTTCCTTTTTTGGTTTCAAACTTTAGTTTTAAGATTGCATTTTTTTTGCGCCCCCCCTCCTCTGAAATTTCCGCTAAGTGATCAAAGGTCTCTTTCTGTTGGATTTGCTGCGTTTTGATGAAGGGCCAAAAAACCCCAAATTTCCCAAAAGTGATGGCTGATTCCCTAAAATGCTGTTTTTTCTTCAGGAAATCCCTTATGATTTCAGATAAATTTTAGATTATTAGAACAGTCATTAAAAGCACGTTTTTTCTGCATGCGCTGTAAAAAAACTTTTTAAACCGCATCTGGTCCCCTGTATAATTTTTGGCGTTTAAAAGAGCGCCTCCGACCTGACAAAAAATGAAGGAAATGAACAAATCTGATGATTACTCAATTTAAAAACTGTTTTTCGAAGTTTTTGTGGCCTGGCCCCTTTATAAGGAAAAAATTTATGATTCGAAGTCTGCCTTAAAAATTTCGTATGGAGAATTTTTCATCCGTTTCCCCCTTTTTTAAAACTAACTTTACTGCCTTTTGGGGGCGAAAATTTGTTTTTGTATTACAGTCAACTGGGCCGATACAATGTTTCTTATGTTTGCTTCGGGTTGAAAAGATTGGGATTCTTTTTAAACCCTTTTCCTTTCCCGAATTTTTGTTTGTGCCCCTCTTTTGGGAAATATGCTGCCTAGTTTTTCTCATTGTTCCCTATCAAATTTTGTAATGTGGCGCCCCCTGGTGAAAACATTAGTAGTAAGTCCAAAAATGATTTTGTCTGGGTCCCCCAATCGTTTTGGGCTGTTTTTTGGGCACTTTAATTGGCACCAAATCTGTTTCCCCCACCCTGGTATCCCTTAAAAAGTTATTGGGTTTTTTTTTTTCTTCCCAAAATGATCAATTTATCTACACTAACAAAAGGATTTCCCCCTAAAGTTTTAAAATCATTGATGTAAGGGCGATAGTTTGACAAATCTCTCTGCGTTTTTTCGGGCCCTAATGCAGCCTTTCCAAAAAAACACACCAAATAAAACATTTTTTTGTTCCCGTATTCTTTATTTTTTAGAACGCTTTTTTTTTTTTTCGACTAATGCTGGAGGGAGTTAAAGTGAGACTTGCCTTCAACGGTGCATACTTAGAAATTTTTTTAATCTGATCCCCTAAGACTGGGGCCCTCGACCAACCCCGAGCCTTTTCATTTTGGGGTTCCCTTTAGGGGGCACGTCAAACTGTGCAAGCAGTTTCCCTCTGCCCCCCAACCGGGGGTTAAGGGCGTTATGAGAAAGAATAGTCTGTTGTTTAGTTTAGACCCAAACTTTTTAAAATTTTCTTTTATTTATTGTTAATTGGGCCCAAAAAAAAAAATTTCCCAACATTACTTTAACTGGCGTGGGCTATTGTCAGTTTTCCTGGAAATTGAGAAATAGCATGTACAACGCTTGCCCGCACGTTTGCTGGATCAATGACTTCTAGATCAATATCATTCAGTGCTCTTGATAAACGCTCTCTCTCAAGCATTCCTTCAAAAAATTCGTCTTGCCCTTCATATATCTTAGCCATGTTGAGCTTCTTTTCTAACTCAAAATATTTATTTAAATTAAAAAAAAATAATTAATCAGAATCAATATCAACGGTCTTTTTGCGCTTGGACTCATAAACTAAAGTATAAACACCCTTCGGTGTTGTTACTGTGAGCTGTTTAGAACAGAGTTTAATGTCTCGTTTACTTTTTTTAAGCATTCCTTTTTTATCTGCTCGGGGTCTGGCTGTTGAGAAAAACTTGTCCTCGCCTTTCTTTGAAGATCAAACTTTTGTCTTTTGTAGTCATCAAAATCGGCCTGTAAACGATTAAATTCTTCATCCGTGATGTTTGAGTCAACTAGCGCTTTATTTATTGTCAGTTTAAACGAGCTAAGTTTAGCTGTTATTAGTTGAACCATAGCTGTGTGCTTTTGGAGTTTAGTTTTTATTTTTTTGCTGGCGGCACCTACAGCTAATGAACACAGGCCAAGAGCTAAAGACAAACCTCCTAGAGGTAAAGCTGCGGGTGCGCCTATGCCCGTTGCTAAGAGACCAACACTCGTTCCTGCTGATAGAGCACTTATAGTCGATGCTCCAGTATTAACATATGTAACAGCATTAAAGGCAGCAGAATACCTTCGTTTGGTTTTGCTGTATTTTGAAAGGTCTTGCTCTAGTTTTTGTTGCATTTGTGTAATGTTTGTTAATCTAAAGGTTTTTATGTCAGGGGCTATCTCTTCTCTTGGCAACTCTGGCGCTGTAGGCACATTTGGATAAACCTGAACAGACATGCTTTTTATAAAATAAAAAATAATTTAGTATTGTATATCTTTTAGTCTGTTATCTTCAATATTCAGCCGCGCATCATATATTAAAAACAAATGTACATTAAGTGGTTTATCGGCTTCTTCTTCTTTATCAATTTGAATGTTTATATTACGTCTCTCACAGTTCTCCCCGCTTCCATGCAACTGATTATCCTCTGTCGATCTTAGGTCAATCCATAAACCGTATTTTGTTGTTAAATAATCATCGAGTCTAACACTGTGAAGGTGTAGATCTTTAGACACAAGGTCTACTGTTGGATTTCTACACCTCCCACCTCCAAACAGTTTTCTTATTTCATCAAAATGCTGATAAGGTTTAAGCCCGCTAGCATAGATTTGGTTAGGACTACCCTCAATCGAACATTGCACTTTCGTTATTTTAGGATTAAAAAACTTTTCACTTGCTCTTTCGAACGGTTCTTCATCTTCACACAGCAATAAAATACCTTTAAGCGATCTTGCTGCGACGCTAAAACTAAAATTCCATATAGTGTCTGCCCTGCTTCTGGGATATGTTGTATGATGACGCACGTTTTCGTAATATATTGCTAATTTGGTCTTATATTGATCCCCAATCAGCCTCGCTAAGTCAGGGTTGCTAACAACGTCAAACTCTAACGAGATGTCAGAAATGCTGTACTTTGCTTCGGTGTCTGTTGATTTGATAACACGTTGTATTCATTAAAAGTTAGTTCAAATGACAATCTGTCTTTTAATGCTCCTTGAAAGTATGGGGCATGTTTAATCTCTAATGACAATCGATAACTCGT
>CM031601.1:69691575-69713579 GCA_018398815.1 Conus ventricosus | reverse complement strand
CCAGGGGTTCCTGACAGCCTGGAATAAGGAGAAGTTACTCGTAGTCGAAGTACTGGTACTAATAGTAGGGTACTACATTTTGAAACCCTTCTTCTTCGACGCCGCGTCGCCATACCACCAGCACGGACGTTGCCATGACAACATATCTACGTTTTCAAATACAGGGGAAAGACATTCACATTGAAAAACAAAATATTTAGGGGTGTGTGTATATGTGTGTATGTGTGTGTGTGTAGTGTGTGCGGACAAGTTCGGCTGCTCCCACTCTGGCAACACCGCGCTCTACACACACGAGCAACAGTGCGGTGGGGCTCACGAAAAAAAAAAAAAAAAAAAAACTATGTCCGGCTGCCCCACTCTGGCAACACCGCGCTCCACAGCATGAGCAACAGTGCGGTGGGGCTGGCCGAAAAAAAAAAAAAAAAAACAAAAAACTGGCAGACGGAATCCGGAGAGAGGAAAAAAAAGTGACACTAACGTCCGATACACCACCTATACTCAATAATCACCGAAAAAAAAAAAAACTGGCTAACTACAAAACAGGAATGGAAGACTGAGCGGCAACAGAAAGGCTAGACTTACGGCCGTACCTGCGTGAAGGTACCGGCGGAAGGAGGTCTGGCGCGGTCGACTCCCCTGGTCTCACCTCGACCCCCGGTCACACCGGATGTTCCTTCAGGCCACCAAGACTCCCTTCACGCTAGAGTCACCCAGCCAACCACCCACAAACAAACACGACAAACTAACATAAATATACAAAACAGACAGAACTAAACAGGTACTCGCGAAACGAGAGAGACAGTCAGAGCCTTCACATCCCGGACGAGCCCCACAATTGTCACGACGACCCCTGGAGGTCTGCCCTGACAGGATCGGTCTAGGTGGGAGTGAAGGAGTGACTGACCTCCACGCCCCGCAAGAGACCACACAATAAAGATTACGATACAACACCCCATTTATTCACATCACACACAATCGCAAATAAATATTTCAACACACGCACATGCACTATCACAATCAAACATTCCAACACACTAACATGCACAATCACAATCAAGCTTTCACCATACGACGTGCACAATCACAACCACAACATCTCATCACGTTATAACATATACACAATTATAATAAACATTTCCAGCAGCCATCCCTTCCCACAACCATGGAGTGCTCCACACCCCGGCTCCGTTCTAGAATACTGGGAGCACCCAGTAGCACTAGGTGCTCCGAACCCCCGCGTTCGGTTCTTGAAGGGAGTCGCTCAAGCCGACACCCTCGACACCAAGCAGGCAGTGTAGAGCGCGTCCGGCAGTGGGGGGGGGGGGCGGGGGGGGGGGGGGGGGAAACGTGGCGTTGTTTACTGGAGGTCCTGGACGGGGATCGGGGCGGCCAGTCAAGCCGGCGGGCTTTCCTACCAGTCCGCAGGTTCCCGGACCTGGAGCGTGGGCCTCAAACAGCGCGTAGGCACCATCCAGTCGCCGTCCAGCCCAGAGCGTGGCCTCAACCAGCATGTGGCAAAACCCCATCCAGTCCACGGTCCCATCCAGAGCGTCATGTGGCCTCAAAACCAGCACGTCCGGCACCATCCAGTCCGGGTCCCAGCCAGAGCGTGGCCTCAACCAGCACGTGGCACCAACCAGTCCAGACTCCGGGGTTGAAGCCCCGGGAGGGGGGGGGGGGGGGAAAACGTAGCTGGGAGGACGAGAAGAAAGGGAGGAAGGAAGAAAGGATCGAGAAGGAAGGAGGAGGAAGGAAAGGAGGAAGGAAGGGGTACTGGAACCCGCCGTCAGTACAGTCTGACCCATGCTGTTAAATCTATCAGCCATAGCATGATGGGAGAGGGCGAGGTCTACTAAATACACCAACAACACCAGCTCAACACAGACTGAGCATAACACAGTAAACCAATCAAATCAGGAATGTCATTAGAGTCTTCTTACACGAAGCAGGTAAAAAGACTGCATTAAATTAACAGGCTATAAAAACAAATATGAATCGATCTTTCCTTCTTCATTTCATGCTTAACATTTTCCTTCCTTAGGAAATAAACCAACATCAGCAACATCGACTTAATAACTGCCACCACATTTGTAAATAATAATTCAATGGCATAGATTATCACACTTTATAAGCACATTTCAACGTAAAATCTCAATCCACGCATCCGAACGGGAAATCATGCGTACGCACGCTCGCGAACATTTAAAAACTAGTTTCCTTTCGCACACACAGGACGGTGCCGAGGAATTAAGAGTCCGGCGAATGTGACAGGGGAGGACGAGCGGACCAAGCAAGTACCAACCCTGAATCACCAGGTTCTCTCCCATCCCCACCGACTACCTCGGCATACCAGATGCATAAAACAGGAGAAAGAATTTGGATATAATTTAGAATGGCCGGGTTAAAGATTGATTAACCAGAGCGAAAAGTCTCACACAATATTGCTCTTTACAATTTCGAAAACAAAAGAAAATTGCGCAAAAGAGAAGAATAAGCCGGCTAACAACAACACACCCAAAACAAACAAACACGAAACTGATGCTTACCAGCTACCCGTGGGTGACCCGAAGAGGCGGGTCAAACGACTCTCTCTGCCTCTGTCCAGTCGAGAGGACAGAAGCGCAGATGCGGAAAAAAGGAAGAAGTGATGTCCCTCTCTACAGGCCCGACTGTAGGAATTTTAAGATACCGACTGTACCTTCGATGATACGGTGAAGAACCAAGACCGGAGCAGGCGCTCCAGAGAATCTTCCGCTCGAGTGAAGAGCTAACCTCCCTCAGCGATGGCGGCCAAAAATGCCACGCTGCGTCACAGAGGTGGCATACTTTAAACTAAAAGAAATGAAGCACGTGGACAGGTAAAAAGACAGGCGGAGGCCGATAGCCCGCAAGTTCGGGGAGAAAGGTACCCCGCCACCCGTGAACCCGCAAGATGAATAGCACGGGCAGTGGAATTAGAGAGAGAGAGAGAGAAAGCAAACCGAAGTTGAGCTGAACTACACCAAGGTGCAACCGCACCACAAGCCACACTAAGGGACGGATACACGACAACAGCAACGACAATAAATAAATAAGTAATTCCGCCACCCTAGGTGGGTCAAACGTCGTAGGCCTCGTGACAAACTCGTGACACCCACCCCCCTCCTTAGGGAGAGGATCACTGCCGTGGTGCCACCCTGACCCGCGTGGTCCATGGTCCAGAGTTCCATTCTTATGACTTTCCCTGCGAAATCAATCTTGAGTCGGCGTATTGATCCGGTAACAAATCCACGCACTTGAGGATACGTCTGAATAACAGTTGTTGTTTTTTCACAGGAGAGAAGAAAAAAAGAGAGAGAAATGTGTATGTGTACGAGATTTATATGATTTGAATGTTTGAAAGATGTATGTGTAACAAAACTTAAATAGCAACGAGGAACGTGTAAAGATATCGGAAGCATCTTTATTCACATTCACAATATTCACATTCACAATAAAGGAAGGTGAAAAGTGTGTACAGGAGGAGGAACGAGGGAAGGAAGGGATGAAAAAAGAAAGGCAGACGCACGCACGCACGCATGCTCGCACGCACGCACGCACGCACGCACGCACGCACGCACGCACACACACACACACACACACACACACACACACACACACACGCTGTCTCACTGTTGTAAAGAAAGACCAGAAATAGAGTACGCGTTTTAGAAAGACTGACATACAGAAGAGCATTATTTTCATTTGCTTATTTTAAATTCTACTTTTTGATTATGCATCTATTTATTTATCTATTTATTTGTCTCTTTATTTAGTTAGTTAGATATTTACTTTTTCTGTTACGCGAGTGATGCAACTTTTTATTGTATCAAATAAAAGTAAACGAATGCAACAGCTAGTATTTTGAGAGCATTAAATATAAGTTGCCAAATGTTCTAAAATGAATCCGTTAATCAGTATCCAGAAGCTAAGCAAACGCTTTCTTAAAATATAAACTACGGCAACATCTTAACAACACCAAATTAAACACATTTGATCAAGTTGTGTGAATTTGTTTTCAACCATGTGTGAATCCATCAAACAAATATATACAATATTACTAACAATGTAATGATGGCAATCATCGTAATGATGATTTAGTCAGCATTGATCGTTTACATATGCTTTTCTGTCAGACGAAAAAAATCAACTGTTGCAGCAGCTAAACCTGTTTGAGATTTACTTACTGGACTTTTGAGCAACACACACGAGTAAAAGAACGCCTGGATTTGTCTAAGGGAAACAACTCCGTTGATCCCACCTTCATTAGATTTATGAATGACTTCCCATGCTTGAGCGAGCGGTTGTGTGTGGTGTGTGTGTGTGTGTGCGCGCGCGCGCTCGCGCGCGTGTATGCTCATGAGGGCCATCACTTCCAACATTCTGATTTACAAATAATATGCAGAGCGAGTGATAAAATACAGTGAAAAAGGACTCGTGAATCAGCTACATGAGGGGAGGGAAAGAGGAAGGCTGGGGAGGGAAAAGAATGGGTCTGGGGCTCCTTCCTCCATGGGGTAAAGAGGAGTTGTGTGACAAACATTCATTTTATGCCAGCTAGGCTGGAGGGGGAATGGTTGGAAGGCGTAGGGTGGCCCACGGCACCCAGGAACGCCCACCACCCCCTTCTCTGCCCCCTTCCCTCTCCTCTTCGGCCCCGGCAAAAAATGCTGGAGTATTTTGCGTTTGGCATAACTGCGGCTAATGCGTTGTTGGTATGGCATTTCGGACTTCAAAGGAACAGCAACTTCTTTTGATGAGCGGAAGATTCAAGAGAGAGAGAGAGAGAGAGAGAGAGAGAGAGAGAGAGAGAATGTTGTTGCACTTTTGAATCTTCATTCTCATTTTATTCCAGATCGAAGCGTTCGATTCGGTGCAGATATTTTGTTCATGGTTTTGTTGTTTTTTAAATGCAGTTTCGTTTTGTCATTTCATTTTGATTATTTAAAGAAATACAAAGAGTTAGAGTGGGGTAGGAAGTAAGAGAGGGAGAGGATGAGAGGTTATATCAATTCCTTTAGCAGTTTCTTTCAGGGTGTGAGAAACAGCAGAGGCATTCTGTTATTGTCTTGAGCATTTGGAAGTAGAAGAATTGTACTTTTTCTCACTGTTGGCAAACAAGCGTAGAAATACAAACAACAATGCATTCAATCGTCTCCGAGCTAATACCCTTCACTCCTCCTTTTACGTTAATGATAAATAAACCGAGTTTCTTACATCATGTGACATATCTTTATAGGATTTTACAATAGTGTCTGTTCAGTTTTGCAGTGAGCTATGAAATCTCCTGATATTTTATATTTTACACTCTGCGACTCTAGACTATGTGTGCGTGCACAGTGTAGAGCGCGGCGCAACGTGTGTGTGTGTGTGTGTGTGTGTGTGCCGAATATGGTATGAGTCCCACTTCGATAGTGGCAAGCCCATTTCGTTGCTGACAGAAAGGCTCTCTCCCATTAATTTGAAGTTGCATATTTTGTGTAGAATGAAATATGTTCGAATATCTTTGCAGTAAGGCAGGTGCCATAACCACTTGGAGAATTTTTCTTCCTATATTAGACGTTGCACTTCTTACTGGAAAGGAAAAGGTTGGTTTGGTGTGTAAATCACATTTAGTATAATGCAGGGCCTTGTATTGCTAAACTAAGAGATATTGCTTTCCTTATGTGAAGTTGCATGTTTTAGGGGGAGGAGGGTGGGGACGGGAACACACGTTGTCTTGGGAGTGCATCTCTTTAGGTAAAAGAATAGCCCCCAACACTGTAAAGAGAAAGAATTCTCTCTCCTATTGGAAGCTGCGTGTTTTGAGAATAAACATTTGTTTTCGGTGTATGAATCTCCTTTGCCACTAGGCTAGGCCTACCATAGCAAGGAGACGAGCACCAGCAAGTATCAACTACAGCAGTGCAGTGGGCTGACGCCAATTCAGTTACTTCTGTGGACTCCTAAGGGAACTTGGACTGCACCCATAACACCTCCTACGGACTAGCTCTGGCAACTCCTTCAGTTGTGCCCACGTCAGTCCAGCAGACTTTGCTCACTCTGGGTGGATCTCCTCCAGGTCTGTTCCAGTCTCCCGACTCAAAACCTGTGGGCTTCTAGTCCACTACCTGCCTTGTGAGGTTGTCAGCTGGTTTACATGGGGTTTGGCCAAACCTTGCTCTCTCTACCCCTCTCCATTTTCGTTTCGTCAGGTCTTGGTTGATGGAACTGCTTGTTTGGGGTGGGGGTGGGGGTTCCCCATAGGTCAGCGTTGGTGATTTCCCAAGCCACCTAATGTCCACTGTGACGTAAACGTCTGATAATGAACATCTAGTGACTGCGGGTGATGGTGTTGATCACTCTTCATACCAGGTCCATGATGGAGGACTGCCTTCACGTTGGTGTTGAAGATCTGACCTTACTGCTAGGGATAGTGCCTTAGGGTTCCGACGAGTCGCGAGGTGTCGAGTTGATACAGCACCTATAGTGCGTTGTCATGGGACCAATGGGAAATGCTGTGTCAACGTGTCAATGAACTCAGACATCGTAAGAATGGGGTCTTTATAGTACGGAGACCGGTGTGGTATGTACATGAGGTTGATCTGGTGTGATGTTTTGTACATGGAAAAATGACTTTCAAATGCAAGGTTACAATAGTTATTAAAATTTAAAAGACATTTTCCCCCAGAATAAGCCTTTAAAAGGTAAAAAGACTTCATGGAGATAAATCTTAACTCGTCAAATATTCTAGGGGGAAAAGTCTTTAAGAAGATGAAACGCCCATGGGAGATAAATGTAGATTAGTCAAAAATGTTCCAGCAGAGGAAGCCTTCAAGGGGAGAGAAAAACAAGCTGTAAGAGGGAGGGAGTCATCATCGTGGGAAAAATCAACAGTCGAAGTGTTCTTAAATAAGTCTGTCAGGCAGACAGCCTTCAAGGGAAATAAATCTAGAACTGTTAAATCATCCCATGGAAAAAAAAAAGTCTTTAAGGCAGGGAGCCTTCAAGGGAGGTAAATCTAGAAGAGCCTAAACATTCCAGGAAAAAAAAATTAAAACGGGGGGGGGGAGAGGGAGAGAGGGGAGGGGTCTTAATGGGAGATATTATCTAAAATAGTAAGATCTTATCTAAAATAGTAAGAGTTTAAGAACACAACCCGAAAGGTCTGGAGTCTTCACGGAGGGGAAAAAAGTCTTTGAGGGGAGGGATTATGCGCGGGAGATAAATAAAGAGAGTCAGAGACAAACAACAGGCAGAGTCTATCCTGGGAAGTAAACCTACGGTAATCAAGGAGAAAAATGTTCAATAAAGAGAAAGACGTTGAAGACTTTAAGGTTAGGGTTCCATTGTCCAATAACCACTGGCGCATTGTACGTTCACCCCGTCCAAAACAGCCTTGTGGAAGAAGAAAAAAGAGTGCAACAGAAAACATTGTATTACGATCGTTTATGCTGTTTCTATTATTTTTCAATCTTGATATGGGAAAAACACACATGCCTTCTCTTCATCACCTCTGGAACTATCCAGCAGCTAGCATATATGGACATCAAAAAGTAGGATCACTCAGAAAGGAGAAGGAGAACACCTTGCAGTGGGGCAACCGTTTTAGTTAACTTTTTCCTGTATCAAACGTTGCTGCTCTCGTTTCTCCTTTCAGCATAGTCAGGAGACAGCATTAGTCTTGCCATAATTTGCTGCTGTCCAGTGCATGCGTACACAATCTCCTGATCAATGAATAAACAAACAAAAATGATGGCTTTGTGGTGAGTAAAATGAAAGCTGCTACATCGTCGCAAACAACCTGACCAATGATGTTGCCCAGACAAACAGAAGTCCAAGGGTGTCATAGTTTATTTGAACCAGGCAGTCAATACAAGTGCCGGCAGTCCAGGCCTCTCTTCATCACATTCGCAGTGGCCACATGATTTCTCTCCACTCTTGTGGACAGTTATAAAGCATGGGGAACAAATGCTATGTCTGCCACTAACATGTGTTGGTACTAACATAAATGAATCAATCATATCCTTGTGTCCTAACCCTTGCATTCTCGTATCACACAACCATTTTCTCTCAGGGTAAACAGTTTGATCTTCCTTGTCTTTTGATTAAAAAAACAAACAAACCATGTTCCATATTTCATATATGTAAGCAATCCGTGTATCTGCAACGGAAAAAAAAAGCAAAAAAGGCATAAATGTAAACTCTCTCTCTCTCTCTTGATTTTTTTTATCCTTCCTTTCACCAATCTCAGTATCTATGATTTTAATGGAGAAATAAATATTCAAAATCCAGGTAATATACATAAATGAGTAGTGATACTTAAAAAGTCAAAACACACAAACTTAATCCAGGTCTCACACACACACTCTCTGTCTCCATGCCTTCCCAGTGACTCACTGAATACACAGGTCCCCACTGACCTGTTTCACACTGTGCCCATTCACTTCTCGCTGCCATGCGGACCCCTCTCCCGGTGGTCACATCACGTGGTGATAATATAAGCACAGCGACAGAAAATGCAGACTGATGTCCATTGCCGTTCACTTTAACGGCATCACTCACTACATCAGTATATCATGCCAACAATAAAATGCCTGATTATTTGTGCACTTCAAGATAATGTCTGTCAGAATCTACCAAAAGGATATATATACTTTCAAGCAAACAAGCAACCCCAAAAAAAATTTTTTAATAAGTAAATAAACGTCATGTCTTTCATGATGAAGCTTGGCTCTCATGTATGTTTTTAAAAAGAAAATGACAAGTTTCCGCAATACTGATCAAATGCACAATATAAAAGCATTTTTGTGCAGTTTATGTGTACATGTGCCTGCTCCTGATTGTACATATCATTAGGTGGAAAGTGCCTATAAAACAATCCACAAATTATCATCATATCATGCCAAAATCTAAACTGGTATCCAAACACCACCACAAACAAAAGGTTTTGCAATGGGCTCAGTGAAAACTAGGGCTTTGAAAACAGTCCATCACAACATCATCATTGATCAGCTTGAACATGAACACTGACCATCACATCAATAACATTCACTACCGTACCTGGAATCACACTGACCATCACATCAATAACATTCACTACCGTACCTGAACTCACACTGATTCACCGACCACTTGAAGACGAGATACTGGGTGGGGTTGTACCACAGGTTTTCACATATGTCATATGTCATTGCAGTCAAACATGTTTTTTAATCGCTCTTCCTGCCGTTTCCAAAGTCATGTCCCGAAAGTAATCTATATTTTATTATTGTCTTTGTTCGCTCATGAGGATCGTTTCTAAATGTGTACATTGAACATGCCAATCTTACACGCCTAAAGTAAATGTACACAACTCTTCCTTAGGTTCTTTACTCCGTCCTAGTCTCCCTCACCCTTACCACCTCTGCCCTTTCTTCAAAATGGTACGTCTGTCTCTCCTTTGAACATGTGCATTTTTCCATCTTTATCCCTCCCCAACCTTTCCCCTCCTCCAATCCCTCAGCGCTCCATCCCTCAAGCAACTCCCATCCCTACCCCAACCCCCCCACCCCCCCCCCCCCCCCCCCCCAAACACTCCGTTCCAAAACTGACATATACACATTCAAGGCAAAAACAACAACAAAAAGAGTTCTACATGTCTATTTCTAGAGTTACTCATCAGTGATGCTCTAAATAATAATGACTGTTTAAAAATTCTATAATAATGACTGTTTAAAAATTCTATTCCTCCTTTGGACATATATCGTTCAGAGCCATGATTCAGTTGTTTCATATTTCTACTAGCCATAAACTTCTGGCTGACCTGTTCAGGTCATTCTGTTTACCAGTCCTGGAACTGGACTGGGGACTTTACAGCAGTTGCCATTTAGACACATGTTATCAACTGCTGATGACCTAGATTGTGACAGGATGAATCCGAGTGATAACATTGAGTTGGGGACACAGGATTATCAGCAGGTCTAACCATGATAATGAGAAGGTATGAAACACTGAATACAGACAAAAGTCTCCTTAATGTCTCATATGAGAACAAGAACTGGAAAAAAAACTGAAACAAACAAACACACACACACACACACACACACACACACACACCCCATGCAACTATGCCGTCATTTCTGTTAAACCCTGTTGAAAGATCCATCCGGAAAGGGTAAAGAAAAAAAAAGTAAAATCCACAGGAAGTTTTCATCCTCTCTCCTTTTTCAAAGCTGTGATGTGACTGACGATCCCTGGTATCCTTACACAAAGCAAACACCCCTAAGACACATGTATAAGTCAGGTTTCTCACCATCACCTCCATACACAATTTAAGTTGGATATCACAACCCAGTGGGTGTACTGGAAGTAAGCGGGAATCATTACGGGCACCAATGTAAAAGATCCTTTGGCAGTGAGAAACTCTTTGAATGCAATGCTGTTAGTTGACCCAACCAGCGCTATGACGGTGTTGGGCAATAAGGAGTCTGCAAGCTGGTACAGCCATCATATACGTTCCCTGATCAACATATCAAACAATTCATGGCAGTGACTGACATTCTCACAGCAGAACACTGTGGTGTTCTCAACGTCTTGCGGCTGCTGGCTGCTGGTGCCATAGCGTGTCTGCGTACGTGTGTGCATCCATGCGTGCATGAGTTTACTTTTTTTTTCAACTACTTCCCAAGCTGGGTAAGAACATAAAGTTCTACCTATAGCTCTATGTGTTAACTGCAGTGCCTTCACACTTGTCTGACTTTCTTCAAACATTCATGTAAACAAACAGCACTTTGGATCTTGCAAGGTAAACAGTAAGTAAATCTTCATGACCAGTATATATTAAAAAGTACTGTACATCATTCTTGGCATGCCATATAACGCTTGCTAGTTTTTCTGCATTTCGATTGCCCTACTAGCCTATGAACAGATGACAACAACGAAATAAATGATAGACAATTCATCTATGTATCTTTTCCTCAAGCACACTTCCTCCAGGCTTGAATGCCTTAAAACACAGTAGAACATTGCTCAGTTCATCAGCACAAAGAAACAACTAAGACAGTAGTAATGATAAGAAAGGACAAGTCTATACAGGGGCAGATATAAACCCATCTGACGTATGGTGGTCAAAATGACGGTACCGAACTGCAGAGCACCCCACTGTTTAGAAAGGTGGTGCTACCTCACATCAAATCATGATCAAGTTGAAGAGCACCCAACATTCAGAAAGGTGGTGCTACCTCACATCAAATCATGATCAAGTTGAAGAGCACCCCACATTCAGAAAGGTGGTGCTACCTCACATCAAATCATGATCAAGTTGAAGAGCACCCCACTGTTTAGAAAGGTGGTGCTACCTCACATCAAATCATGATCAAGTTGAAGAGCACTCCACAGTTCAGAAAGGTGGTGCTACCTCACCTCAAATCACAATCAAGTTGAAGAGCACCCCACAGTTCAGAAAGGTGGTGCTACCTCACCTCAAATCATGATAAGTTGAAGAGCACCCAACATTCAGAAAGGTGGTGCTACCTCACCTCAAATCATGATTAAGTTGAAGAGCACCCCACAGTTCAGAAAGGTGGTGCTACCTCACCTCAAATCATGATCAAGTTGAAGAGCACCCCACTGTTTAGAAAGGTGGTGCTACCTCACATCAAATCACGAGAGCACCCCACTATCCAGAGAAGTGGTGCTACTTCTCATCAAATCATGATCAAACTCATGACGTTGGAATATATACTGAACTGTTAGTTACCTTGCATGTTTCTATTCCTTGTTCCTCAGTTCTTGTTGCAAACAGTGACATAAATGATAAAGAAAAGTCAAGAAACAGCACTAAATTTTGGGGAAAAGTAGAATAATTTTCAGGGATCTTCTTCTTGTGTTTGTGACAATGTGATTGTGAGGTAGGGATCTCCATGGTGAGAGAAAAAAGAAGAAAAAAAAAGCATCGTCATTTAGTGAACACAGTGGAACAAGAATGTGAGACATTGCAGAAGAGCTTCAGATATCTGAAAATTTTGTTTAAAAACTTCTGAATCAATTTGACCAGACTGAGGAAAGCCAACGTCAAACTAATGACAAACCATCCCACTCTGTTTTCAGGGAAGTTTGTCCACTTCATGGACATTCCGAAGTTACTGCTGATGTGATAAATGTTCCCCTTTTTTTTCCTTCAAATTCTGTTCAAATATTCACAAATGGACACTGGTGATTCTAATCAAGTTTGGGGGTCTGCCAAGATTGTCTAGTGATCTGAAGATCTCCTAGAGAGGAACACCCTTTTTAGACTGAATTGTTACTAGGTCTGCAGGACACGTACTTTCATTGAGGCTGACTGGTGAGTTGATTTTAACGTGGTGACAGCCCTGATGTGGCCCTTTGCGGTCGGCTGGGCTATAAGCAACATTATCTTATCTTATCTTATCTCATTGAGGCTGTACTGGGGTGCCTCAAATGCATTTCCCAAACGAGAGCCCGCCCTTTCCCCCTCCCAACATCCCTCCCCATCTGAATCAGCCTTCACCAACAACAGTACGTGACTGAAGAGCCTAACACTACTAGTACTAAGTACTACAAAAATATGTATTGAAATAATTCCAGGAATCAGACTTCACCAATAAAAGCAACGTCTTTTCAAAATGTTCCAAAACTGCCATCAAGATAGCTCCCAAAATTTTGGCTAGCAAAACAGGATATTTCTCATATTACCTAAACTTGAAAAGAAGCCTGATGAAGCAGCCCACAGAAATACCGTGATGAGGGAGTATCAAGTGTTCCAGAACTATCCTGATCGTCAAGGTCAACCTATTAAAAATGATGACAAAACACACTTTTTGAGATCTTGTCAGAAAGCCAGAACTGATGGAAGACTACCATAGACTATCCCTTCACACTCTACCTCTAACCTGTCCCTTCACGCTCAGCCAGTCAAGTTGTTTGAAAAATGGACTATCCCAAAAGTATCACTTCCTCCATCGACAAAGTTGTACAGCAATTCTATTTCACAGCCGCACCATTCCATCAAAATGAATCACTGAAAACTCTCAACAAGACAACTGCCCAGACAGCACACACTCGTGACTCAAAATGTGTAACGCATGCCAAACACCCATTGGCAACATGCATACACTCCGCCTCATATCTTTTTCAACAAGCAAACAAATAACATCCAGAAAATCATTTTCCACTCATCAGTGCCTGTCACGTATGACTGCCTTTGATTTTTTAGCATAAATTCAGAGTGTCACACTGGTCACCCTGATTGTTGTGGTATGGGCTGAAACACCCAAGACTGCTAAGAAAAGTTGTGCCCCTTATATCATTTTCAACCAGGTCTTACTACACGGAACTCTGAAAGACACTGCCGTCGACATCCAAGCTGATGGTGTTCCACGGTTCTGTGAATTCAGTGCCAGTTGGATCTTGAAGTTGGGCTCAGTGAGTATGGATCTTGATAATGGGCTCTGAATGCATCTCTGTGGTGGACTCCGCATCTTTGTTGATGTTGTGCTCAATGTGGATCTTGATGTGGGATCAATGTGGATCTTGATGGAGAGTTCAGAAGTCATGTTCATGCTGGACTCAGTATGGATCTACATGTTTGAGTTGAACATGGATATTAATTCAGGACTCATTCTGGATCTTCATGTTCGGTTAAGTATGAATCTTGATGTTGGGCCAGTGTAGACCCTGATGTTAGGCTCAGTATGGATCCTGATTCTGTGAGTGTGGATCTTGATTTTAGGCTCAGTATATATCTTGATTCTGGGATCAGTATGACTGCACTCAGTATATATCCTGATTCGGGGCTCAGTGCGTACTAGACCACCAAATGCCCACTGGACCTCACATCCAGGGTTAAGAACACAACTACCTGGATCATGCCCCTGGCTCAACAGAGGACTTGCCCAGAACCTCACAAACACATTAGAAGGACCTGTCCAGAACCTTCTAAACACTTTACAAGGACCTGACTAGAACTCACAGTGGTCACTTTACTGTGGGACCTGTCCAGAAAGTCATAAACACTTTACAAGGACCTGACTAGAACCTCACAGTGGTCACTTTACTGTGGGGCCTGTCCAAAAAGTCATAAACATTTCACAAGGACCTGACTAGGACCTCAAACACTTTACACGGACCTGTCCGGCAACCAAAAACACTTCACATGGACCTGTCCAGAACCAAAAGCACTTTACAAGGACCTGTTCAGAACCAAAAGCACTTTGCATGGACCTGTCCAAAACCTCATAAACACTTCACAAGTATCTGACCTGAATTTCACTAACACTTTGCAAAATCTGTCCAGAATCTCACAAACAACTTAAACGGGTTTCTCCAGAACCTAGTTTACACTTTACACAAACCAGTCAAGATAACATAATGTTGCTTATAGCCCAGCCGACCGCTAAGGGCCACATCAGGGCTGAACCAGTCAAGAGCAACAAACACACTTTTATAAAATAAAAATATAAACCTGTCCAGAACCTCATAAACACTCTACAAGAACTTGTCCACAAGGTTATAAACACTTTACAAGAAACTTTCAAGAACTTCACAAACACTGTACAGGGACCTTATAAAACCATCAATGTTTACAAATGCAATGACCTCAAACAAACTTAACAGGAACATTATAAGACTTAACCAGGACAACTTGAAACCTCTCGAGGACAACAATGAACTGTAAGCTGATGCTTGTATGGCATATACACATTTCACAGCGCCCAATAGTCAATTTTGATTTGAAAAAAAAAACAAAAAAAAAAAACCCAAGCCTCCAGCAATGTCGTTCTCTAAATTCAATTATTCATTCCTTCCTCCTGCATTAAAAAAAACACAACAAACAAGCCTCCAGCAATGTCGTTCTCTAAAGTTCCATTATTCATTCCTCCCTCTCCTGCATTTATTCCTCCTCTCTTGTGCTCTATAGTCAATTTCAAATTGTAATAAAACTCTCACATTGTCATCCCATCACATCACAGTGCAATCATTCCCTCTCCTGACCTATCCAGACTCACTATTTTTGGCAGTCGGGCAGCACAGCTGAATGCTTCCTTCTCACCCAACCACATTAATTCACCCTTTGGAACACTGAAATGCTGTGTAAGAGCAGCCTTTGAAGCTGCAAAGATTTCAATCTAATCCAAAGTCTTGAGAAGCCTTGCACCCTCTCCACTCAAATCCCTATGCGTTTAAGCCAAGTTCTTCCACAACAGGGAATGTGGGGACCCTGCTACATGGACTACCTGGGTGCTGAGAGATCCGACTACCTTCAAGATCATGATGAATGATGTGGAACACCATAATCAGCAGCAATGGATCATGATGATGATGTGAACACCATAATGTTAGCAGCAATGGTTTAAGGACAAGTTCAATGACTGACCACTAAATTTTGTTAGGGGTGTCAGTGAGCATAATGGAGAACTGGACAGCAGTATGTGTGACAAGGAATTTTGACAGAAGACTGGAGAGAATACTGGAGTTTGTCTGCTGAGCCTAGACAGCCTACATCTTGTGGTATGCACAATGACTGATGCTAAACAGGCCACTACTGACAAAGACAACTAACACATCAGCTGTGAGAGTGAGTTATTCACAGTGTTGGCGGAACGAAACTGCAACTGGTAAACACCGATAAAAGTTAAAAAAGTATGATACACCAGCACAGAATCTGACTTGTAGTAATGCAATGGAATAAAGCGTAAGTCCTCTTTACATTGAATACATTTTAGGAGATCACAAAAGCATCACTCTCTACTGGTGCCTATATGGATGTAGCTATCTTTGACCAAGACCTGGCATATCACTGCAGAGTTGGGCATCTGAATCCTGTTCAAGATCTCTGAACATCATGTTCAGTAGAAATATTACCATCATCAAAACAGACAGGCTAGGTGATTTTCCGTCAAGCTTGTTTTTTATCCATTAATTTCAGAGAATTTTCATTTTCCGAATCACTGCCTAGCTGTGTCCCGTCCTGGGCAAACAAAACAGAATCGTAAAGTGAAACTGCTAAAAAGAAAGTAATTACTTTGGTATAAGCAGGGTAGGTAGTCACCTGAGATACCATTTTCTTAGCCCAGCACACAGACAAGTGTCGTCACCATGTTTCTGCACACTGCATCATGCAAGACAGTTACTGCACCGGCATCCACTACATACTGGAAGGAACAAATTCAAAGCAATTCCAGGCTTCTGCTAGGAGCTGGTCATTTCAACCTGCACCCTGTGATCAGGGCATTAATACTGCCCGCTTTCTTCAGGGTAAAAAAAAACAACTCTGCTGGCACCTACACCCACACACTGTTCTTCTCAAGACTGTGGGCCAGCCGCACTGTATCATGCAGACTAGCACAAAGGCTGCAGACACTGCCATCTTGATCCAGCTATGTCCAGATTGTAGTGTGGTGTGAAGCTAGGATAGCAGGAGAGGCCTCACCCCTTGTATAGTTACCACTGAGGAGAGAAAGAAACACAAACAAAAGCCAACAACTCAAAGCAACTAAAGCTCATTACCTCTGTGACTGGCACTCAGAACATGTCCATTTCCCTTCCCACCAGGGTGGACACTCCCAAAGGCATCATACAGTTATTCCCCTTCCATTACCTCCAGCAGCTTGTTACTTCACACTGGTGTATCCTGGCAAACTGGGTCAATAAAATTGCGTGTTTACAAATGCAACGTTTACAAAAGTTTTCAGAGAATGCATATAAATGCTTTGTGTGTGTGTGTGGTGTGTGTGTGTGTGGTGTTGTGTGTGTGTGTGTGTGTGTGTTTACAAATGCAACACTTTACAAAAATATTAAAATTTTTTTTATAAATATGCTTAATGTGTGTGAGTGTGTGTGTGTGTGTATGTGTGTGCGTCTCTGAGTGTGTGTGTATGTGTGTGCGTCCTGAGTGTGTGTGTATGTGTGTGTGTATGTGTGTGTGTGTGTGTGTGTGTGTGTGTGTGTGTGTGTGTGTGTGTTTGTGTGTGCACGTGTGTGAGTCTGAGAGTATGTTTGAGTGTGTGTGTGTGTGTGTGTGTGTGTGTGTGTGTGTGTGTGTGTGTGTGTTCTTATATGTTTGTATGATTATTGGTACCATTGTGGAAAAAGAAACATATTGGAAAACTGATCATCACATACTGGTTTACACAGGGTAAGCAAATTCAAAACAGGTATTCTGGCCAACTCTGATGTCTGGTATCATTTCCAGAAGGCGGCCCTTTCCCTACCTCACAAGTTTGATAGCCAACTACAGGACCCCGGAGAATAATTCAGACCCAGGGTTGGGACACTAAAGCATTGTAGACTACTGCAGGAACCTCGGGGACAATTCAGACCCAGTGTTGGGACACTAAAGCACTGCAGCCTGCTGCAGAAACCCTGGGACAATTCAGACCCAGTGTTGGGACACTAAAGCACTGCAGGCTGCTGCAGGAACCCTGGGGACAATTCAGACCCAGTGTTGGGACACTAAAGCACTGCAGGCTGCTGCAGGAACCCTGGGGACAATTCAGACCCAGTGTTGGGACACTAAAGCACTGCAGGCTGCTGCAGAAACCCTGGGGACAATTCAGACCCAGTGTTGGGACACTAAAGCACTGCAGGCTGCTGCAGAAACCCTGGGGACAATTCAGACCCAGTGTTGGGACACTAAAACACTGCAGGCTGCTGCAGAAACCCTGGGGACAATTCAGACCCAGTGTTGGGACACTAAAGCACTGCAGGCTGCTGCAGAAACCCTGGGGACAATTCAGACCCAGTGTTGGGACACTAAAACACTTGCAGCTTACTGCAGGAACCCTGGGGACAATTCAGACCCAGTGTTGGGACACTAAAACATTGAAGCTTACTGCAGGAACCCTGGGGACAATTCAGACCCAGTGTTGGGACACTAAAACATTGCAGCTTACTGCAAGAACCCTGGGGACAATTCAGACCCAGTGTTGGGACACTAAAACACTACAGCTTACTGCAGGAACCCTGGGGACAATTCAAACCCAGTGTTGGGACACTAAAGCACTGCAGGCTGCTGCAAAAACCCTGGGGACAATTCAGACCCAGTGTTGGACACTAAAACATTGTAGCCTGCTGCAGCAACCTCAGGGACAATTCAGACCCAGTGTTGGGACACTAAAACATTGCAGCTTACTGCAAAAACCCTGGGGACAATTCAGACCCAGTGTTGGGACACTAAAACATTGTAGCCTGCTGCAGAAACTTCCGGGACAATACAGACCCAGTGCTGGGACACTAAAACATTGTAGCCTGCTGCAAAAACCCTGGGGACAATTCAGACCCAGTGTTGGGACACTAAAACATTGTAGCCTGCTGCAGCAACCTCAGGGACAATTCAGACCCAGTGTTGGGACACTAAAACATTGTAGCCTTGCTGCAGCAACCTCAGGGACAATTCAGACCCAGTGTTGGGACACTAAAACATTGTAGCCTGCTGCAGCAACCTCAGGGACAATTCAGACCCAGTGTTGGGACACTAAAACATTGCAGCTTACTGCAAAAACCCTGGGGACAATTCAGACCCAGTGTTGGGACTCTAAAACATTGATTGTAGCCTGCTGCAGGAACCTCAGGGACAATTCAGACCCAGTGTTGGGACACTAAAGCACTGCAGGCTGCTGCAAAAACCCTGGGGACAATTCAGACCCAGTGCTGGGACACTAAAACATTGCAGCTTACTGCAGGAACCTCAGGGACAATTCAGACCCAGTGTTGGGACACTAAAACACTGCAGCCTGCTGCAGGAACCCTGGGGACAATTCAGACCCAGTGTTGGGACACTAAAGCATTGCAGCTTACTGCAGAAACCCTGGGACAATTCAGACCCAGTGTTGGGACACTAAAACATTGCAGCTTACTGCAGAAACCCTGGGGACAATTCAGACCCAGTGTTGGGACACTAAAGCATTGCAGCTTACTGCAGGAACCCTGGGGACAATTCAGACCCAGTGTTGGGACACTAAAACACTGCAGGCTGCTGCAGGAACCCTGGGGACAATTCAGACCCAGTGTTGGGTCACTAAAACATTGCAGCTTACTGCAGGTACCCTGGGACAATTCAGACCCAGTGTTGTGTCACTAAAGCATTGTAGCCTGCTGCAGCAACCTCAGGGACAATACAGACTCAGTGTTGAGGCACTAGCAGCTGGAGTGTTGTGCAAACACGGGGCGCGCATACAGGGTTTCCAGTATGGCATTACTAAGACACACAACTCATCATTCTGGATCCATGTATCTTAATCAAATTAAAAAATGAAGATAAAATGATCCTTGGACATTGCTGTATATAATACATGTTACACAAATGTCATTATCGCATTGGTAAGAGCGTTCAGCTGTTCACACTTTCACACGTCTATGTATTTGGTTTCTCTGAACAAACTCACTGCTGAAGAGCCACTTTGGGAACAAGGGGAGTTGGCTGAGAGGCTTACCATCTGCGTCCCCTCCAGAGGAGATCTCAGATACCAGCCACTCACACTTCATCATGCACACCATATCCAAGACATGTTGTTTACAGCCGGCTGACCACAGAGGTCACCCAGTGCTCCAAAACTTCTATGTTACAACACACAGCACAAAATCTGTATACAGTTTTTGTCTGAGAATGAAAGCTTACACTGTAGGGACATGATCAAACTATATTACAATTCCGCACAAGGTGGCCATAGTACAGCAAGCCATGTCCAGTGGCCTCCAGGAACATGATAAGCACCGCCATCTCTTGTCACAAGCCTCCGCACACTTCTCGATGGACACACAGCATGTGTGGCCCACAGGAAGTCATTGTCCATGGAGGATCAGTTGACACACGTTGCCGGGACCTAAGAATCACTGGAGATTTAACTTATGATCAGGACAGGCGCAGAATGACAGAATGTGAATCACAAAATACAGATGCTGAAAAGTCCGAGTTTGTGAGGACAACTCTGTGTGCTTTGGATGTTTTGGATAAGCTGAAGGCTCTGTACAGCCTCTTGCAGAACACAAGGCAGGCAGCTCTGGAGAACAAACACATCCTCTGAATACTTCATAGGAGCACAGCAATGTCTCTGTTCCTGGAAGGGTGGCTGCTGTCATGGGCGATGACCTGGACTTAGGTTGCTGTAGTGGGTGTGGGTGATGGCCGGGGCAGGGTGTCCCGTCAGATGCAGGGTTCCACTGACAGCCTGCTACATGTGCAGGATGGTCCGCACCTGAAACCAGCACACCATCGTCAGACACCTTCTGGCAGAAACAGGGGCAGAGCTTTCTTTAGAATGGGAACGAAGAAATGCTGTCTGTGTGTCTGTGTGTGTGTCTGTGTGTCCGTGGTCAAAATGTGTTCCACTAGCTCCAGACAAAACTATTGGGGGATCTTTCTGAAAATTTGTAGGTATGTTCACTATGGGTCAAGGATGATGCCCGATGTTTTAGTTTACCATTACAGCCGTTACTAACAGCTGTAACGGCCTGTAACGCCTTTTCTTCTTTATGGAATATCTCAGAAAGTACTTGGCCGATCTTTGTGAAAATTAGCTGGTATGTTCATTATGGGTCACGGATGATGCCCAATGTTTTAGTTTACCCCGTTATAGCCAATACTAACGGCTGTAACAGCCTGTAACGGTTTTTCTTCTTTATAGAATATCTCAAAAAGTACTCCGCCGATCTTTCTGAAAATTCATAGGTATGTTCACTATGGGTCACGGATGATGCCCGATGTTTTAGTTTACCGTTACAGCCTTACTGAGCTGATGGCTGTAACGGTAAACTAAAACATCGGGCATCATCCGTGACCCATAGTGAACAATACCTATGAATTTTCAGAAAGATCGGCGGATGTACTTTTGAGATATTCTAAAGAAGAAAAACCGTATACAGGCTGTTACAGCCGTGTAGTATTGCTTAACGGGGTAAACTAAAACATTGGGCATCATCCGTGACCCATAATGAACATACCAGCTAATTTTCTTCTTTATGGAATATCTCAGAAAGTACTTGTCCGATCTTTGTGAAAATTAGCAGGTATGTTCATTATGGGTCTCGGATGATGCCCGATGTTTTAGTTTACCTGTTATAGCCGTTACTAACAGCTGTAATGGCCTGTAACGGGTTTTTCTTCTTATGGAATATCTCAGAAAGCACTTGGAAGATCTTTCTGAAAATTTGTAGGTATGTTCATTATGGGTCACAAATAATGCCCGATGATTTAGTTTACCATATATACCATTACTAACGGCTGTAACGGCCTGTAATGCTTTTTTCTTCTTATGGAATATCTCAGAAAGTACTTGGCTGACTTTGTTAACATTAGCAGGAATGTTCATTATGGGTCACGAATAATGCCCGATGTTTTAGTTTACCGTTATAGCCGTTACTAACGGTTGTAACGGCCTGTAACGGTTTTTTTCTTCATGAATATCTCAGAAAGTACTTGGCCGATCTTTGTGAAAAGTAGCAGGTATGTTCATTATGGGTCACGGATGATGCCCGATGTTTTAGTTTACGTTATAACCTTACTAACAGCTGTAACGGCCTGTAACATTTTTTTTTCTTATGGAATATCTCAGAAAGTACTTGGCCGATCTTTGAAAACATTAGCAAGTATGTTCACTATGGGTTACAGATGATGCCCGATGTTTCAGTTTACCGTAATACTGTTACAACGGCTGTAACGGCCTGTAACGCTTTTTCTTCTTATACAATATCTCAGAATGTACTTGCCGACCTTTTGAAATTAGCATATATGTTCATTATTGGTTACGGATTATGCCCGATGTTTTAGTTTACCGTTATAGCCGTTACTACGGTTAATGGCCTGTAATGATTTTCTTCTGTATGGAATATCTCAGAAAGTACGTGGCTGATATTTCGAAAATTGTAGGTATGGTCATTATGGGTCACGGATGATGCCCGATGTTTAAGTGTACGTTATAGCCATTACTAATGGCCCATAATGGTTTTCACTTATGGAAAATCTAAGAAATTTTGCGATTTTCGAATTTAAGGTGTCAAATCCAGTGGCC
>CM031601.1:69648366-69688366 GCA_018398815.1 Conus ventricosus | reverse complement strand
AAAAAAAAAGAAAAATAAAGGAAAAAAAAGAAAGGGAGGGGGGGTAAAAAATACGGGGGTTTTAAAAAGAAAAACTCTAAAAAACGAGGAGTTTTAAAGAGCCCAAGGTTCAGCGTTGTGTGGCCCGCCCGGCCGCCCTATGGGGGGTCACCCCCCTAAAAAAAAAAAAAATTTGTCATTCACGTCATCTTTATTCATCGCGTTGCGTGGTCGCATATCACACGGCTGTCCAACGAGAGTTCTTCATAATTTTTCATCAAATTTTCTTTTGTAATCATCATCATCGAAGGCTATCTTATCACATTTCATCATAATCACATCATAGTAATGTTCACCTCTTTATCATTTATTCAAAAACCCGGGGCGCACTGGAGAGGAGAGAAGAGAGAGGGAAAGAGGAAAAGAGAGGGGAGGGGGAAGAGAGAAAGAGAAGATCGTTTAAAAATTTTACACTCAAAGACCATCCATTTTCACATAAAAGGGTGGACTGTGAGCGAAAAAAGAATATGTCGAAACGGAACACGAAAGAGAACCCAGAGAAAATTTCATTTTCGTTTGCTGCCCCAAATAAAAGCTTTAGTCTTAGTTTGTTTAAAAAAACGAGATACGAAATTTACACATGATGTTCAATCTTTGTCCTTTATCAACTTTCAAAAGGAAATTCAGTGAATTTATTTTAAAAAAAAAAAAGTTTAAAACTGGCAAGAATATCTGATTGAAGACATCAATGAGCCCATCACTTTTTACGTAGCCCTAAAATTTTGCTTTCGATTTTTTATCATTGTTTTTTGGGTTTAAAAAAAAGTGTGTTTGATTATACAGGGAAAATCGTTTCCCCCGTGATAGGGAATTTTTAAGATGATGTATGAGGGATGATTTTTACTATTATTATCATTATTTTATTCCTCATTATTACGGTGTAGATAGTAGTAGTGTAAGTATTTTAAGTGTAGTAAATATTGTTTTTGGGTTTTTGGGATGTTGGCTGCTGCTGCGGTGTTGTTGTTGTTGTTGTTTTCTTCTTCTTCTTTTTTTCTTTTCTTCTTTTTTTCTTTTCTTTTCTTCTTCTTCTTCTTCTTTTTCTTCTTCTTCCTGTTTTTTTTATTGTTCTTTAAAAAGTGAATCAGGAAAAAACCCCTTGCTATTTTAAAGTCAGAGTATGAAAATTTGCAAAAAATGAAAACCAGAAAGAGACTGGATGGGCACAACATGACACCACAAACAAGCACAACATAGCACGGCCCTGCATATACATAGACAGGCTGGCACTACAATATATTACACTACGCACCCTTCAAAAAACACACACTTTTAAAAAAACTTTCACTATCCCTTTATACACACGCTTCACCACCTACACTTACCAACTAACTTTACCCACCTACCCTTTTACTAACCCACACTACACTACACTACACTACATCACTAAAACATTACATACATAACTTACCAAAAAACTAACCCCATACACCCCATTACACTACCTACACTAAACTCAAAAACGCTCCTACATACATAACCCAAAACTACACTACACTACACAAACCCTACCACACTACACTCACTAACTCATACACTTCACCCACATTTAACCTGCACTAAACCATACCATATCAACTACGCTACGTACGCCCACTCCACTCCACCCCCTCCCCTCCCCTCCACTCCACCACATACACTACACCACATACACTACACAACTCTCATTCCACCCTTTCAACACTACCTGCATACCTGCATACCTCAACACTACACTCCCGCACGCACCCACTCACCGCACCCCCACCGCCCCACCACACCAACCCCCACCCTACCCCACCCCACCCACAACCCCAACCACACCACCCACCCACCCTACCCTACCCCACCCCACCCCACCCCCCCACACCACCCCACCCCACCCACCCACCCACCCCACCCCACCCCACCCTACCCCACCTACCTAACCCCACACCACCCACACCACACCACCCACACCCCACCACCCACACCCCCTACCCCACCTACCCCACCCACACCACACCACACCCCCCACACCCCCCCCACCCCCACCACCCACCCCCCCCTACCTTTCCCTACCCTACCTACCCTACCACACCAACACACACACAAACCACCCACCACACAAACAACAACCCACAACCACCCCTACACTCATAACCCCACACTAAATACCAACTACCACACCATACCTACACTCACTACAGTATTTCTGGCACTCTTTAGATGGACTTTCCACAAAGTTTCAGGTCCGTGTGCCCGGGGTTTTAGATCCCCCCGGCAGTCCCTCTTTACCAACCCACCCCCCACCACCCCCCCCCACCACCACCGTCCAACTCCCCCACAACCATACCACCACCCCCCGGCCCACCCCCCCCCCAGTCAAAACCCGAGCCACCGCGAACCACGCCTTCACCTTTGCGTGAGTTAGTGTTCCTTCATGAGAATTCTCATCGCTGGATGAATTGTGCGATCGTTAGTTTATGGTCATCAATCGATTGAGTGAGTGAAAGGGGTGTGTGGTAAAAAAAAGGGGCGAGATTCTTGCTGTAAAAATTGACTGTTAAGTACGGAAAATTCGGGGGATAACTCCTCTAGCTTTTAGCTGAGCAGAACTTCCTTTTTCGCATTTAAGATAATGACCAAAAAAGGACATTTAGGAATCAGCTAAAAGGCTAAAACAAAAACACTAGAATAAAAAGTCACATAAAAAAAGACAAAAAAACAATAAATGACCCACACAAAAAAATCTTGAAAAAGTAACAGAAAAAACCAAAAACAAAATGATCATTTAAAAACGACCCCAAAAACAATAAATGACAAAACAAATCTCACATTTTGAAAAAGTAACGGATCACTAAGACAAAAGTTATCATAACAACGACAAAAACAATAAATGACAAAAAAATACGTCTTAGAAAAGCAACAGATAATCACGATTAACGTGATCATAAAAACAACAAAAACAATAAATGACCAAAAAAAAATGTCATATCTTGAAAAAGTAACAGGTAACCAAGACAAAAGGGATCATGAAAACGACAAAAAACAACTAAATAGATGACATGGTAACTGAGAGCCCCAGACATCCCCCTGATTGTTTTCACTCCCATTTTAAAGAGAACAATATGAAATTAACAACAACAACAACAACAACAACAACAACAAAAAGAAACGCTGACCCGTAACAAAAAAATACGTTAAAAAGCCATACGACTAAATCGAAACAACATAATGACCATCTAGTGTCCACTCTGACAATGTATACAATTTTCACTTCCTGCCAGGTTGCATTAAAAAAAAAAGCAAACATGTTATATAGTGTTATCAGAAAAATATATATATATGTGAGTTTCCAGAACAAAGACAGGAGAATGGTTCACCAAGGCAGAAGAATAGTAGACAATAATAAAGAAAGACCCCTAGCTAAATAAAAAATTATGACAATAGCAGAAAAGAAGTCCAGAACTTCCAAAAGGCGAGGGGAACTATTTTCGCTGGTGCATCCCCTATCATCTACATGAAGGCCTGGGTAGGACCACTGATGATGGACGCTGATGACTTCCAGACAAAATCCCTCCATCCTTTGCGGTTCTCTGTGGTCCATGATGGCCATTTTCTTTGTCAAAATAGTAACTTTCTTCGCGGTAACACTAGTGACTAATGTATCAATGCAATCGTTTCCTGTCACTGATGTAGCTGCTTTTGTAAAAAACTGGTTTTCATTTCATTTAAATAAAAAAAAAATGTACTCTTCTCTCTTCGCATCATGATAACGTTTTTTCCTGCAGACTGCTGGAATTCACTGAAATGTATAGAAATTATTTTAACTCTACTTATTCTGTGTTGGCAATCTCATATAAAGTCTGCTGGAATCCAGGGAAAAGTCAAACACTTATACTGTGATCAAGGGTATTCCCATGGATATACAGCTAGCATATAAGTCAAGAAGAAAGTCAATAGGCAGTAATCGTCTTAAAGAATAAATAAAAGATTCCCTCGACCTGGGAACTTCGGGGGGGGGGGGGGGGGGGGGAGCCTTTGTTGGGATTCGAACCAGGGACCCTCAGAACACCATTCGCACATTCTAACACCACTGGAACATAGTACAGTCTGGCTGTTGGGGGGGGGGGGGGGGGTCCTTTTGTACTTGCACTGCATCGCTTCGCTCATAGAGATCGCTAGCTATAGCATTACATCGATCATCGTCGATCGTTCTCTTCTAAAACTACCGCAGAGCTTGGAATCGGCTGGTGCTGATAATTATTCTGGTGTGAAGATACTAAAGAATATCACCTAAACTTCCCACATCTGAATGTTCAGGCATTTCTACGTCTATAGACGACATAAGACACAGACACAAAGATGTGTCTTCTTTGTCTGTATAACACTAGGATGTAGTCACAAGGTTTGGGTGTGAGACACGTGTGTCACGTGCCTCATTGTCATCAGTGTGCAGCAGATGCTCTGAGATGGAATGTCTCCTGGCCCCGGACAAAGAGCAGACGGTGAAGCCCTGCCCCTCCCCGGACCACCTGTGCTACATTGAGGTGGACGACCACGGCTACCGACACATCACCAGGGGGGTAAGTCCATTAACGGGGATGACAAGGCCGTCCCACACATCACCAGGAGGTGAGTCCATTAACGGGGATGACAAGGCCGTCCCACACATCACCAGGGGGTGAGTCCATTAACGGGGATGACAAGGCCGTCCCACACATCACCAGGGGGTGATCCAATTAACGGGGATGACAAGGCCGTCCCACACATCACCAGGGGGTAAGTCCATTTAGTGGGATGACAAGGCCGTCCCACACATCACCAGGGGGTGAGTCCATTAAGTGGGATGACAAGGCTGTCCCACACATCACCCAGGGGGTGAACCAATTAAGGGGGATGACAAGGCCGTCCCACACATCACCAGGGGGTGAGTCCATTAAGGGGGATGACAAGGCCGTCCCACACATCACCAGGGGGTGAGTCCATTAAGGGGGATGACAAGGCCGTCCCACACATCACCAGGGGGTGAATCCATTGAGGGGGATGACAAGACCATCCCACACATCACCCAGGGAAAGTCCATGGAGAGACCAAGTCATCCCACACATCACCCATAGAGAGAGGTGTACGACATGTCATCACCCAGGGAAAGTCCATGGAGGGACCAAGCCATCACACGCACCACCCAGGTAAGTCTGATAAGGGCGACGGCGAGGCTGCCCTAAGCGTCACCATGGGTTAAATCCAATAGGAGGCGACAAAGCCAGCCCACAGCTGCTGAAATCGACAGGCTGGTCTGTCCATCTTCAGGTGTGACCAACTGTACATCTTTGTTCTGAAGACAGACGGACAGGCAGACACACACACAGACACACAGACAGACACACACACACACACACACACACACACACACACACACACACACACACACACACACACACACACACACACTCCGAGAGTGTGCACGCCCGCACACACACACACACACACACACACACACCACACACACACACACACACACACACACACACACACACGCACGCACGCACGCACGCACGCACGCACCTGCTTCCACCACACACACACACACAACACACACACACACACAGAAGACATCCCCCGACAAGACTGTTCTCTGTTCCCAAACATCACTGTTCTCTGTTCCCCAAACATCTCTGTTCTCTGTTCCCTCCCCAGACATCTCTGCTCCCAACACATCACTGTTACCTGTTCCCTCAGGCACGTTATATATCCATTCCTAAGACATGAATTTTTTTTCTTTGCCTCCGGAGAAAACGATTGCTCTGTTCTCCAAATGATCTTTCTTTTTTTCTTCTTAGAATTATTGCTCTCTCTCTCTTTTGTAGAAAAAAAAACCCTACCGGATCTACAGACAATGGACGTTAAGTAATAATTGTTCTCTGTTCTTCAGACACATGCTTATTCTTAATTCCCAAGACAATTATCATTCTCAGTTTCCTGGTCAAATATTAATTGTTCTCCATTCCCTATTAGATAGTACTGATTCTCGGACAAAGATGCGTTGTCTGTCTCAAGTCAGATTTTGTCCTTTGTTCCCCAGACACATTTTAACTGTGTTCCTAGACAAATTTTGTTTTCTTTTCTCAGACGAATCTGTTCTGTGTTCCCCAGAAAATCGTGTTTTCTTTTCCTCGGCAAATGTTGTTCTCTGTTCCCCCTACAAATGTTGTTCTCTTTTCTCGGACGAATTTTGTTGTCTATTCCCCAGACATATTTTGTTCTCTGTTCCTTTGATAAATTTTGTTCTGTGTTTCCCTTGAAACATTTCGTTCTCTGTCCCCAGTTGCATGCTGAAAGCTGACTGTCAGCAAATCAATAACAAGCATTGCCAGAACGTGGAGACGGCCACCAAGGACGATGCTTCTTCACTGCCAGTTCTGCTGCGATGCCGACAGATGCAACCTCCCTCCCCATCTTCTCCCTGTCTTCGGGACCGTGTACCCCCACTGTCACGACCGCCCCCTGGAGGTCTGCCCTGACAGGATCGGTCTAGGTGGGAGTGAAGGGAGTGACTGACCTCACACGCCCCGCAAGAGACCACACAATAAAGATTACGATACAACACCCCATTTATTCACATCACACACAATCGCAAATAAATATTTCAACACACGCACCATGCACTATCACAATCAAACATTCCAACACACATAACATGCACAATCACAATCAAGCATTTCACCATACGACGTGCACAATCACAACCACAACATCTCATCACGTATACATATACACAATTATAAATAAACATTTCCAGCATCCATCCCTTCCCACACCATGGAGTGCCTCCACACCCCTGGCTCCGTCAAGTCTACTGGGAGCACCCTGTCGCACTAGGTGCTCCGAACCGGGTCGGTTCTTGAAGGGAGTCGCTCAAAGCCGACACCCTCGACACACAAGCAGGCAGTGAAGAGCGCGTCCCGGAGGGGGGGGGGGGGGGGGGGGGAACGTTGGCGTTGTTACTGGAGGTCCTGGACGGGGATCAGGGCCGGCCAGTCAAGCCGGCGGGCTTTCCTACCAGTCCGCGGTCCCGACCAGAGCGTGGCCTCAACCAGCGCGTGGCACCATCCAGTCCGCTGTCCAGCCAGAGCGTGGCCTCAACCAGCACGTGGCACCATCCAGTCCGCGGTCCCAGCCAGAGCGTGGCCTCAACCAGCACGTGGCACCATCCAGTCCGCGGTCCCAGCCAGAGCGTGGCCTCAACCAGCACGTGGCACCAACCAGTCCAGACTCCGGGTGAAGCCCCCGGGAGGGGGGGGGGGAACGTAGCTGGGAGGAGAGAAGAAAGGGAGGGAAGGAAGAAGGAAGGAAGAAGGAAGGAAGAAGGAAGGAAGGAGGAAGGAAGGGTACTGGAACCCCGCCGTCAGTACAGTCTGACCCATGCTGTTAAATCCTAACAGCCACTCGCATGATGGGCGAGGGGAGGTCTACTAAATACACCAACAACCCCAGCTCAACACAGACCTGGCATAACACAGTAAAACCAATCAATCAGGAATGTTCATTAGAGTCTTCTTACACGAAGCAGGTAAAAGAACGCATTAAATTAACAGGCTATAAAAACAAATATAAATCATCTTCATCCTTCTCTCATTCATGCTTAACATTTTCCTTTCCCTTGGGAAATAAACCAACACAACCATCGCTTTATAACTGCCACCACATTTGTAAAAAATAATTCAATGGGCATAATTATCACACTTTATGCCACATTTCAACGAAAAACTCCAACCAGGGAAATCCGAACGATAATCATTGGTACGCACGCTCGCGAACATAAAAATCGTTCTCCTTTCGCACCAAACAGACGGTGGCCGGGGAA
Organism: Conus ventricosus; assembly: GCA_018398815.1. Taxonomy (NCBI): domain Eukaryota; kingdom Metazoa; phylum Mollusca; class Gastropoda; order Neogastropoda; family Conidae; genus Conus; species Conus ventricosus. The sequence goes on along the minus strand of CM031601.1, from coordinate 69,680,499 downwards.
GAATAAGAGTCCGGCGAATGTGACAGGGGGGACGAGCGAGACCAAGCAAGTACCAACCCTGAATCACCAGGTTTCTCCCATCCCCACCGACTACCCCCATAAACCAAAATGCTAAACAGGAGAAAAAAATTTGGATAATTAGGAATGGCCAGGTTAAAGATTGAATTAACCAGAGAAAAGGTCTCACACAATATTTCTCTTACAATTTCGAAAACAAAAGAAAATTGCGCAAAAGAGAAGAATAAGCCGGCAAACAACAACACACCAAAACAAACAAACCACGAAACTGATGCTTACCAGCTACCCGTGGGTGACCCCCGAAGAGGCGGGTCAAACGACTCTCTCTCCCCTCTGTCCAGTCGAGGGACAGAAGCGCAGATGCGGAAAAAGAAGAAGTGATGTCCCTCTCCTACAGGCCGACTGTAGGAATTGAAGATACCGATTTGTCCCTTCGATGATACGGTGAAGAACCAAGACCGGAGCAGGCCCCTCCCAGAGACATCTTCCGCTCGAGTGAAGAGCTAACCTCCCTCAGCGATGGCGGCCAACATGCCACGCTGCGTCACAGAGTGAGCATACTTCAAACTAAAAGAAATGAAGCACGTGCGACAGGTAAAAAGGGACAGGCGAGAGGCCGTTAGACAGCAAGTTCGGGGAGAAAGGTACCAAGCCACGGTGAACTGCAGGATGAATAGCACGGGCAGTGGAATTAGAGAGGAGAGAGAGAAAGCAAACCGAAGTTGAGCTGAACTACACCAAGGTGCAACCCGCACCACAAGCCACACTAAGGGAGGGATACACGACAACAGCAACGACAATAAATAAATAAGTAATTCCGCCACCCTAGGTGGGTCAAACGTCGTAGGCCTCGTGACAAACTCGTGACAAACCCCCCTTCTAAAAGCTTTCTGTTTCTCTGAGATACAGTGCTCCTTTGAACCTTGACGCATGGGGCAAATTCACAACAATGGGACCGAACCCAAAACTCTCTGTGTCGACAGAGTACGAGGAATCCAATACAAACATTCCACGATTGAATCACACAGGGAAATCATATTACTACATTTATCAAACAACTAAGCAAACCTTCTAACCATGAAAGTAACAATCCGAACCATTGGTGATTCACTACCGTTAACATCACTGAAGTAAAAAACTGTCACTACACCTGATACAGAGACCAAAAGGGGATATAACCCCTGGTTGAGGGGAAGTGTCCCTCTGACTGATTTTCCAATGTGCTGACTACGGAGCTCGGCTAAGATAGTCAGCATCCGTATACAGGAACCCTTTGATATGACGGAAAGTGAACGCATGACTCTGCAGTTCCACTGCCCAACCCATGAGTCGACGACTGACTGGCCGGATCCGGTCCCAGGTACTGGAGAGGTGATGATCGCTCTCCAGCACAAACTCCGGGCCGACAAGTGGGGGGTTTTAAAACTTCCTGATGCCCCACACGACTGCTAAACACTCTTGTTCAATTCGTGTGGTATCTTAGTCTCGGCGTCAGTGAGTTTTTTGCTCGCAAAAGCAAGCGGTTGGAGTCCCTTCCCCTGATCTTGTAGCAACACAGCCCCAATCCCCACCGCAGAAGCATCAGTCCGCAGGACAAAAGGGAGACTAGGGTCGGGGAGAGCCAAGACGGGGGCAAAGTAGTGAGGGCCGTCTTCAAGGCGTCAAAAATGTTGGCAACTCTCGTCCCAAATCAGACGTTCTGGCTTCTTCCCCTTCGTCAGGTCAGTGGGGGCAGGCAACCTTTGCAAAGTCATGGATGAACTTGGGGGTAGTTTCCCGCAAGTCCAAGGAATGACCGAAATTCCCTTTTGGTACCAGGGGTTTGGCCCCTGCAACTTTGGTCACCTTGTCTTCCTCAGGGGCAATATAAACCCCGCTGCAAATGATGCCCCAGAAAGGAAATCTCGTCCTGACCAAGCTGCATTTGGAAGGACGAGCCGACATCTGAACCCGCGCAGACAAAAGAAACAGATGGGAGGAGGGCGAAACGTGCGAGCTCCAATCTACTGAGCTGAGTAGCAGGTCGTCCATGAAATTTTTTCAGATCTGGGTATAAAGAGGGAGAAGCAATTGTCGCATGACGCGCCCTGAAAATTGCTCCAGCAGTTTTGAGGCCAAAAGGCTCACGTTCCCTGGAACTGTCCTTCAGGCGTCGTTGAATGCGTTTTGGGTTTGTCCTCTCTGCGCATGGGAATCTGCCAGTATCCCTTTGCGAGATCAAAACTTAGAGAAATATTTGGCCCGACTCAGCTGAGCGAAGATTTGGTCGACATCCGGCATAGGTTCAGCATCAAACCGGAGAGAACCTTATTCAGCCGACGAAAATCGACGCAGAACCTCTTTTTGCCATCCTTCTTCTTTCCCAGAAGGATGGGGGATGAGTAGGAGAACTCGCACTTTCAATGACCCCCAACCTAAACATGGCCTGCACCTCCTGCTGGATGACAGGGGCCTTTGAGAGTGAGGCAGAGGGTACTGTTTAAACCCTAATTGGGGGTCTCGGTGTCAATGCCGTGTACTCGCCAAGGGTACTGTGGGCAGGGGCCGATCTGTAGCACGTCCTGGAACTCCTGGCACAAGCCGTGCAGTTGGTCAGTCTGTGCTGAGGGAGAGGTTAGAACCGAAGCAAACATCCTGCCACGACTCTTCCTCGACGAGAGGAACGGTGGGGATGTCCTGAGCCACCGACACGGCGTGCTCATCGCCACTCTCCACAACGACAGGGGTGTAACCTGCCTGGCCCTGAGTCCGTCGCACGTACGCCTTCAGGAGGTTGGCGGGGATACAGGCGTTCCTTCCACGCACCGAATCCGGTAGACCAGTCCCCCACCCGACTGCAGACCACGAACGGACCTGCCAAGCAAGCTGCAGCTTGTTCTTTTTTTGGGGGAAGGAGAGGCAACACCTCATCACCTGGCTCAAACCACCGTTCAACACTGCGACGGTCATACAAAAGCCTTGTATTTGGTTCTTGCCGACTGCAAGTGTTGCTAAAGCAAGCTGGGCAAGTGTCAGCGATGCGGTTGCGTAGATCGACCACATAGCGACTCTCCTCCTTGACAGAAGGTTCCACATCATCGTGGGCCCACATCTGCTTCAGGATGTTGGTGGGTCCTCGCACTGTTTGCCATACAGGAGTTCAAAGGGGGAAAAAACCCGCATGCTTTCCTGTGGAACCTCCCTGTAGGCGAACAGTACAGCAGGAAGGAAACGATCCCACTCACGAGGTTGCTCTGCACATGGGCGACGCAACATCTGCTTCAACGTCCCGTTGAAACGCTCGAAAAGGCCATTGGCCTGCGCATGATGGGTGCCTTTGTTTTCCTTGTGAATATTGAGCAGAGTGTTAACCTCCTGCATGACTTCGGACAGAAACTGGGTCCCCTGGTCCGAAAGGATTTCTTGGGCACGCCAGTGCGGTCCATTCTGCCAGAGAGCTTCAGCTACAGTGGGGGCGCGTCGATAGTCCTAAGGGGGAAACAGCCTCTGGGTACCGAGTCGCGTGTCCACCACTACCAAGATGTAGCGGTGACCGCGATCGGATAGTGGTTTAAATGGGTCCCCCAGGTCGACACCGACCTGCTGGAATGGCTCCCCAACCAGAGGCACTGACCCTAAGGGAACCACGCTTCAAGCGACCCTTAGGCGTTGTCCGTTGGCAGAATCGCAACTGCGGCAGTACTGCCTAAACCTGCGAGTTCATCCCTGGCCAAAAGAAGTTTGTCTTACTCGCTCGAGAGTCCGCTTGGAGCCCATATGACCTGCCATGGGGGATCGTGGGCCTGCCGGAGAACAGACTCTCTCAAGCTTTGGGGAACAACAAGCTGCTTGGCCACACGATCTGCCTGAGTAAAAAACCCTAAAGAGGATCCCCTTGTGGAGCTTGAAGCTCACCTTGGCGTGTCGGGCCGACTGAGGGGCGATCCACAAGTTGTCGTAGGGTTGGACATCCAAGCCCCTGGCCTGAAGACGGATAATGCTAGCAGGATCGGCCCTTGCCAGAACCTCGTCAGAGATCGGCTGAAAAAACGGGACGCAATTCCTGTTCCTGCTTCTTAGCCTTGGCGCGTGTGGTGATCCCCCCACACGCCTGTCGGGCAAATTTCCGTAGACACGGACTGACTGCGTCCGTCTGCGAAGGTGATAGTATTCCCACGATAAGGGAATACAGAGGTCGCTCCACCGCGATGGCCCATACTTCGCCACAGAAGTAGGGGGTGGAGATAGAAACGAGTACTGAAGGAGGGTGGAGGTAAAACCAGCCTCCAACCCGCACACATCGTAACTGGCGCCCCGCCGGGGCCTTAGGGGAAACTAAATCCTTATCCACAAAGATCGTTGATGTCCCGAATCCCTGATGGTGTCGACCAAGGGGGGGAACCAAAACAGAGGAAACACTGGGCACTCTGAATCACCAGAAGCTGGGATGGAACCCACGTTAGCCGAGGCACGAGGACGTGGGAAAGGACCAGCCCCACGACTACCAGTGGCTTTAGGACAATCTTTCCTAATGTGGCCAGGACGACCACAAAAAAACACAGTCGGGCGGGTGAAAACCCCGATGAACTGCCTGCCTTGTTCACCCGCTAGCAAATTGTCGGCGCCTTATTGCCACTAAATCCTGTGGAGGGCTTCCTCTCCGTATCTGGGCGATGCCCCTTTAAACCTGCGAGCTTCAGCAAAAAACCTCAGCGGTATGAATCGCAGCCGCGAAATCCTGAGGTGCTGTCTCGCCTATCCGGATCCTCAACTCTGGGGACACAGTGTTGGTGAGCTGTTCAATGAGGATCAGATCCTCCAGCTCCAACTTAGCCAACTGACGCCAGTACCCAGCGTTTTGCGCAGCCTATCACCAAACTGCACGAAGGTCTCGTCGTTATTCTTCTTCTGGACCGAACTTCCTCCTGTACGTCTCTGGGGTAAGGTGGAAACGCTTACGCGAGCAACGCATGTCTGCATAAGACGCACCCTTTATTTAGAGTGAGCACACAAATCCCTTGCAGCACCAGATAATCCAGAAAAAAGGTGCATAGCCTTTTGTTCCTCAGACAAATTGGTATGAACTAGCAACCTTGTCAAAATGCTCTAGGAACATTCAATGTCCTCACTAGGTCTGAACTCTGGAAGCTTTAAACTTTGGGCCTCTAACTCTATCACCTGCTGTCGAAACAACCCCCTGTTTACAGATGCGGGAGACCGCGAAAGAAGTTGTTCCATCTCCTCCCTACGCAGAGCCTCCAAACCTGTCTAGTTCTTCCCTACGGAGTGCTTCCTGTCTGGCAGCCTCTTCTTGCGCAGAGCGCCTCCTTCCCTACGCAGGGCCTCCTGTCTGGCAGCCTCTTCCTTACGAAGGGCCTCCTGTCGGGCAGCCTCTTCTCTGCCCTTGCATAGCCTCTTCCCCATGCAGAATCTCCTGTCTGTCAGTCTCCCTTCTCTGCGCAGAGCCTCCATCTATCCAAAATCTTCCCTACGCTGAGCAGCCCCTTCCCTACGAAGGGCAGGGCCCCTTGTCTAGCCTCCTCTCGTCGTGCTGCTCTGGAACATCAGGACAGAGGTGATGACCTGGGAAGGATTCACCACTCCCGACACGGGAGGATGACCCGTCTGACCCGTCCCTTGGGTCTCGACCTTCCCATGAGGAAAGTCCCCCGGGGCATACTTTACGAGGGGAAGCATGGAGAATAGGGGGCTTTGGTTTCTGCGACTCAACGAAGCCCACAGTTGCCTTCGCTTTACTCTGACGCTTCCGGCGGAAGTGCCGTCGGGGGTCTCAGCAGGAAAAACCCCCTAGCGAAGAAGAAGTGAAAGTAAATCGCTGGACTATCGGCTACAGCACTGAAAAGTGGAAGTCACTGTAGTCGAAGTGTGGTACTAATATGGGGACTACATTTAGAAGACCCCTTCTTCTTCGACGCCCGAGTAGCCATACCACCAGCCGGACGTTGCCATGACAACTATATTCCTACAGTTATCAAATACAGGGGAAAGACAATTTCCCCCTTGAAAAACAAAATATTTTAGGGGTGTGTGTATATGTGTGTATGTGTGTGTGTGTGCGTGTGTGCGGAACAAGTTCCGGCTGCTCCCACCTTGGCAACACCGCGCTCTACAACAGGCAACAGTGCGGTGGGGCTCACCGAAAAAAAAAAAAAAAAAACTATGTCCGGCTGCCCCCACTCTGGCAACACCGCGCTCCACAGCATGAGCAACAGTGCGGTGGGGCTGGCCGAAAAAAAAAAAAAAAAAAAAAAAAACTGGCCCGACGGAATCCGGGAGAGAGGAAAAAAAGTGACACTAACGTCCCATACACCCACCTATACTCAATAATCACCCCGAAAAAAAAATTGGGTAACTACAAAACAGGAATGGAAGACTGAGCGGCAACAGAAAGGCAAGGGCTTTACGGCCGTACCCGCGTGAGGTACCCGGCGGAAGGAGGTCTGGACGCGGTCGACTCCCCCTGGTCTCACCTCGACCCCCCGGTCCCCACCGGATGTTCCTTCAGGCCACCAAGACTCCCTTCACGCTAGAGTCACCCAGCCAACCACCCACAAACAAAAAAACGACAAAATAACTTTAAAAAAAAAACAAAACAGACAGATAAACAGGTACTCCGCGAAACGAGAGAGGGCAGTCAGAGCCCTTCACATTTCCCCGGGCGAGCCCCCACAATTGTCACGACCGACCCCCGGAGGCTGCCCTGACAGGATCGGTCTAGGTGGGAGTGAAGGGGTGACTGACCTCACACGCCCGCAAGAGACCACACAATAAAGATTACGATACAACACCCCATTTATTCACATCACAAAACAATCGCAAATAAATATTTCAACACACGCACCATGCACTATCACAATCAAACATTCCCAAAACACATAACATGCACAATCACAATCAAGCATTTCACCATACGACGTGCAAAAATCACAACCACAAAATCTCATCACGTATAACATATACACAATTATAAATAAACATTTCCAGCATCCATCCCTTCCCACACCATGGAGTGCCTCCCAAACCCCTGGGCTCCGTCAGTCTACTGGGAGCACCCTGTCGCACTAGGTGCTCCGAAACGGGTCGGTTCTTGAAGGGGTCGCTCAAAGCCGACACCCTCGACACACAAGCAGGGAAATGAAAAGCGCGTCCCGGAGGGGGGGGGGGGGGGGGGGGGGGGGGGGGGGGGGGGGGGAACGTGGCGTTGTTACTGGAGGTCCTGGACGGGGATCAGGGCGGCCAGTCAAGCCGGCGGGGCTTTCCTACCAGTCCGCGGTCCCGACCCCGGCGTGGCCTCAACCCGCGCGTGGGCACCATCCCGTCGCGGTCCCAGCCCCGAGCGTGGCCTCAACCAGCAGTGGCACCATTTCCCGTCCGCCGGTCCCAGCCAGAGCGTGGGCCTCAACCAGCACGTGGCACCATCCAGTCCGCGGTCCCAGCCAGAGCGTGGCCTCACCAGCACGTGGCACCAACCAGTCCAGGGCTCCCGGGTGAAGCCCGGGAGGGGGGGGGGGGGGGAAACGTAGCTGGGAGGAGAGAAGAAAGGGAGGGAAGGACGGGAAAGGGAAAGGAAGGAAGGAAGAGGAGGAAGGAAGGGTACTGGAACCCCGCCCTCAGTACAGTCTGACCCATGCTGTTAAATCCTAAACAGCCACTCGCATGATGGGCGAGGGGAGGTCTACTAAATACACCAACAACCCCAGCTCAAAACGACCTGAGCATAACACAGTAAACCAATCAAATCAGGAATGTTCATTAGAGTCTTCTTACACGAAGCAGGTAAAAGACTGCATTAAATTAAAGGCTATTTAAAACAAATATGAATCTCTTCATCCTTCTCTCATTCATGCTTAACATTTTTCCTTCCTTAGGAAATAAAACCCAAAACAGCAACTCGCTTTATACTGCCACCACATTTTTAAATAATAATTCAATGGCATAATTATCACACTTTATAGCCACATTTCAACGCAAATCTCCAACCACGCATCCGAACGATAAATCATGCGTACGCACGCCCCGCGAACATAAAACTCGTTTCCTTTTGCACCAAACAGACGGGGCCCAAGAATAAGAGTCCGGCGAATGTGACAGGGGCGGACGAGCGAGACCCAAACAAGTACCAACCCTGATCACCAGGTTCTCTCCCATCCCCACCGATACCGCATCACCAGATGCATAAACAGGAGAAAGAATTTTGGTATAATTTAGAATTGGCCAGGTTTAAAGATTGAATTAACCAGAGAAAAGGTTTTTCACACAATATTTCTTTACAATTTCGAAAAACAAAAGAAAATTGCGCAAAAGAAAGAATAAGCCGGCTAACAACAACACACCAAAACAAACAAACCACGAAACTGATGCTTACCAGCTACCCGTGGGTGACCCCGAAGAGGCGGGTTCAAACGACTCTCTCTGCCCTCTGTCAGTCGAGAGGACAGAAGCGCAGATGCGGAAAAAAAGAAGAAGTGATGTCCCTCTCCTACAGGCCGACTGTAGGAATTGAAGATACCGACTGTACCTTCGAGATACGGTGAAGAACCAAGACCGGAGCAGGCGCTCCCAGAGACATCTTCCGCTCGAGGAAGAGCAACCTCCCTCAGCGATGGCGGCCAACATGCCACGCTGCGTCACAGAGTGAGCCCTACTTCAAACTAAAAGAAATGAAGCACGTGCGACAGGTAAAAAGACAGGCGAGAGGCCGATAGACAGCAAGTTCGAGAGAAAGGTACCAGCCACCCGTGAACCTGCAGGATGAATAGCACGGGCAGTGGAATTAGAGAGAGAGAGAGAGAAAGCAAACCGAAGTTGAGCTGAACTACACCAAGGTGCAACCGCACCACAAGCCACACTAAGGGACGGATACACGACAACAGCAACGACAATAAATAAATAAGTAATTCCGCCACCCTAGGTGGGTCAAACGTCGTAGGCCTCGTGACAAACTCGTGACACCCACCCCCCTCCTTAGGGAGAGGATCACTGCCGTGGTGCCACCCTGACCCGCGTGGTCCATGGTCCAGAGTTCCATTCTTATGACTTTCCCTGCGAAATCAATCTTGAGTCGGCGTATTGATCCGGTAACAAATCCACGCACTTGAGGATACGTCTGAATAACAGTTGTTGTTTTTTCACAGGGGGAGAAGAAAAAGAGAGAGAAATGTGTATGTGTACGAGATTTATATGATTTGAATGTTTGAAAGATGTATGTGTAACAAAACTTAAATAGCAACGAGGAACGTGTAAAGATATCGGAAGCATCTTTATTCACATTCACAATATTCACATTCACAATAAAGGAAGGTGAAAAGTGTGTACAGGAGGAGGAACGAGGGAAGGAAGGGATGAAAAAAGAAAGGCAGACGCACGCACGCACGCACGCTCGCACGCACGCACGCACGCACGCACGCACGCACGCACGCACACACACACACATACACACACACACACACACACACACACACACGCTGTCTCACTGTTGTAAAGAAAGACCAGAAATAGAGTACGCGTTTTTGAAAGACTGACATACAGAAGAGCATTATTTTCATTTGCTTATTTTAAATTCTACTTTTTGATTATGCATCTATTTATTTATCTATTTATTTGTCTCTTTATTTAGTTAGTTAGATATTTACTTTTTCTGTTACGCGAGTGATGCAACTTTTTATTGTATCAAATAAAAGTAAACGAATGCAACAGCTAGTATTTTGAGAGCATTAATATAAGTTGTCAAATGTTCTAAAATGAATCCGTTAATCAGTATCCAGAAGCTAAGCAAACGCTTTCTTAAAATATAAACTACGGCAACATCTTAACAACACAAATTAAACAACATTTGATCAAGTTGTGTGAATTTGTTTTCAACCATGTGTGAATCCATCAAACAAATATATACAATATTACTAACAATGTAATGATGGCAATCATCGTAATGATGATTTAGTCAGCATTGATCGTTTACATATGCTTTTCTGTCAGACGAAAAAAAAATCAACTGTTGCAGCAGCTAAACCTGTTTGAGATTTACTTACTGGACTTTTGAGCAACACACACGAGTAAAAGAACGCCTGGATTTGTCTAAGGGAAACAACTCCGTTGATCCCACCTTCATTAGATTTATGAATGACTTCCCATGCTTGAGCGAGTGGTGTGTGTTGTGTGTGTGTGTGTGTGTGTGTGCGCGCGCGCGCTCGCGCGCGTGTATGCTCATGAGGGCCATCACTTCCAACATTCTGATTTACAAATAATATGCAGAGCGAGTGATAAAATACAGTGAAAAAGGACTCGTGAATCAGCTACATGAGGGGAGGGAAAGAGGAAGGCTGGGGAGGAAAAGTCGAAACGGGTCTGGGCTCCTTCCTCCATGGGGTAAAGAGTTTGTGTGACAAACATTCATTTTATGCCAGCTAGGCTGGAGGGGGAGGGGTCGGGAGGCGTAGGGCGGCTCCCCGGCACCCAGGAACGCCCACCACCCCCTTCTCTGCCCCCTTCCCTCTCCTCTTCCGGCAAAAAATGCTGGAGTATTTTGCGTTTGGCATAACTGCGGCTAATGCGTTGTTGGTATGGCATTTCGGACTTCAAAGGAACAGCAACTTCTTTTGATGAGCGGAATTCAAGAGAGAGAGGGGAGAGAGAGAGAAAAGAGAGAAGAAGAGAGAAGGAGAGAGAGAGAGCGAAGAGAGAGAGAGAGAGAGAGAGAGAGAATGTTGTTGCAGTTTTGAATCTTCATTCTCATTTTATGCCAGATCGAAGCGTTTGATTCGGTGCGGATATTTTGTTCATGGTTTTGTTTTTGTTTTTTAAATGCAGTTTCGTTTTGTCATTTCATTTTGATTATTTAAAGAAATACAAAGAGTTAGAGTGGGGTAGGAAGTAAGAGAGGGAGAGGATGAGAGGTTATATCAATTCCTTTAGCAGTTTCTTTCAGGGTGTGAGAAACTGCAGAGGCATTCTGTTATTGTCTTGAGCATTTGGAAGTAGAAGAATTGTACTTTTTCTCACTGTTGGGCAAACAAGCATAGAAATACAAACAACAATGCATTCAATCGTCTCCGAGCTAATACCCTTCACTCCTCCTTTTACGTTAATGATAAATAAACCGAGTTTCTTACATCATGTGACATATCTTTATAGGATTTTACAATAGTGTCTGTTCAGTTTTTCCAGTGAGCTATGAAATCTGCTGATATTTTATATTTTACACTCTGTGACTCTAGACTATGTGTGCGTGCACATGTGTAGGCACGCGCGCACGCGCGCGCGCGAACGCGCGCGTGTGTGTGTGTGTGAGTGTGTGTGCCGAATATGGTATGAGTCCCACTTCGATAGTGGGCAAGCCCATTTCGTTGCTGACAAAAGGTTTCTCCCCATTAATTTGAAGTTGCATATTTTTGTGTAAAAATATGAAATATGTCATAATAGTCTTTTGCAGTAAGGCAGGTGCCATAACCACTTGGAGAATTTTTTCCCTATATTAAAGACGTTGCACTTCTTACTGAAAGGAAAGGGTTGGTTTGGTGTGTAAATCACATTAGTATAATGCAGGGCCTTTATTGCTAAACTAAAGAGATATTGCTTTCCTTATGTGAAGTGCATGTTTTGGGAGAGGGTGGGACGAACACACGTTGTTCTTGGTGAGTGCATCTCTTTGGGTAAAAGAATAGCCCCCAACCTGTAAAGAGAAAGAATTCTCACTCCTATTGGAAGCTGCGTGTTTTGAGAAATAAACATTTGTTTCGGTGTATGAATCTCCTTTGCCATGGGCTGGGCCTACCATAGCAAGGAACTAGCACCACAAGCTATCACTACAGCATCCCAGTGGCTGACGCCAATTCAGTTACTTCGTGACTCCAAGGAACTTGGACTGCACCCATACACCTCCTACGGACTAGCTCTGGGCAACCCCCTTCAGTTGTGCCCCACGTCATCCGCAACTTTGCTCACTCTGGGTGGACTCCTCCAGTCTGTTCCGTCTCCCGACTCAAAACCTGTGGGCTTCTAGTCCACTACCTGCCTTGTGAGGTTGTCAGCTGTTTACTGGGGTTTTGGCCAAACCTTGCTCTCTCTAAACCCTCCTTCTCCCATTTCGTTTCGTCAGGTCTTGGTTGATGGAACTGCCTGTTTGGGTGAGGGTGGGGGTTGTGATCCCCATGGGTCGCTTTGGGTGATTTTCTCAAGCCTACTTAATGTCCACATGTGACGTAAACATCCGTAAGAATGGGTCTTTATAGTACGGAGCCCGGGTGTGGTATGTACAGGAGGTTAATCTGGTGTGATGTTTTGTACATGGAAAAATGACTTTCAAATGCAAGGTTACAATAGTTATTAAAATTTAAAAGACATTTTCCCCCAGAAATAAGCCTTTAAAAGGTAAAAAGACTTCATGGAGATAAATCTTAAACTCGTCAAATATTCTAGGGGAAAAAGTTTTTAAGAAGATGAAACGCCCGTGGGAGATAAATGTAGATTAGTCAAAAATGTTCCAGCAGAGGAAGCCTTCAAGGGAGAGAAAAACAAGCTGTAAGAGGAGGGAGTCATCATCGTGGGAAAAATCAAACAGTCGAAGTGTTCTTAAATAAGTCTGTCAGGCAGACAGCCTTCAAGGGAAATAAATCTAGAAACTGTTAAAACATCCCACGGAAAAAAAAAGTCTTTAAGGGCAGGAGCCTTCAAGGAGGTAAATCTAGAAGAGCCTAAACATTCCAGGAAAAAAAAAATAAAACGGGGAGAGAGAGGGGGAGGGGGGGGGGGGGATCTTAATGGGAGATATTATCTAAAATAGTAAGATCTTATCTAAAATAGTAAGAGTTTAAGAACACAACCCCGAAAGGTCTGGAGTCTTCACGGAGGGGGAAAAAAGTCTTTGAGGGGAGGGATTATGCGCGGGGGATAAATAAAGAGAGTCAGAGACAACAATGCTCCAGAAAAGGGAAATTCAACAGCATGTCTATCCTGGGAAGTAAACCTACGGTAATCAAGGAGAAAAAAAGTTCAAAAAAAGAGAAAGACGTTGAAGACTTTAAGGTTAGGGTTCCATTGTCCAATAACCACTGGCGCATTGTACGTTCACACCCGTCCCAAAACAGCCTTGTGGAAGAAGAAAAAAGAGTGCAACAGAAAACATGTATTACGATCGTTTATGCTGTTTCTATTATTTTTCAATCTTGATATGGGAAAACACACATGCCTTCTCTTCATCACCTCTGGAACTATCCAGCAGCTAGCATATATGGGCATCAAAAAGTAGGATCACTCAGAAAGGAGAAAGGAGAACACCTTGCAATGGGGCAACCGTTTTAGTTAACTTTTTCCTGTATCAAACGTTGCTGCTCTCGTTTCTCCTTTCAGCATAGTCAGGAGACAGCATTAGTCTTGCCATAATTTGCTGCTGTCCAGTGCATGCGTACACAATCTCCTGATCAATGAATAAACAAACAAAATGATGGCTTTGTGGTTGAGTAAAATGAAAGCTGCTACATCGTCGCAAACAACCTGACCAATGATGTTGCCCAGACAAACAGAAGTCCAAGGGTGTCATAGTTTATTTGAACCAGGCAGTCAATACAAGTGCCGGCAGTCCAGGCCTCTCTTCATCACCATTCGCAGTGGCCACATGATTTCTCTCCACTCTTGTGGACAGTTATAAAGCATGGGGAACAAATGCAATGTCTGCACTAACATGTGTTGGTACTAACATAAATGAATCAATCATATCCTTGTGTCCTAACCCTTGCATTCTCGTATCACACACATTTTCTCTCAGGGTAAACAGTTTGATCTTCCTTGTCTTTTGATTAAAAAACAAACAAACCATGTTCCATATTTCATATATGTAAGCAATCCGTGTATCTGCAACGGAAAAAAAAAGCAAAAAAGGCATAAATGTAAACTCTCTCTCTCTCTCTTGATTTTTTTTATCCTTCCTTTCACCAATCTCAGTATCTATGATTTTAATGGAGAAATAAATATTCAAAATCCAGGTAATATACATAAATGATAGTGATACTTAAAAGTCAAAACACACAAACTTAATCCAGGTCTCACACACACTCCTGTCTCCATGCCTTCCCAGTGACTCACTGAATACACAGGTCCCCACTGACCTGTTTCACACATGTGCCCATTCACTTCTCGCTGCCATGGGGACCCCTCTCCCCGGTGGTCACATCACGTGGTGATAATATAAGCACAGCGACAGAAAATGCAGACTGATGTCCATTGCCGTTCACTTTAAACGGCATCACTCACTACATCAGTATATCATGCCAACAATAAAATGCCTGATATTTGTGCACTTCAAGATAATGTCTGTCAGAATCTACCAAAAGGATATATAACTTTCCAAGCAAACAAGCAAACCCAAAAAAAAATTTTTTAATAAGTAAATAAACGTCATGTCTTTCATGATGAAGCTTGGCTCTCATGTATGTTTTTAAAAAGAAAATGACAAGTTTCCGCAATACTGAATCAAATGCACATATAAAAGCATTTTTTGTGCAGTTTATGTGTACATGTGCCTGCTCCTGATTGTACATATCATTAGTGGAAAGTGCCTATAAAACAATCCACAAATTATCATCATATCATGCCAAACATCTAAACTGGTATCCAAACACCACCACAAACAAAAGGTTTTGCAATGGGCTCAGTGAAAACTAGGGCTTTGAAAACAGTCCATCACAACATCATCATTGATCAGCTTGAACATGAACACTGACCATCACATCAATAACATTCACTACCGTACCTGGAATCACACTGACACATCACATCAATAACATTCACTACCGTACCTGAACTCACACTGATTCACCGACCACTTGAAGACGAGATACTGGTGGGTTGTACCACAGGTTTTCACATATGTCATATGTCATTGCAGTCAAACATGTTTTTTAATCGCTCTTCCTGCCGTTTCCAAAGTCATGTCCCGAAAGTAATCTATATTTTATTATTGTCTTTGTTCGCTCATGAGGATCGTTTCTAAATGTGTACATTGAACATGCCAATCTTACACCCTAAAGTAAATGTACACAACTCTTCCTTAGGTTCTTTACTCCGTCCTAGTCTCCCTCACCCTTACCACCTCTGCCCTTTCTTCAAAATGGTACGTCTGTCTCTCCTTTGAACATGTGCATTTTTCCATCTTTATCCCTCCCCAACCTTTCCCCTCCTCCAATCCCCTCAGCGCTCCATCCCTCAAGCAACTCCCATCCCTACCCCCCCAACCCCCCCCCCCCCCCCCCCCCCCCAAACACTCCGTTCCAAAACTGACATATACACATTCAAGGCAAAAACAACAACAAAAAGAGTTCTACATGTCTATTTCTAGAGTTACTCATCAGTGATGCTCTAAATAATAATGACTGTTTAAAAATTCTATAATAATGACTGTTTAAAAAATTCTATTCCTCCTTTGGACATATATCGTTCAGAGCCATGATTCAGTTGTTTCATATTTCTACTAGCCATAACTTCTGGCTGACCTGTCAGGTCATTCTGTTTACCAGTCCTGAACTGGACTGGGACTTTACAGCATTGCCATTTAGACACATGTTATCAACTGCTGATGACCTAGATTGTGACAGGATGAATCCGAGTGATAACATTGAGTTGGGGACACAGGATTATCAGCAGTCTAACCATGATAATGAGAAGGTATGAAACACTGAATACAGACAAAAGTCTCCTTAATGTCTCATATGAGAACAAGAACTGGAAAAAAAACTGAAACACACACACACACACACACAACACACACACACACACACACACACCACACATGCAACTATGCCGTCATTTCTGTTAAACCCCTGTTGAAAGATCCATCCGGAAAGGGTAAAGAAAAAAAAAGTAAATCCACAGGAAGTTTTTCATCCTCTCTCCTTTTTCAAAGCTGTGATGTGACTGACGATCCCTGGTATCCTTACACAAAGCAAACACCCCTAAGACACATGTATAAGTCAGGTTTTCACCATCACCTCCATACACAATTTAAGTTGGATATCACAACCCAGTGGGTGTACTGGAAGTAAGCGGGAATCATTACGGGCACCAATGTAAAAGATCCTTGGCAGTGAGAAACTCTTGAATGCAATGCTGTTAGTTGACCCCAACCAGCGCTATGACGGTGTTGGGCAATAAGAGTCTGCAAGCTGGTACAGCCATCATATACGTTCCCTGATCAACATATCAAACAATTCATGGCAGTGACTGACATTCTCACAGCGAACACTGTGGTGTTCTCAACGTCTTGCGGCTGCTGGCTGCTGGTGCCATAGCGTGTCTGCGTACGTGTGTGCATCCATGCGTGCATGAGTTTACTTTTTTTTTCAACTACTTCCCAAGCTGGGTAAGAACATAAGTATCTACCTATAGCTCTATGTGTTAACTGCAGTGCCTTCACACTTGTCTGACTTTCTTCAAACATTCATGTAAACAAACAGCACTTTGGAATCTTGCAAGGTAAACAGTAAGTAAATCTTCAATGACCAGTATTACATTAAAAAGTACTGTAACATCATTCTTGGCATGCCATATAACGCTTGCTAGTTTTTCTGCATTTCGATTGCCCTACTAGCCTATGAACAGATGACAACAACGAAATAAATGATAGACAATTCATCTATGTATCTTTTCCTCAAGCACACTTCCTCCAGGCTTGAATGCCTTAAAAACACAGTAGAACATTGCTCAGTTCATCAACACAAAGAAACAACTAAGACAGTAGTAATGATAAAAAGGACAAGTCTATACAGGGGCAGATATAAACCCATCTGACGTATGGTGGTCAAAATGACGGTACCGAACTGCAGAGCACCCCCCACTGTTTAGAAAGGTGGTGCTACCTCACATCAAATCATGATCAAGTTGAAGAGCACCCAACATTCAGAAAGGTGGTGCTACCTCACATCAAATCATGATCAAGTTGAAGAGCACCCCACATTCAAAAGGTGGTGCTACCTCACATCAAATCATGATCAAGTTGAAGAGCACCCCACTGTTTAGAAAGGTGGTGCTACCTCACATCAAATCATGATCAAGTTGAAGAGCACTCCACAGTTCAGAAAGGTGGTGCTACCTCACCTCAAATCACAATCAAGTTGAAGAGCACCCCACAGTTCAGAAAGGTGGTGCTACCTCACCTCAAATCATGATAAGTTGAAGAGCACCCAACATTCAGAAAGGTGGTGCTACCTCACCTCAAATCATGATTAAGTTGAAGAGCACCCCACAGTTCAGAAAGGTGGTGCTACCTCACCTCAAATCATATCAAGTTGAAGAGCACCCCACTGTTTAGAAAGGTGTGCTACCTCACATCAAATCACGAGAGCACCCCACTATCCAGAGAAGTGGTGCTACTTCTCATCAAATCATGATCAAACTCATGACGTTGGAATATATACTGAACTGTTAGTTACCTTGCATTTTCTATTCCTTGTTCCTCAGTTCTTGTTGCAAACAGTGACATAAATGATAAAGAAAAGTCAAGAAACAGCACTAAATTTTGGGGAAAAGCAGAATAATTTTCAGGGATCTTCTTCTTGTGTTTGTGACAATGTGATTGTGAGGTAGGGATCTCCATGGTGAGAGAAAAAAGAAGAAAAAAAAAGCATCGTCATTTAGTGAACACAGTGGAACAAGAATGAGACATTGCAGAAGAGCTTCAGATATCTGAAAATTTTGTTTAAAACTTCTGAATCAATTTGACCAGACTGAGGAAAGCCAACGTCAAACTAATGACAAACCATCCCACTCTGTTTTCAGGAAGTTTGTCCACTTCATGGACATTCCGAAGTTACTGCTGATGTGATAAATGTTCCCCTTTTTTTTCCTTCAAATTCTGTTCAAATATTCACAAATGGACACTGGTGATTCTAATCAAGTTTGGGGGTCTGCCCAAGATTGTCTAGTGATCTGAAGATCTCCTAGAGAGGAACACCCTTTTAGACTGAATTGTTACTAGGTCTGCAGGACAACGTACTTTCATTGAGGCTGACTGGTGAGTTGATTTTAACGTGGTGACAGCCCTGATGTGGCCCTGTTGCGTCGCTGGGCTATAAGCAACATTATCTTATCTTACTTATCTCATTGAGCTGTACTGGGTGCCTCAAATGCATTTCCCAAACGAGAGCCCGCCCTTTCCCCCCCTCCCACATCCCCTCCCCATCTGAATCAGCCTTCACCAACAACAGTACGTGACTGAAGAGCCTAACACTACTAGTACTAAGTACTACAAAAATATGTATTGAAATAATTCCAGAATCAGACTTCACCAATAAAAGCAACGTCTTTTCAAAATGTTCCAAAACTGCCCATCAAGATAGCTCCCAAAATTTTGGCTAGCAAAACAGGATATTTCTCATACCTAAACTTGAAAAGAAGCCTGATGAAGCAGCCCACAGAAATACCGTGATGAGGGAGTATCAAGTGTTTCCAGAACTATCCTGATCGTCAAGGTCAACCTATTAAAAATGATGACAAAGCACACTTTTTGAGATCTTGTCAGAAAGCCAGAACTGATGGAAGACTACCATAGACTATCCCTTCACACTCTACCTCTAACCTGTCCCTTCAACGCTCAGCCAGTCAAGTTGTTTGAAAAATGGACTATCCCAAAAGTAATCACTTCCTCCATCGACAAAGTTGTACAGCAATTCTATTTCACAGCCGCACCATTCCATCAAAATGAATCACTGAAAACTCTCAACAAGACAACTGCCCAGACAAGCACACACTCGTGACTCAAAATGTGTAACGCATGCCAAACACCCATTGGCAACATGCATACACTCCGCCTCATATCTTTTCAACAAGCAAACAAATAACATCCAAAAATCATTTTCCACTCATCAGTGCCTGTCACGTAATGACTGCCTTTGATTTTTAGCATAAAATTCAGAGTGTCACACTGGTCACCCTGATTGTTGTGGTATGGGCTGAAACACCCAAGACTGCTAAGAAAAGTTGTGCCCCTTATATCATTTTCAACCAGGTCTTACTACACGGAACTCTGAAAGACACTGCCGTCGACATCCAAGCTGATGTGTTCCACGTTCTGTGAATTCAGTGCCAGCTGGATCTTGAAGTTGGGCTCAGTGAGTATGGATCTTGATAATGGGCTCTGAATGCATCTCTGTGGTGGACTCCGCATCTTTGTTGATGTTGTGCTCAATGTGGATCTTGATGGTGGGATCAATGTGGATCTTGATGGAGAGTTCAGAAGTCATGTTCATGCTGGACTCAGTAGGATCTACATGTTGAGTTGAACATGGATATTAATTCAGGACTCATTCTGGATCTTCATGTTCGTTAAGTATGAATCTTGATGTTGGGCTCAGTGTAGACCCTGATGTTAGGCTCAGTATGGATCCTGAATCTGTGAGTGTGGATCTTGATTTTAGGCTCAGTATAATCTTGATTCTGGGATCAGTAATGACTGCACTCAGTATATATCCTGATTCGGGGCTCAGTGCGTACTAAGACCACCAAATGCCCACTGGACCTCACATCCAGGTTAAGAACACAACTACCTGGATCATGCCCCTGGCTCAACAGAGGACTTGCCCAGAACCTCACAAACACATTAGAAGGAACCTGTCCAGAACCTTCTAAACACTTTACAAGGACCTGACAAGAACTCACAGTGGTCACTTTACTGTGGGACCTGTCCAGAAAGTCATAAACACTTTACAAGGACCTGACTAGAACCTCACAGTGGTCACTTTACTGTGGGCCTGTCCAAAAAGTCATAAACATTTCACAAGGACCTGACTAGGACCTCAAACACTTTACACGGACCTGTCCGCAACCAAAAACACTTCACATGGACCTGTCCAGAACCAAAAGCACTTTACAAGGACCTGTTCAGAACCAAAAAAGCACTTTGCATGGACCTGTCCAAAACCTCATAAACACTTCACAAGTATCTGACCTGAATTTCACATAACACTTTGCAAAATCGTCCAGAATCTCACAAACAACTTAAACGGGTTTCTCCAGAACCTAGTTACCACTTTACACAAACCAGTCAAGATAACATAATGTTGCTTATAGCCCAGCCGACCGCTAAGGGCCACATCAGGGCTGAACCAGTCAAGAGCAACAAACACACTTTTATAAAATAAAAATATAAACCTGTCCAGAACCTCATAAACACTCTACAAAGAACTTGTCCACAAGGTTATAAACACTTTACAAGAAACTTTCAAGAACTTCACAAACACTGTACAGGGACCTTATAAAACCATCAAGTTTTACAAATGCAATGACCTCAAACAAACTTAACAGGAACATTATAAGACTTAACCAGGACAACTTGAAACCTCTCGAGGACAACAGAACTGTAAGCTGATGCTTGTATGGCATATACACATTTCACAGCGCCCAATAGTCAATTTTGATTTGAAAAAAAAACAACAACAAAACCCCAAGTCCCCACCCTCCCAGCAAATGCGTTCTCTAAAGTTTCCATTATTCATTCCTCCTCTCCTGCATTTATTCCTCCTCTCTTGCGCTCTATAGTCAATTTCAAATTGTAATAAAACTCTCACATTGTCATCCCATCACATCACAGTGCAATCATTCCCTCTCCTGACCTATCCAGACCACTATTTTTGGCAGTCGGGCAGCACAGCTGAATGCTTTCTTCTCCCCCCAACCACATTAATTCACCCTTTGGAACACTGAAATGCTGTGTATAGAGCAGCCTTTGAAGCTGCAAAGATTTTCAATCTAATCCAAGTCTTGAGAAGCCTTGCACCCTCTCCACTCAAATCCCTATGCGTTTAAGCCAAGTTCTTCCACAACAGGGAATGTGGGACCCTGCTACATGGACTACCTGGGTGCTGAAGAGATACCGACTACCTTCAAGATCATGATGATGATGTGGAACACCATAATCAGCAGCAATGGATCATGATGATGATGTGGAACACCATGATTAGCAGCAATGGTTTAAGGACAAGTTCAATGACTGACCACTAAATTTTGTTAGGGGTGTCCAGTGAGCATAATGGAGAACTGGACAGCAGTATGTGTGACAAGGAATTTTGACAGAAGACTGGAGAGAATACTGGAGTTTGCTGCTGAGCCTAGACAGCCTACATCTTGTGGTATGCACAATGACTGATGCTAAACAGGCCACTACTGACAAAGACAACTAACACATCAGCTGTGAGAGTGAGTTATTCACAGTGTTGCGGAACGAAACTGCAACTGGTAAACACCGATAAAAGTTAAAAAAGTATGATACACCAGCACAGATCTGACATTGTAGTAATGCAATGGAATAAAGCGTAAGTCCTCTTTACATTGAATACATTTTAGGAGATCACAAAAGCATCACTCTCTACTGGTGCCTATATGGATGTAGCTATCTTTGACCAAGACCTTGGCATATCACTGCAGAGTTGGGCATCTGATCCTGTTCAGAGATCTCTGAACATCATGTTCAGTAGAAATATTATCCATCATCAAAACAGACAGGCTAGGTGATTTTCCGTCAAGCTTGTTTTTTATCCATTAATTTCGGGAGAATTTTCATTTTCCGAATCACTGCCTAGCTGTGTCCCGTCCTGGGCAAACAAAACAGAATCGTAAAGTGAAACTGCTAAAAAGAAAGTAATTACTTTGGTATAAGCAGGTAGGTAGTCACCTGAGATAACCATTTTCTTAGCCCAGCACACAGACAAGTGTCGTCACCATGTTTCTGCACACTGCATCATGCAAGACAGTTACTGTCACCGGCATCCACGTACATACTGGAAGGACAAATTCAAAGCAATTCCAGGCTTCTGCTAGGAGCTGGTCATTTCAACCTGCACCCTGTGATCAGGGCATTAATACTGCCGCTTTCTTCAGGGGTAAAAAAAAAAAACTCTGCTGGCACCTACACCCACACACTGTTCTTCTCAAGACTGTGGCCAGCCGCACTGTATCATGCAGACTAGCACAAAGGCTGCAGACACTGCCATCTTGATCCAGCTATGTCCAGATTGTAGTTGTGGTGTGAAGCTAGGATAGCAGAGAGGCCTCACCCCTTGTATAGTTACCACTGAGGAGAGAAAGAAACACAAACAAAAGCCAACAACTCAAAGCAACTAAAGCTCATTACCTCTGTGACTGGCACTCAGAACATGTCCATTTCCCTCCCACCAGGGTGGACACTCCCAAAGGCATCATACAGTTATTCCCCTTCCATTACCTCCAGCAGCTTGTTACTTCACACTGGTGTATCCTGGCAAACTGGTCAATAAAATTGCGTGTTTTACAAATGCAACGTTTACAAAAGTTTTCAGAGAATGCATAAATGCTTTGTGGTGTGTGTGTGTTGTGTGTGTGTTGTGTGTGGTGTGTGTGTGTTTACAAATGCAACACTTTACAAAAATAATTAAAATTTTTTTTATAAATATGCTTAATGTGTGTGAGTGTGTATGTGTGTGTATGTGTGTGCGTCTCTGAGTGTGTGGTGTATTGTGGTTGGTGTGTGTGTATGTGTGTGTGTATGTGTTGTGTGTGTGTGTGTGTGTGTGTGTGTGTGTGTGGTGTGTTTGTGTGTGCACGTGTGTGAGTCTGAGAGTATGTTTGATGTGGTGTGGTGTGTGTGGTGTGTGTGGTGTGTGTGTGTGTGTTCTTATATGTTTGTATGATTATTGGTACCATTGTGGAAAAAGAAACATATTGGAAAACTGATCATCACATACTGGTTTACACAGGGTAAGCAAATTCAAAACAGGTATTCTGGCCAACTCTGATGTCTGGCATCATTTCCAGAAGGCGTGCCCTTTCCCACCTCACAAGTTTGATACCAACTACAGGACCCGGAGAATAATTCAGACCCAGGGTTGGGACACTAAAGCATTGTAGACTACTGCAGGAACCTCGGGGACAATTCAGACCCAGTGTTGGGACACTAAAGCACTGCAGCCTGCTGCAGAAACCCTGGGACAATTCAGACCCAGTTTTGGGACACTAAAGCACTGCAGGCTGCTGCAGGAACCCTGGGGACAATTCAGACCCCAGTGTTGGGACACTAAAGCACTGCAGGCTGCTGCAGGAACCCTGGGGACAATTCAAGACCAGTGTTGGGACACTAAAGCACTGCAGGCTGCTGCAGAAAACCCTGGGGACAATTCAGATCCAGTGTTGGGACACTAAAGCACTGCAGGCTGCTGCAGAAACCCTGGGGACAATTCAGACCCAGTGTTGGGACACTAAAACACTGCAGGCTGCTGCAGAAACCCTGGGGACAATTCAACCCAGTGTTTGGGACACTAAAGCACTGCAGGCTGCTGCAGAAACCCTGGGGACAATTCAGACCCAGTGTTGGGACACTAAAGCACTGCAGGCTGCTGCAGAAACCCTGGGGACAATTCAGACCCAGTGTGGACACTAAAACATTGCAGCTTACTGCAGGAACCCTGGGGACAATTCAGACCCAGTGTTGGGACACTAAAACATTGAAGCTTACTGCAGAACCCTGGGGACAATTCAGACCCAGTGTTGGGACACTAAAACATTAGCCTGATGCAGCAACCTCAGGGACAATTCAACCCAGTGTTTGGACACTAAAACATTAGCAGCTACGCAAAAACCCTGGGGACAATTCAGACCCAGTGTTGGGACACTAAAACATTGTAGCCTGCTGCAGCAACTTCAGGACAATACAGACCCAGTGCTGGACACTAAAACATTGTAGCCTGCTGCAAAAACCCTGGGGACAATTCAGACCCAGTGTTGGGACACTAAACATTGTAGCCTGCTGCAGCAACCTCAGGACAATCAGACCCAGTGTGGGACACTAAAACATTGTAGCCTCTGCAGCAACCTCAGGGACAATTCAGACCCAGTGTTGGGACACTAAAACATTGCAGCTTACTGCAAAACCCTGGGACAATTCAGACCCAGTGTTGGGACCTAAAACATGATGTAGCCTGCTGCAGAACCTCAGGGACAATTCAGACCCAGTGTTGGACACTAAAGCACTGCAGGCTGCTGCAAAAACCTCAGGGACAATTCAGACCCAGTGCTGGACACTAAAACATTGCAGCTTACTGCAGAACCTCAGGGACAATTCAGACCCAGTGTTGGGACACTAAAACACTGCAGCCTGCTGCAGAACCCTGGGGACAATTCAACCCAGTGTTGGGACACTACAGCATGCAGCTTACTGCAGAAACCCTGGGGACAATTCAGACCCAGTGTTGGGACACTAAAAACTGCAGCCTGCTGCAGGAAACCCGGGACATTCAGATCCAGTGTTGGGACACTACAGCATTGCAGCTTACTGCAGGAACCCTGGGGACAATTCAGACCCAGTGTTGGGACACTAAAGCATTGCAGCTTACTGCAGAAACCCTGGGACAATTCAGACCCAGTGTTGGGACACTAAAACATTGCAGCTTACTGCAGGAACCCTGGGGACAATTCAGACCCAGTGTTGGGACACTAAACACTGCAGCTGCTGCAGGAACCCTGGGACAATTCAGACCCAGTGTTGGGACACTAAACATTGTAGACTACTGCAGCAACCTGGGACAATACAGACCCAGTGTTGAGGCACTAAAACATTGCAGCTTACTGCAGGTACCCTGGGACAATTCAGACCCAGTGTTGTGTCACTAAAGCATTGTAGCCTGCTGCAGCAACCTCAGGGACAATACAACTCAGTGTTGAGGCACTAGCAGCTGGAGTGTTGTGCAAACACGGGCGCGCATACAGGGTTTCCAGTATGGCATTACTAAGACACACAACTCATCATTCTGGATCCATGTATCTTAATCAAATAAAAAATGAAGATAAAATGATCCTTGGACATTGCTGTATATAATACATGTTACACAAATGTCATTATCGCATTGGTAAGAGCGTTCAGCTGTTCACAACTTTCACACGTCTATGTATTTGGTTTTCTCTGAACAAACTCACTGCTGAAGAGCCACTTTGGGAACAAGGGAGTTGGCTGAGAGGCTTACCATCTGCGTCCCCTCCAGAGGAGATCCAGATACCAGCCACTCACACTTCATCATGCACACCATATCCAAGACATGTTGTTTACAGCCGGCTGACCACAGAGGTCACCCAGTGCTCCAAAACTTCTATGTTACAACACACAGCACAAAATCTGTATACAGTTTTTGTCTGAGAATGAAAGCTTACACTGTAGGGACATGATCAAACTATATTACAATTCCGCACAAGGTGGCCATAGTACAGCAAGCCATGTCCAGTGGCCTCCAGGAACATGATAAGCACCGCCATCTCTTGTCACAAGCCTCCGCACACTTCTCGATGGACACACAGCATGTGTGGCCCACAGAAGTCATTGTCCATGGAGGATCATGTTGACACACGTTGCCGGACCTAAGAATCACTGGAGATTAACTTATGATCAGGACAGGCGCAGAATGACAGAATGTGAATCACAAAATACAGATGCTGAAAAGTCCGAGTTTGTGAGGACAACTCTGTGTGCTTTGGATGTTTTGATAAGCTGAAGGCTCTGTACAGCCTCTTGCAGAACACAAGGCAGGCAGCTCTGGAGAACAAACACATCCTCTGAATACTTCATAGGAGCACAGCAATGTCTCTGTTCCTGGAAGGGTGGCTGCTGTCATGGGCGATGACCTGGACTTAGGTGCTGTAGTGGTGTGGGTGATGGCCGGGGCAGGGTGTCCCGTCAATGCAGGTTCCACTGACAGCCTGCTACAATGTGCAGGATGGTCCGCACCTGAAACCAGCACACCATCGTCAGACACCTTCTGGCAGAAACAGGGGCAGAGCTTTCTTTAGAATGGGAACGAAGAAATGCTGTCTGTGTGTCTGTGTGTGTGTCTGTGTGTCCGTGGTCAAAATGTGTTCCACTACTCCAGACAAAACTATTGGGGATCTTTCTGAAAATTTGTAGGTATGTTCACTAGGTCAAGGATGAATGCCCGATGTTTTAGTTACCATTACAGCCGTTACTAACAGCTGTAACGGCCTGTAACGCCTTTTTCTTCTTTATGGAATATCTCAGAAAGTACTTGGCCGATCTTTGTGAAAATTAGCTGGTATGTTCATTATGGGTCACGGATGATGCCCAATGTTTTAGTTTTACCCCGTTATAGCCAATACTAACGGCTGTAACAGCCTGTAACGTTTTTTCTTCTTTATAGAATATCTCAAAAAGTACTCCGCCGATCTTTCTGAAAATTCATAGGTATGTTCACTATGGGTCACGGATGATGCCCGATGTTTAGTTTACCGTTACAAGCCGTTACTGATGGCTGTAATGGCCTGAACGCTTTTTCATTCTTATGAATACTCAGAAAGTACTTGTCCGATCTTTGTGAAACATTAGCAGGTATGTTCATTATGGGTTCTCGATGAAAGCCCGATGTTTTAGTTTACCCTGTTATAGCCGTTACTAAACATCTGTATTGGCCTTAAAACGGTTTTCTTCTTTATGGAATATCTCAGAAAACACTTGGAAGATCTTTCTGAAAATTTGTAGGTATGTTCATTATGGGTCACAAATAATGCCCGATGATTTTAGTTTACCATATATACCTACTAACGCTGTAACTGGCCTGTAATGGCTTTTCTTCTTTCATGGAATATCTCAGAAAGTACTTGGCTGATCTTTGTAAACATTAGCAGGAATGTTCATTATGGGTCACGAATAATGCCCGATGTTTTAGTTTACCGATATAACCGTTACTAACGGTTGTAACGGCCTGTAACGTTGTTTCTTCTTCATGGAATATCTCAGAAAGTACTTGGCCGATCTTTGTGAAAATGTAGCAGTAAGGTTCATTATGGGTCACGGATGAATGCCCGATGTTTTAGTTTACTGTTATAACCATTACTAACAGCTGTAACGGCCTGTAACTTTTTTTTTTCTTATGGAATATCTCAGAAAGTACTTGGCCGATCTTTGAAAACATAGCAAGGTATGTTCACTATGGGTACGAGATGATGCCCGATGTTTAGTTTACCGTAAAACTGTTACTAACGAGCTGTAACGGCCTGTAACCTTTTTTTCTTTATGAATACTCAGAAAGTACTTGGGCCGATTTGTGTAAAATTAGCATATATGTTCATATGGTTACGGATGTATGCCCGATGTTTTAGTTTACCGTATACAGTTACAACGGCTGTAAGGCCTGTAATTATTTTTCTTCTTAAATATCTCAGAATGTACTTGGCTGATTTTTCGAAAATTGCAGTAATGTCATTATGGTCACGGATTGATGCCGATGTTTTAAGTTTACCGTTATAAGCCATTACTAACGGTAATGGCCTGTAATGATTTTTCATCTGTATGGAATATCTCAGAAAGTTAGTGGCTGATATTTCTGAAAATTTGTAAGTTGGTCATTATGGTCACGGATGAATGCCGATGTTGTACCGTATATAGCCATTACTAAGGCCCATAATGTTTCATCTTATGAAAATCTAGAAAGTTTTTTTGGCCGATCTTTCTGGAATTTGTAAGTGTGTTCATAAGGTCACAGTACAATGGCCGAGTTACCAGAATAGCCATTACTAACGGTACACCAGTCAAGACGTTTTCCCTTTAGGAATATCCAGCGTATTCAGGATAAACTGGAGTAAGTTATATGCTTTGCATCTTTTTTTGTGTTGTTCTTTTCTTTCCTTTTTGTGGGTGGGTTGGGGGGGGGGGGTGGGGGGTGGGGGGGGGGGGGAGGGGGGGTGGGTGGAACTTATAACCAGAGCCCATCGGCGGGGATGTGACACCAAGGGGAAAAGGGCATGTCCGAAAAGTAACAAACAGCAGCAAGCAAATGGGTGGAACAAAGAACAAAAACAGACAATAAGAAGGAAGGTATACTACTGACAACCCTTAAGGCAGAATATACTACACTGTGCTGAGACAGCTCTGCTTTCCCTTACCTTTTCATTCCCTGATAAAAAAAAATAAAACAAACAAAAAGTAAACATACAGTCAAACACATTTACAACATCAAAAAAAAACAAAAAAAGACCACAAGGGCAAATAACACTGCAGAAAAGGCAGCTAGTGTCCACATTCCACTCTGAACAGAATGTTTTGACTTTTACAGCGCAGTCACCAGTGATAACCAAAAATCTAGAAAGCCATGAACTGTCATAAGAAGAAGTGTCACAACCGTTTCAAGAACAAAGACAGGAAAATGGTCTACAAAGGCAGAAGACGCAGAGAGGACAGTACAGGTCAAACCGTTTCAAGAAACAAAGACAGGAAAATGATCTACAAAGGCAGAAGACCAGAGAGACAGTACAGAAGTCAAACCGTTTCCAAGAACAAAGACAGGAAAAGAGATCTACAAAAGGCAGAAGACGAAGGACAGTCACAGGTCAAACCGTTCAAGAACAAAGTCAGGAAATGTTCTACAAAGGCAGAAGACCAAGAGGACTGTACAGTCAACCGTTTGCAAGAACAAAGTCAGAAAGATCTACAAGGCAGAAGACCAAGAGACATACAGTCAAACCGTTCAAGAACAAGTCAGGAAATGGTCTGACAAAGCGAGCTGAGAGCCTAACCAGGAGATCACAGTCAAAAATCCGCTGATTTCTCAAAATCAAGTCATGAGTAAAGAGTCTAAAAAAGCAAAGACGAAGGACAAAAACCAAACCGATACAAGGTACAATATACAAAAAATACTGGTCGCTAACAGACACCTGTCATTGTTAAGCTGTAAGCAGTAGGCATCAAAGTTGCTCTAAGTTTTTACTGCAAGAGCAAGCAGAGCATTAAAAGGCAATGTGACACAATTAAACACTGAACCAGACATCACAAATGCAGGAAATACCATCAGCAGACTCACCTGGAAATGCATAGTCCAACTACCATACATATTATGCTCAACAGCTCACTGATTCAAAGTTCTACAGTAAAATCATGTCTGCATTGATAGTTAATGAAAAAAACGCAAAACCGATCTACAGTGATAGCTGTTACTAAAAAGA
Source organism: Conus ventricosus (assembly GCA_018398815.1). NCBI lineage: Eukaryota > Metazoa > Mollusca > Gastropoda > Neogastropoda > Conidae > Conus > Conus ventricosus. Next base: position 69,651,531 of record CM031601.1, on the reverse strand, counting down.
AGTCCCTCAAACTAAAGACCTCGCTGGGAATATCGACACTGAATATGCCAACAATCAGGGGCTTGTAAGGATACCTTAGCACCATTAAGAAGACCAATTCGAACAAATGAATATGCATGTCACTTGTACAGACGCAGATAAGAAAGCCAAGGGACAGTACCTCTTCAGTCAAGGAAATACAAATCAATCCAGACTGAAGATAAAAAAAAAAAGAAGACAAAAACAATAGGACGAATAAAAACATCTGTCAAATAAGTCAATGACAAAAAGATAAACACTGACAAAGCATATCAAGACATCATGCCAAAGTTGTAGAGAATGCTGAAACCACCTTAACCAACACATGATATGTCAGTGATAGGCCCCTGTATAGAAGTACCAACTGAACAACCTTTTACATATCTATCACGAGTAGAAGCACCATACGGGGTTGAAGGAAACAATAGGAAAAAAGGAATAGACAAATCAGAAACGAAGAAGAAAAAAAAATCACCATATACATGTCGAATTAAACAATTCGCAAAAATCAAGTGAAAAAAAATAAACCCACATCATAATGATTTAAGATCAGATCAAAGCAGGCCTCTTTTCCCCTAATTTGCTCATGAACCTGCACATGACCCCCCCTTGGAACAAATACTGGAAAATCGAATTCTATCACAAGAGAAGTTATCCATTTTGAGCCTCAATCCATCCTCATTACAAACGATTTACACACACACACACACACACACACACACACACAGACGCGTGCATGCACACACATCTGCACACACATACACTGGGTTAGAATTAAAAAAATTTGTAACACAAACTGTTTGAAGAACCATAGCACAAAAACCTAAAAACACAAGCCAATATCTTTTTTAACCAAAAACATACTGTGAACACACCGTTATTGAAAACTTAAATGTTGGTTGTTAATTTTGAAAAAATTGTTGGCTGAATTTCTGATACACAGTAATGATTCATAGTACATTATACATGCCCATGTCAGTCATATCAAAAGACAGAGAGAGAGATTAACAGATCAAGAGAGACAGACAGACAGACAGAGGGGGTAGGGACAGATGGTAGGAGAGAGAGAGCGAAAGAGGCATGCACGCACACACACACACACACACACACACACACACACACACACACACACACACACACAGATGTACAGACAGGGAAACAGTAACTTCAAACACAAAAATAAGGAGTCTCTTGGTATATCTGCTACACCTGTAAACCACACTGTTCAAAACGTATGACAAGACAAACAAATCGAAGCCATACACATGCACAATGACATCAGAATCCATCCTGTCCAGTACAGATGCTACTTTTTTTCTGACAAACTGATGAGCCCTCACCCATATTCTGTCAATGAAAATGGCGACGAGGACGTATTGCAGAAGAGCCTGGCCTTCAAACAGCCGCCAGATCCACATGATGAAGATGGTGGTGGCCGAGTGGCAGGTGTCAAACTGCAGGGCCTGAAATCATATCATCAACGTCCTCGTCAGCAAGGTCATCATGGATACAGTACGTACAGTAATCTTCATCATTACATCACAATGATTTGCCAAGTGATGCATGGCATACTGCAGGCCTCAACCCATGTTACAATGAAGGTAATGATAATAATGTCCATTATAAAATGGATGTTTATGGAAGTTAGTCTTTGAATAACACTAAGTGCTTTGATCTCAGTCACACACACACACACACACACACACACACACACACACACACACACACACACACACACACACACACGCCTGCACGCACACATGGAAATTAAAAAGATTCTTCAGACTTCTTGCAACTAAGGAAACCACACTCCAAAATAAAACTGCAGTCCGCCTCGTGATCCATTTTTCACCGGCATTTTGTCATGTCAGCCAACAAACTCCAAAAAATGACCAGTACACGTGATTGTTGTAAAGATATGTGTGTAAATGTCAGTGAGGATATGATGCTGGGATGCTTTATGGAAGTCAAGAGAGTGAGACAGGAAGAAAGACCAGCACCCAAGGGCAACACGTGCAACGCGTTCATCGACAAAACTATCCATCATTTCAGAGGTAGCCTTGACCTTTACCACCTTACGCCAGTGTGGGATTTGCCCTCCCATACGCATGCTACTTGTCAATGCCGCTCAGCCATCACCTGTACGGTGAAACGATTTTTCAGTGCTCACGAGACACCAAACCCTGGTACCTGCTCAGCCCATGATGAAGCAAGTTTGGTGGCAGCACAGGTTGTCACAGGGTTCATGCGCAGTATGGATGGAGGTCAAGGACAAATATTTCTGGCCCTCAAGTACGTTATGCTTCCTCCTCCCTTTGGCCGCACACCCTGACACACCCACTCTGACTGCATGGCTTGTCACCTTCTTCTCTTCTTTGGACACACCTGTTGGCTTTGGGTCATTGTGTGTTGTGTGTGTGTGTGTGTGTGTGTGTGTGTGTGTGTGTGTGTGTGTGTGTGTGTGTGTGTGTGTGTGTGTGTGCGTGCGCGCGTGTGTGTGTTTGTAATGTGTGTGTGTGCATATGTGTCTGAATGTGTGCATGCATGAATGTAAAGGAGCAGGGAGGGGGGGGGGAAAGACAGGGACACAGAGAGAGGGTCAGACAACAGACAGAATTGCAGACAGAGACCGTAAGAAAGAGACAGAGAAGGATATAAAGACAGACAGAGACAGAGAGGGGCAGAAGACAGAGAAGCCTGCCAAGGAAGCCATGTGACAAAAAGATATGGGTGGTAACACGATAACCAAGAACCAATGGTCTGGACATGCCCACTAGCAAGAAAGATCCTGAAACTTGTCCCCTGACCTCCCACCCACCACCTCCTTTCTCCTTACCCTCACCCTCTTCCCTCCTTACCCCCCACCCACTCCCTCCCCATCCCCTACCTCCCCTAAAAATCATCCTTCCACCATCCTGGTTGATACAGACTTCCACAACTCCTTTCTCCTCCCCTCTCATCCCACCTGCTTCTGCTGCCACCCTTCAACCCCCCCCCCCCCCCCCCCACCCCTTCCCCCTCCACCTTCCCCTCCCATCATCCAATTGGTGTGGACCACAGAAATGGGATTTCTGTGGTGTGGACTGACTCACGGACTTGTTGATCCACAAGTGTCTCATAAGATGCAGATTGCTTTTCTCACCCTGT
>CM031601.1:69626128-69638628 GCA_018398815.1 Conus ventricosus | reverse complement strand
GCAGGCCACGTGTGATAATCAATAACCCCCTCCATGTATATTGCAAGTTTTCGCTCCTTCCTCTCTCTGCTTCACCTGATGATGTCCTTGCGTTTCCTCTGTGCGTGCTGCCCAACCCCCCCCCCCCCCCCCCCCCCCCCCCCCCCCCCCCCCCCCCCCCCTCCCCGTTCTTCTCTCTCTCTCTCTCTCTCTCTCTCTCTCTCTCTCTCCGTGCTGCAACCTTCCCCCACCCCCGTTCTTCTCTCTCTCTCTCTCTCTCTCTCTCTCTCTCTCTCTCTCTCTCTCTCTCTCTCTCTCTCTCTCTCTCGAGCTCCACAAGCAAAGTGTCTCTCGTCCTCTCTCGATTCCCGGGTCGCCCTCTCTACTTCACCGTCTCGGTAAATCACACCGTCCGCCGGTCTCTCAAAGACGGCATGTCAACGACAACCGAAGTGCTGACGCCGACGAAAGACGACACGGGATGGGACGATCACAGTAATCGCTACCAACCAGGCTGTCAAGCCACACTAGGCTTGCCGTTGACAGGGTATATATCAGCCTCTGGCATACATGTAGTCAGATAGACAGACAGACAGACAAACAGATAGATAGATAGATAGATAGATAGACAGACCGACAGACAGATAAATACATAGATAGATAGATAGACAACAGATGGTTAGAGAGACAGACAGAGAGAGAGACAGACGGATAGACAAACAGATAAATAGATAAGATAAACAGACAGATAGACTGACAGACATACAGACAGACAGACAGAGACAGGCAGACAAACAACACAGACACACACACAGACAGACACAAAGAGACTGGAGGTCCATGCATGGGCTAGTTTAAACCAATTTTGTGTAGTGATGACGCTTGAGCTATTGCACAGGAGAGCTGACCACTCTTAACTGTTCACATCTTTTGACCGCCCTAGCGTCTGTATGGAATCCTAAAGCAGAGGTTCAAAGATTTCCTTTCAAATCCATCTGTGTTTACCCCTTATTTGTTACTTCATTTACAGCTTCTTATTCTGTTGGAGTGGGGGGGGGGGGGTGTTGTTGTTGTTGTAATTGTTGTTTTGTTTTGATTTTTTTTCGTTCTGCCCTCTGATGGTACTTTGGGATGCAACTGAACAGAAAGGGGCTGTCTGGGGAAGGGACCGATGCCGCAAAACCGAGGTCAGAACATTTACAATGTACCATTCAAGTGCTTAGCAGCCAACGTCAGAGAAGGGAAAATTCTACGTCGTGGAATGTCAGTGGACGTCACGGTTCTAAAATGATCGGTGAAGGGGTTGTTCTGCGGAAAAAAAAAAAATAATAATAATAATAATTAAAAAAAAAAAAAAAAATATATATATATATATATATATATATATATATATATATATATATATATATATATTTTGGACTTCATTCTGCTGCACAGTAAGTCTACAGTTGCGTTTATATACCTTTCCAGCAATATTTTGCACTGTAGGGCGTATGGCCACATCAACCCCAGCCACTTATGGTTACTTTCTTGCAGCTGCCTCTACTGCGCGGCAGCGGCCTGCAAAGCAAAGAGTCATTACTGGGAATATTGACCGTCTCCTGATGGAATGTTTCCTTCCAACGAACATCAATGAAGCGCCGACCTCGACATACTGTAACCCTGTGATGGAAAGTTGTCTTTAAACGAACATCACTGAAGCGCCGACCTCGACATACTGTAACCCTGACGGAAAGTTGTCTTTAAACGGACATCATTGAAGCGCCGACCTCAACATACAGTAACCCTGATGGAAACTTGTCTTCAAACGAACATCACTGAAACGCCCACCTGGACATGTTGTACCCCCGCCAAAGTGTGAACGTGAATGATGTAAGCCTACTCCCCCACCCCTGGCGTTGGGACGAAGCAGGCAAGCAGCAGTCACAGTCAGCCCTATGTCCTTGGGCCTGTCCCAGACGGCACGGGAGGCTCAGAGATACCGCAGGGAAATCATTCATCAATAACTGTTGTCTGTCATCGACACTCCTTCGTCCCTTCCTTCTCTCTCTCTCTCTCTCTCTCTCTCTCTTAAGTTCATCATTTTTACATACTAACATTACTCCCAACATACCCTCCTTCCTCCTCTATCTCTCTGTCTCTCTGCCCCACACCCACCCCCTCACTTGCAAGTTCGCACATGTATAGTGCCTTTGCACGTATACACACATGCATGTATTCGTGTGTGTAGGTACGTCCACATGTATCTTCACAGATGGAGAGGAAGCACAAACAAAAACGGCCGCGCACTAGCATGTACCGTTTTCATTCCTTTCTCTTCTTCCACATAAACATTGCATGAGAGAGAGAGAGAGAGAGAGAGAGAGGAGAGAGAGAGAGAGAGAGAGAGGAGAGAGAGGAGACAGACAGACAGGCAGGCAGAGAAAGAGAGAGAGGACTGACAGACAGAGAGAGAGAGAGACAGTGAGAGACACACACAGACACACACAGACAGTCAGCCAAACAGACAGAACAAACACTCGCTGAAAAAATAATTCATAAATAAAATTGTTAAAAAAATTAACAGCTAAGGGTTAAAACTGTTATTCAGACGTTAAACTCTTTGCTGATAGAGTCGGTGGCAAAAAGAAGACCACTGAGTACAACAAACGTTTTTGTTCTCAGGCGTGTGCGGAAGGAAAGATAAGATGAGCGTGTACGAGGGAGCGGAACTGGAGTGACGGCCCCTGGCAGAGCGGTGTCAGTGGCCTTGACGCCGTGACCCTCCGGTGCAATACGGTCAACCATCCCCCGCCTGCCCAACTCCCCATCCACATCCCCCTCCCCCTCACACACACACACACACAAACATCCATCCGCCCCCTCCGGACATGAAGACCAACCAGTGGCGCTGAAAGAAACCTCACACCACCAAATGGATTTTATTTTTTAAAAATTAAAAAAAAAAGAAACCTTGCTTTGGATTTCGACTCTCAGTTCGTCACTACACTGGCGGGAAGAAGGCTGCGTAGTGATGGATTCTTCTCCCTCCGTCTGTCTGTCGTCTGTCTGCCTCTCCGCCTATCTCTTCCTTTCTCTTTGTATGTGTTGGTAACAAAGGAAAACGACAAAAACGACAACACCACACACACACACACACACACACACACACACACACACAGAAGCTTGTGCCCACACAAACCTTTGCACAATTGAGGGAAAGATCTGCACAAAGGAATCATCACATGCATACCATCTTGATCTCTCCTCTCTCTCTCTCTCTCTCTCTCTCTCTCTCTCTCTCCCCCCCCCCCCCCACCCCCGCCCCACCCCCCTCACTTGCAAGTTTGCACATGTATAGTATACAATACTATGCTTTTGCACATACACACACATGCATACTGTATTCGTGTGTGTAGGTACGTCCACAAGTATCTTTTTCACAGATGGAAAGGAAGTACAAACAAAAACGGCCACGCACTAGCATGTACCGTTTTCATTCCTTTCTCTTCTTCCACATAAACACTGCATGAGAGAGAGAGAGAGAGAGAGAGAGAGAGAGAGGAGAGAGAGAGAGAGAGAGAGAGAGAGAGAGAGAGACGGAAGACAGAGAGAGACAGAGACAGACAGACACACAGACAGACAGACACACAGACAGACAGTCAGCCAAATAGACAGAACAAACACTCGCTGAAAAAATAATAAATAAAACTGTTTTAAAAAAAATTCACAGTTAACGGTAAAACTGTTATTCAGACGTTAAGCTCTTTGCTGATAGAGTCGGTGGCAAAAAGAAGACCACTGAGTACAACAAACGTTTTTTGTTCTCAGACGTGTGCGGAAGGAAAGATAAGATGATAGTATACGAGGGAGCAGAACCGGAGTGACGGCCCTTGGCAGAGCGGTGTCCAGTGGCCTTGACGCTGTGACCCTCCGGTGCAATACGATTAAACAATCCCCCGCCTTCCCTACCCCCCCCCCCCCCCCCTCCACACACACACACACACACACACACACACACAGAAAACATCCATCCGCCCCCTCCCGGACATGAAGACCAACCAGTGGCGCTGAAAGAAACCTCACACCACAACATGGATTTTTTTTTTAAATTTAAAAAAAGAAAAGAAACCTTGCTTTGACTTTCGACTCTCTGTCCGTCACTAAACAGGCCAGAAGAAGGCTGCGCAGTGATGGCCTGGATTCTTCTCCCTCGTCTGTCTGTCCGTCTGTCTGTCTGTCCGCCTATCTCTCCCTTTCTCTTTGTATGTGTTGGTAACAAAAACAAACGACAAAACGAGAACACCACACACACACACACGCACGCACGCGCGCGCGCGCCACACACACACACGCACACACCACACACACACACACACACACTACACACACACACACACCACACACACACACACCACACACAGAAGCTTGTGCTCACACAAACCTTTGCACAATTGAGGGAAAGATCTGCACAAAAGAATCATCACATGCATCCCATCCATCTTCTCTGTGTGTGTGTGTGTGTGTGTGTGTGTGTGTGTGTGTGTGTGTGTGTGTGTGTGTGTGTGTGTGTGCGTGTGTGTGGTGTGTGTGTGCGCGCGCGCGTGCGTGTGTGTGTGTGTGGTGTTCTCGTTTTTGTCGTTTGTTTTTGTTACCAACACATACAAAGAGAAAGGGAGAGATAGGCGGACAGACAGACAGACGGACAGACAGACGGAGGGAGAAGAATCCAGGCCATCACTGCGCAGCCTTCTTCTGGCCTGTTTAGTGACGGACAGAGAGTCGAAAGTCAAAGCAAGGTTTCTTTTCTTTCTTTTTTTAAATTAAAAAAAAAAATCCATGTTGTGGTGCGAGGTTTCTTTCAGCGTGTGTGTGTGTGAAAAATTATCCTAATAAAACACTGCAAAACATGTGCCGCGAAAACGCGGCATTCCAATTGCGCGAATAGACCGAGAGCGCGAACCCATTAGCGCGACCTTTGTATCGCCCAGTAGCGCGAACTGGCAGTGCTCACTAGCGCGAACTTTCGACAGGCCAATAGCGCGAACACATTTTCTGTACCGATGAATACACACTCACACACTTTCTGTACCGGTGCTTTGAGATTGTTTTGTGCGTGACTTTTGAAGTTTTGTGAGTTTTGTGAGTGAGTTTTGAAGTTTCGAAAAACTGCAGCGATAGTGAGTAAAATAAACAGCCAGTGAGGAAAGATGGAGCTGTTCACAACGCAGAGAGGTAAACCAGGACTTTTGTATGAAGGTTTTAAATTTCGCCTCGACAAAACTACAAATCAACGAAGTTGTGCGGAAAACGGGGGTGCCAGGCCAGGTGCAAAACGGACCTGGCTAGCACCGTCACCTTGGATTTACAAAACATCCACAACACCAGCCAGAACAGGATGAACAATTGAACCGCCAGAAATTGCGCCAAAAATGCAAAAAGAAAAGCAATCGAAGATCACTTCGAAAGGCCATCCAAAATAATCCGCCGTGAAATCATGGCAGAAGATTCAGCAGAATTTCTACCAAATGACATTGTGTGTGCCAGGAAAGCCATTTATAGAGAGCGTAGAAAGGTGCTTCCAACGATACCAAAAAGCAGGCGAGAGACGCACCAATCTCTGCAGCAGTACCAACTTGTTTCCAACCGTGGGGAAAGAATGGTCCATTCCAACGATGAAGAACGCGGGATTATCATCTTCACAACAGACACCAATCTTGCATTGCTTTGTGAAGATGAAGTGACTATCTATGGAGATGGAACATTTAAAGTTTGTCCGCGGTACTTTTACCAACTGTATAGGCTGCACGCGTACAAGCAAGGGTTTTATGTGCCGTGTGTGTTTTGTCTTCTCCCGTCAAAGACTACAGCAACCTACATCAGCATGTTTCAGCGTCTCAGAGAGCTATGTGCGGCACAGAACCTGAATTTCCGAGTCTCAAACATTCATCTTGACTTTGAGACAGCGGTTCACCAAGCCGTGAGAGAAGTGTGGCCTGGTACCAAGGTGAATGGCTGTCTCTTTCATCTTGGCCAAGCCTGGTGGCGCAAGATGCAGTCCCTTGGCCTCGCCGATGACTACAAAGACCAAAATTCTGAGATTGGACGTTGGCTCAAGACGTTGTTTGGACTCCCATATTTGCCACCAGAGGATGTACCTGATACGTTTGCCTTCGATCTGATGGCAACTGCTCCGCAAGACCAAAGAATTGAAGCCTTCTGCGACTACCTACTTCAGACGTTTGTTTCTGATGCTGCTACTTTCTCTCCTGCAACCTGGGCATCCACTGAAATCAGCCATCTCCGCACAACCAATGCTTGTGAAGCGTTTCACAAGCATTTTAGTGACTTATTTTACCACAAGCACCCATCTGTGTTCGAATGGCGGAGAAACTGAAAGCTGTGCAGACACAGACTTACACAAAAGTAAATGCCATCACTTCAAGACTGTTGCCAGTGGCTCAACGACGACAAAGACGTGAAAAGCTAAATGCAATGCTAGCTTGTCAAAGACAATACCATGCAGGTGAAATAGACCGATATGAGTTTGTGAAGGCAGTTGCTCACAAAAATTTGCCACGGACTTCTTGAATGCAGTATACAAGGTACTGACTGAGAGATAGAGATAGATAGATAGACAAAATGAGAAGAGAGAGAGAAAAGAGAGAGAGAGAGAGAGAGAGAGAGAGAGAGAGAGAGAGAATTTAATTTTCAATCACTGTTACTTTTATTTTGAGAATGCATTTTAAGTACATTAAACTTATGAATTTTTTTATTCCTTACCATATAGGTTTGCACTCGTGCGTGAGTGAGTGAGTGAGTGACTTAATGTGTGTGTGTTTGTGTGTGTGTGTTGTGTATGAGTGTGTTCTAAGTGTGCTACTGTGTATTCGCGCAATAGGAACATTAATACCTCGCGCAATAGGTGCATCTCGGGTCGCGCTATTGGGTTACGGGTTTATCTATTAACTCGGTGTCATATTTACCGAGGTTCGCGCAATTGGGCTGCAGCCCGCGAAAAGAAGTAACTATGACAGTCGTGGCCGGCAATCAGCCGTTCGCCATAGTACTCATTGCTGTGCCCCGTGACCACGAACGAGTCAGAGTCGCGTCTGTTCTCGTGAGTCAGCGTCACGGTGCTCGTGTGATTCACGTTATTGTGCGAAACACCAGCAGGTACCCATGACTAAGGAAACCTCATCTGCATGTCGAACATGGTCCGCGTCCAATCTGCAGGCCTTCTCGTCCTGAAGCCCAGTAATGGCAGGGTTTAGGGGCTAACACCGCACTGGTTCACCGAAAAGGGCTTGGTGCTCGTGAAAATAGACTGGGGAGTTTTGTTGTCAACAAACATACGACCCGATGACCCGCGACGGGTGATGGGCTGTCTTTTCGACCATTCTTCCGTTCGGTGTTTTCGTTGTTGTTGTTGTGCCCTTGTCTGATGTTTGTTCTCTCTCTGCCTTTGTTTGGGGGACTCGCATGCGCTATAACACGTGGATAAAGCCCTAGGCCATGTACAAAAGCGGTGTCGTAAATAGACCGAAGCTACATCGACATACAATCAAGTTTACATATCTCAATCATCACCACCCACTACCACTACAAGGTAATGTAGTAATGTTGTTTATAGCCAAACCGACCGCAAAGGGCCATATCAGGGCTGTCACCGTGCTGAAGTCAACTCCTACCCCAACAACGATGATGATGATGATGATGGTGATGATGATGGTAGTAATGATATATGATCACAATATTAACAAAATGGAAATTTCTACAGCCCCATCCTGTCAATGTAAGTTGCTGGGTTCTTCACACATTTCAACAAGTTCTCTCTCTCTCAAACACGCACGCGCGCGCGCGCACAACACACACACACACGCAACACACACCACACACACCAACTATCACTCATCACCAAACACAACGCACACACCACACTATCCCACCACCACACAACACTTACTCACTCACACACACACACCACAACACAACACATCCACAACAACACAGAACAAGTGTAAATCGTAACACAAGCCCAAAATGCAAGTGACTTGGAGCAGTTTAGCCTTTTTCAGGTGGTCCTATGCCGCCGTCTTTTGATGAAATAAGGTTTCAGTGCCGACATGAAATCCAGGAAGGAGGGAACAGGAACAACTTTGCCGCTGTCATATCTATGGAACTGATTCGTTCCCCTTGGACCATGTTTGCCACTGTCGTATACAGAGCTACTAACAAATACGCCGGTATGACCCTTTGTCCCCACACCGCCGCTGCAGTGGTACACCATGGAACGGGAGCTTTAGGCTCACATAACCGCTCACTGGGATCGCAAACCTACAGGCTGACCCTGAACAAGCTTAGCGAGTGCACCCACCAACCTTGGGTCAAATGTCGGGTTCCAATCTCAGGCTGGCCCGGCTTCTGGTCCAAAGTCGCAGCCATAAATCCCCGTTCACGCTTCATCGCCACTACAATCGCCTTCGCACAAACTGGGGAGGGGGGAGAGAGAACCCCAATTAGTAGTAAGCGTGTGGCCTCTCTATTCAACGGGGTCGGGCCGTTTGGGTAATTCCACCCGTGACGTCACATGCAGGGATTAACCTGCTTTAGTTTGTGTACTGTGATATTCTCTCTCTCTCTCTCTCTCTCTCTCTCTCTCTCTCTCTCTCTCAGAACAGGGTTTTGGAACAGTGTGGATGACCCAGGAAGTAGGAAATGAGCAACAGTTCATTGCGGAATTTAAAGACAGGCTTATTTGTTCTTTTAAACAAAACTGGCACTCAGATGTGGAAAGTAAAGAAAAATACCGCTGTTTGTTCTCATTTAAAAATGCGTTCATTCCGAAAAGTTTCTCAATGTCATAACAGATTAATGGTACAGAATAAATTACGCAAGATTTTGGTAGAGAGCTTTAGGTTTTAAAGCGATTAAAAGATGGTTTGAAAGTGAAACATCCACAGGATCTCCTTGTCCTGCATGTAGACACATTATTGATGACGAAGAACACTTTCTGTTCCACTGTACTGCTTATAATGAAGTGCGGACAAATTGTTCATTTATCCAGTTGGATATCGCGAAAAGACAAAATATTGCTGTCGTGTTATCATCAGATGATAAACTTGTAATTAAATCAGTTGCGAAATTCATCGCAGAAGCACTGAAAATTAGACCGATGAAGGATAGTGAAATTTAAGATAATGCATTATCAAAGATATATGAATGAATGTTATCATTCATCACATGTGGAAGGGACCAGTAAGATACAACGTCATCATTTGATTGAGTGGATGGTCGAGTCAGTCTTAAGATATTTTTTTTAGCCTTACTGCATTATCTCCTGTGCGTGAGGACATAAGGGAATGTTACGAATTCATTTGTTTTTGTTAAACCTTTAATTTGATACACACTAAGAATGAATGTGTACTATTTGTTTGCAGGAAAGGATGAGGGAAATGTTATCGTTCTGTTACCCCTCCCCCCTTGTCAAAAGATCTCTTTAGTAATGACAATAAAATATCAAAGTGTCAACAATCTCTCTCTCTCTCTCTTCTCTCTCTCTCTCTCTCCACACACACACACACACACACACACACACACACACACACACACACACACACACACACACACACGCACACACACACACAATATGCGCGCGCGCACATCGAGGCAAAGGGATAGAGACCATTGAGAACTGATGCAGAGGAGGAGGAGGAGAAAGCGAGCTAGAATAAGATAGGTTAGGGGAGAAGCCAGAGAGAGGAGAGGGAAATATGGATACCAAGTCGGGGGGGAAGGGGAGGGGGGGGATGACGAGGTGAGTGCAGGCTGGGGAGGCGGTCCACAGCTACAGTGACCATGTACAGACCACCACCACGACCATCACCACACGGCGAGAGAGAGACGGATAGCTCAGTGAGACTACTATCAGAACCAAACGCGTGAACAAGTGTCTTGTAGTGATGACACTGAATGGTGTATCGGATGAATCATGATGTATCCGATGCTTAATCATTCATGATTTGGAAGTAAGTTCCCTGTTCGTTTAAAGACGATTTGATTGTTCAGTCCTCTTTAACATTACTAGACTGTCGCACCTGACATAGTTTCCTTTCATAGACGATTTTTCTCATACCAGCGGTCCAACATGTTTTTGACATGTTAAACACAAAAGAGCAAAGCACTAATCACAACACACACACACACACACACACACTCAAGATCTGTGTGCTGGGTTCCTGTTACATCTCGTGTCCAGGGGCGTTTGATTCGTAAACATCATACCTGATCGTGTAGCTTGTTATGGAAAACTCAAACAACCGGTCTACATCAAACAAACATGCGACAGGCTGTCGACGGTCTGATTACACATACACGGCATCAATGGGAGAGCGGGGTGGGGGAATGGCTCGAGGCGCTCATCCTCCTTACATTCAATTAATCATTTGGGGGGGGGGGGGGTGTTGGGAGGGAGTAGGAAAGAGAGCAAGACAGAGAGAGACAGACAGAGAAAGGGGGGGGGGGGGGTGAGAGAAGAGAGAGAGAGAGAGAGAGAGAGAGAGAGAGAGAGAGAGAGAGAGAGAGAGAGAGACTCATGAAAAAGATTTTAGTGCGTGTGCAACTCTCTGTCTGTCTGTTGTCTGTCTGTCTCTCTTTCTTCTTCTCTCTCTCTCTCTCTCTCTCTCTCTCTCTCTCTCTCTCTCTCTCTCCACACACACACACACACACACACACATACACACTCATACGAGCACGCGCACCTCTGCACGTGATGAGATACATACACGCATTGAATATCACAACTCAAGCATCTAAATACATGCAATAAAGTAAACTCCTGATGCTCTTGGAACATTTACAATGAATATGACGCATTGGCAAATACCAAAGAGTAAGAAGTAATCAAAATATCACACACACAAAACCACACACACACACACACCACACCACAACACACACACACACACACACACACACACACACACACCACACCACACCACACCACACCGCACCACACACACACACACACACTAAACAATCCATAGGAATTCTCGCTGCTTTCCTGTCCCCATCAAAGGCTCTGACAAGCGACACACATTAACGTAATGAGAAAGTACAGGCGGCTTTGGACCCGTTCCAGATCCTCCTTGCTTCCTCTAACTGCTGACGCCAACTGTCGGCTTGCCATTTGCTCTCTCAATGACCAAAGCCGTTTAAGCTTTGTCTGGCCCTGGAATGGTGCCAGAGAATGTGTGGCAACGAATTAAACCATGCCGGCCTGCAGGGAGCCAGGTGGGCTCCATTGAGCTCTTCCCCTACACCGGTACCTTTTTGATCTCGTTGGCATTCTCGCACACAATGGCCAAGGGTCAAGCGAAAACACACACACACACACACCACGCACACACACACACACACACACACACACACACACACAGTGAGAAAGAGAGACAGAGACAGAGAGAGAGAGAGAGAGAGTGAGAGAGAGAGACGGATACGGACAATTTCTCCATGTAAAAACCATTGCCTCTTCTGAAAGAGTGCCTACGTATACAAAAATAATCAGTGAGAGAGAGAGACAGAGAGACAGAGACAGAGACAGACACAGAGATAGAAAGGCATAGACAGAGACAGTAAGACAGATTCTGACAGACAGGCCAAACACACAGACTTTCAACATCGTGAAACAGACACTTTTGCTCGAACGATCAAGTCAGACTGTCGAGAGACATGGTCCACAGAAAGCCAGAGAGTTCACACAGACATTGGACAACTCATTGCACTCGGCGTAGTCAGACTGTCGAGAGACATGGTCCACAGAAAGCCAGAGAGTTCACACAGACATTGGACAACTCATTGCACTCGGCGTATTTCAGACTGTCGAGAGACATGGTCCACAGAAAGCCAGAGAGTTCACACAGACATTGGACAACTCATTGCACTCGGCGTAGTCAGACTGTCGAGAGACATGGTCCACAGAAAGCCAGAGAGTCCACACAGACATTGGACAACTCATTGCACTCGGCGTAGTCAGACTGTCGGAGACATGGTCCACAGAAAGCCAGAGAGTCCACACAGACGTTGGACAACTCATTGCACTCGCGTAGTCAGACTGTCGAGAGACATGGTCCACAGAAAGCCAGAGAGTTCACACAGACGTTGGACAACTCATTGCACTCGGCTTTAGTCAGACTGTCGAGAGACATGGTCCACAGAAAGCCAGAGAGTTCACACAGACATTGGACAACTCATTGCAGTCGGCGTAGTCAAAACTGTCGAGAGACATGGTCCACAGAAAGCCAGAGAGTCCACACAGACATTGGACAACTCATTGCAGTCGGCGTAGTCAGATTGTCGAGAGACATGGTCCACAGAAAGCCAGAGTCCACACAGACATTGGACAACTCATTGCACTCGGCGTAGTCAGACTGTCGAGAGACATGGTCCACAGAAAGCCAGAGAGTTCACACAGACATTGGACAACTCATTGCACTCGGCGTAGTCAGACTGTCGAGAGACATGGTCCACAGAAAGCCAGAGAG
>CM031601.1:69606128-69621128 GCA_018398815.1 Conus ventricosus | reverse complement strand
CTCTCTCTCTGTCTCTTCTCTCTCCACACACACACACTCACTCCCTCTCTCAAACACACGCACAAATACACACACACACTCAAAACAACACACACACACACTCACACACACCCTCACACACCTCTCACACACACACCACACACACACACCACACACACACACACACACAGAAAGAGACAGACAGACAAGACACAGTTACTCAGACACACAGACTCAGAGAGACAAAGAAGACAGTCTCTGAAAGAAACAAACAACATGGTGTCAACATTTGGACACTGAGCACCCTTTCAAATAAAGTGACAGGATGATATAAATAAAGTAACAGGAAGGATACAGGGGAAAAAAACATAAGAAATGGATACACATGTGTTACTAATATAGTAACAGGTAAGGAAAAAAATGCAACAATTCAAACCAAGTTGCACTGTTCATGACCCAAGCACATGACGAAATAGGCTAGGCCATATCAGTGACGATAACATTTCGATTTAATTCAAGTGGGATTTTAACCTACTCAGGGAGGGAAAAAGCGGTAAAGTGGAAAGAAAGAGAGGGAAAGACAGGGAGGGAGGTGGGGTTGGGGGAGGGAGGGAAGGAGTAAGAGGGAGAGAGATAAAGAAAGGCAGAGAGACACAGACAGAAAGAGACACACACACACAGAGACAGAGTGAGCGAGAGTAGCCTGGTCGGTCAACCACTACCAAGTATTATTAGGGGAAGTCCTTTCATGTGGCAAGAGCCAACAGGACAAAGAGCAAATATTATCCAGCTGTGAGCATGTATATTATGGCAGTGCGTGGAGAAAGACGAATGGGCAAAGGACTGGGAAGGGGTGCGAGGCAGGAGTATGGCAGGTATTATATCTTATTGGCCATCCACTTTTGACAGTCGTCAATAACCCGGTACCATAGAAAGGCCTTGTCTGGTCAACAGGTTTTTTGGTTCGTTAGTTTGTTTTTTTAACACAGCTGGCTCTGAAATTTTACGATTATTGGACAATTGTGTGTGTACATGCATGTCACCATGTGTGTAGGTGGATGGGTGCGCGCAAGTACACATGCATGCATCCATGTGCGAGTGTGTGTGGTGTGTGTGAGTGCATGTGTGTGTGTGGTGTGGTGTGTGTGTGTCTGTGTGTGTGTGTGTAGTGTTACAGTTACATAATGCTGCACGCACTGAATACAGTACTTGCACACATGTAAATGAGAGTATAATGTAGTGCACCTGCAAATGCATGCATGTCTGTGCATAATATCCTAAACCTATCACCAGTCCAGGGAAGTGGAAAAAGAAGGGAGTTTGACGTGAGGTTGGATGGAAAGAACGGAAAGCAGCGAGGAGGACGGATGTGAGGAACTTGGCACACTGAGGAAAGCACGAGAGGAACGGTGGTGAGGACTCTGGAAACAGTCAGCAATCTGCCTGCCTGGCCACAGCTCAACATTCTGTCCAGCATTGGTTCAATAACTCGCCAGTTCAACTCTATTATTGATCTGATCCAGCCCAGGCTGCCTTACTGGCTCCCAGCCGTTGAACTCTGCTGACTAGAGTGTCCTTAAATGCTGGGGGAGCCTTTCAAATCTCCCTCGTTGTGCGCTGGAGGGTAATGCGTGCAGTGACATTTCAAAAAGCAAACAGAGCAACGCAGCGTTCAGCTGATGACTGTGTTTACTGACACGCTGTGATCGCAGGCTTTCCACTCCTGCAGCAGCTGCTTAGTTCTCAGAGAACAGTTGGGATTTTCACTCACTACCATGTGGCTTGTGCTTCAAAAATTTTACACCCGGATCAAAATGTTTAGTCATCAGCCCCAACATATAAATAGCCAAACAATGCAAAATACTAGCCAAAGAATCAGGAAAGTTGCTAGTAGCTTTCAACTACACAATACATTATGCAAAAAAGGATAAAGATAAACCAACACAAATACCCATCACACACATTCAAGCCTCCTCTTCAAAAAAAAAAAGAAGGAAAACACAACACACACACACACAAATAGTAACAACAAATGAGATGAAAATAAAACAACTTCATGGTGGACATTCACAGCACATTCAGAAAGCTGATGGTGCCAGCAAATAATGTTGAAGTGTTTTACATGGTTAAGTGTTTACATGATTAGCTTGTCTTTGTCTTATTTTCACTTGCCAGATATCTTTTTTTTTCATCTAATCAATGGCAAGTAAAATAGAGGACAATTTCATATCAGGACTGCTTCTGCTGCAGATCTGCTGCTAGCCACAAAGATCCTGTATAGTGAAACGTCTTTTAACTGTGACGGTCCGGCTGACCTGGACCTGCATAGATGCCCTTAGGGATGTTTTTCAGATCTCTGTTTGTTAAAGTGTTGTGTACAGCTGGGACAGATACAATTGGAGCTATGCTGGGAGCACCGAGGGTTGGTGACAGATGCAAGTAGTAGGAAAAAGAAACTACAACTAACACAGTGTACACCAACACAAACACACACACACACACACACACACACACACAACACACACACACACACACACTCTCTCTCTCTCTCTCTCTCTCTGAGACAAACAACGACACACACCCACACATACAAGCAAACAGGCTCAAACACAGTGACCCTCACAAACACTGGCCTAGTCCACTGACCGACATGTTGGGGTCGGGATTGGAGTCTGGAAGAGTTCTTTAAACTCGCCCACAACGCTGTCCCAGAACTTGCTCCCAGGGCAATGCCAATGCCGTAACACCAGCACTTCCAGAACAACACCTTCTTGCTGTATGTCACATGAATGCCCCCCACAGCTGCTCAGGCCATTCACACCATTTTTACCTGGTGGAAAAAGTTATACTGAAACTTTCAGAATAACAAATAACTGTGAAATACATAAGACCACAGAAAATCAGAAATGTGTTGCACATTAAACATTTATTAAACACACTAAATTATTATTACTAAATTTAAAAAAAAAAGAAAAATACATCTACGAATGTGCAAATGTGCACAACATGCACACGAGTGCGGGCACACAAACAACACACACACACACACACACACACACACACACACACACACACACACACACATCAAGATAAAATATAAACACTCTCAATATGAACAAACATCCAATGTACAATCAGAAATTCCACAATCTTAGCAAACCACTTTTCTTCTAACCCCTCCTAGAACACTACTTAAACATACAAGAGAAGACAGATAGACACACACCATGTGCTCTCTCAATACATATCACACACACACACACACAACACACACACACACCACACACACACACACACACACAATGCCAAAGAAAATCATTTGTGCTGATATTATTTGTGCTCATGATTCTAAATACAGTCACGTGAACATGAATTACCTTTTCACATACATTCTTATCAACATGTGCTTGTTATAGTGTTAGGTATTTGTTTGCAGGTTTCTAGTGGGTTGTTCCTCGTTTCTTCCTTCTTTACTGACGGTTGTTATTGTTATTATGTAACAATAAGGATCAAAAGTGACTGTTAAAGAAATGATAACATAGTTCAAAAAATGAAAAGCAAGCACATGCATACACAAACACACACACACGCACTCTCTCTCTCTCTCTCTCTCTCCACACACACACACACACACACACACACACACACACACCAGAGGCAAAAAATCAATCACAGCAGTCACAGAATTTGAGCATTTCCTCACCTACAGCACCGGCCTCTGCACTTTTCCAAGACAGTTCACTCTGTTTTGTGGGGTCGAAACGCTTGAAGAGATAGAACAGGACACCGAACATAAGGAAGATGCCCCCGACGCCATCGCACGTGATGTCGACATAGTAACCCAGAGAGGAGCGCACTGACTGGTACACACCTGTCACAGGACATAATGTGTTAGGATGATGGGTCCTGCTGCTGCAATATTGTGTGCTGACGACATAATATTGACTATAGAAAATATAAAGAATAAGTACATAAATAAACTTTCTAAAAGTCACTGTGTCATTTGTTTATTGCTTTTCGTTGTTCTGTTTTGTTCGGAGGGTTCGCTGTAATTTTTTTTTCATTAAAAAAAAAAGGTAGAAAGTTGTCAACTTCTTGTGTGACAGCCAATATGCAAAAGAAAAATCTGTACAAAAGTAGACAGCGGGCATAGCTTGGTAATATTCGAATGACTGCCATCAGAATATCTTCATTGTCGTTTGCTCAGACAGTAATTCTGGATGCCCCGACTAATGCTGCTTTGCATCATAGACTCTCCAGGGACTGGAAGCCCTGACTAATGCTGCTTTGCATCATACACTCTCTAGGGGACCAAACAGCTTGTCCATGATCGGTACAGAATCGTATCTCCTAGCAATATTTCAATGAATTCTCTCTCAACAATACTTCCATGAATTCCAAAATATCTCTCAACAATACTTCAATGAATTCCAAAGTATCTCCCTAAGGTGAGCAACTATTCTCTTGATTCTGTTTCTTAATTTTATCTGTCTGTGGACAGTGGTGTTGTGATTTGTCAGAGTGTGCTGTACAGCCCTGTACCTTCACCTCTTCAGCACCTGTAGTTTCTGTTAAGGCTACCTCATCCTTTGCCTATAGCCCAAAGGTCTACCAAGCAGCCTATGGATAGGGTTACTGCTGTTTCAACTGATCCCTTCCCTACTGGGACCGCTCCGGCTTGACAGCTAGGGCCCACCACCATCAGCTGGTTCTGCAATGGATCCCCTCGCCCTGCGGTATTCCACGAACTGAAGAAGCAGGTAAGCTGGCAAAGCTGGGTAGTGAAGAAGAACTGGGGAAAATGTGGGGATCGCAGTTCATCATTCAGTTCCTGTACAAACAATCCCACTATATTCCCTGTTACATGACATTAGGAGACCAGTTGTCATGAAGAGAGCAGGTTACCATCTTTCATTTGTGGATTGGGGGTGTAACAGACTGAACACCACATCCTCAAGTGTTTCCACTCTGTCCCAGCCCCAGTCTGTTCCTATGGTGAAGCAGAAAACCCTAAAGGATGTCTTCCTAGAATGTTGGAGCCACCAGCCTCTGAGGGACAAACTGTGGCCGACCCCACCTTCAAACAGGACAAGCTGCGCGCACAGGTCTGTGGCATGCGCTGCACAGGACCATCCACATTTCTCTTGAGACCTGGTTTTTCAATTCGATGGCATTCAAAGAAAAGATTCCACACAATCACTGTCTGGCATCTCTGGATAATATCTGGATTATTTTCACAAACTTAGTAATGCTAGTTGTTTTTAAATCTCATGCTGCAGCTCAACAAAGGCAAATGGTTCAACAAAACTTGTAAGCCTGGTCAAAGCAAATGGGTCAAACAAACTTGTAAGCCTGGTCAAAGCAATCAGTCATGTGCTAAAAACTCAATGGTCCATCCTGACACCACCAACAAAAATCAAATCCGTACACAGAACCGGTTACCTATATTTGTGTCAACGTTTCGTCATACAAACCAACACAACACCAGCAGACACAAACTCTGGATTATGTCAATATCTTGACCATCTGGCATCCCTTAGCATTTCAACATATTTTGTATCACAGGATTTCATCAAGATCTAAACTGAACGGCATTCCTATATTTTCCCCCCTCAAACCTTTACACCATAGGGCCTTCTTCAGATTCTACAATCAAAGGAGAGACATATGACCGTCTTTCCACCACTGGAACAGGACCCTGACCTTTGGTGTGCGAGTGGCTGCGGAACACCACACCGTCCAGCGCATCCAGCAGAGTGCGAATCTCGAACAGCACCACCCCAAGGCGGCGCGTGTGCAGGTTCTCCGAGGCGACCGAGCGTGCGGCAATGAAGGCCAGGAAGAGGTGAAAGAAGGAGATCATGTGGGCGTGATGAAGTAGAAGACTGTGCTGAAGCGTGTGAAGGAGTCGAAATACTCCACGGCAGGGGCCGTGACGTACTGGCTGGTGTGGTCGTTCATGATGGCCTTCACCGACAGGTGCTGACGCACAGGGAAGGACATGAAGTGCACGCACAGTTTTAACATACAATATACAACACGAAGTGCATGCACAGAAGACATACAATACACAATCATCAGTGCTTTGCCTTTCTTCATGTTAGAGTACACTCCCTCCTTAAGACCATCAAATTTGAAATAGCTGGGAAAAAACCCATCTTTGATTGAGTTCTGTTTCATTTCTAATTACAATTTCTTTTCAAGCCATTGTCTCAACAAAGGTCAAGGATGAACTAAAAAGAAGCAAAACAATGCTAAATAAATTACACTTTAAGAAATTTTAGTGATAATATATTACCTGCTACCACTATCTAAAGTCTCTTGTGCATAAAACCCAAACCTCATTAGCTCTGTGGATTTTTGTGTACAATTGGACAAGTATGCACAACCTCCCATGCATAGTCTAATACACCATACTCACACAACATAGGTAAAGCGACAGTTACTAAAAGTATCACACATAAGTCAACAGGGCATGCTCAGTGCATGTGTGGAGAAGGCCTCAGCCAGAGAAATAAGACTTAAGAAAATTTATTTTTCCAACATACAAAAAAAAAAATCTTTTTCAACGAAAATTGTTTCTCACTGTGTATGAAAGTGTATGAAAAACGAAAATATAAGAATAAAATTGTCATCCTGCCACCATTCACACATTAACAGACTGTTCTATAAAATCTCCCTCTCTCTCTCTCTCTCTCTCTCTCTTCTCTCTCTCCACAGCACACATATTCAAAAGTAAATCATTTTCACTTCAAGTTCAACATACACTTGAAATAAAGGGACTATTACATCTAACCTTTTCACACTCAACAAACTACTGTCTGCTAAGACTTTTTTTTTTTCTTTTGTTGTTTTTTTTCTTTTCAAATAGCAACTGTCTTGTCTCAGTGAAACAGCACTTTCCATGATATCCATTTATGAGCACACAAAAAACTGGAGAGGCAGGTGGGTTGGAGGTCTGGAAGTGAAAAGAGGGGCAAGGAAGTGCAGCTGGTCTGAATTGAAGCTGACTGCTCAGTCATCCTATCACCAACAGTCAAAACACTGGTTGCCCAAAAGACAAGTGGAAACGGCATAAACCACTTGTCCACCAGCAGGTTCAGTTGTCACAGATGATCAGATGGATGGGTATGTCAAGCCACGGCAACTAAAAACACACACACACACACACACACACACACACACACACACACACACACACGCGCGCGCGCCGTGTGCTGCACACACACACACACACACATCACACACACACCACACACACACACACACAATCACACCATCATTATGCACACTGCAACCACACACAAACATGCCAAAGAGAATGCAGTGATAACGACTTCCAACCAGATACTCACGTAAAAGGAGACCAGAGCTCATCATCAGCCGCCCCTTTGGACGACTCCACCAGGTCTGTTCTCATGAAGGTCACCAAGAGAATGATGTCCATCACGGCATAGTAGCCCAATAAGATCAGGCCAAGAAACTTGAAGAAGGACATTTCATCCCGGAACAGCTGGGATGCTGGTAGAGACGGCATCTTGAGGATGTGACGGAATAGGAATCAAATCCTTTTATGTTGGTGGCGGTGATAGATGACCAAAGGTAATGATGTAGCACGGATGTCACAAAACTAACTCATTTGTGGTGATGTGTGGCATCATGTTAGGTTATATCTTATCTGACAAGCATCTTTTGTTCAGTTCTATTTCAGTCCTCAGAGACTGTTCCAACACTAATGATTGCCAGAGAACTAAAGTTTCTCAAACGCAAACAAAAATCCTATTCTGTAAGTTCAAACTTTTCTCGACTTTTTTTTTTCTCAGGCGCTCTTACTCAGTCTACCTTTGTATGCTCTATCGTCTTAAAACAGCACTCTCACTGGGTGAAAAAACAAACAGACAAAAAATAGAATAAAACAAACATGAACTTGGCTCAAATATCAGGGAAGTGTGTCAAAGCAACCGACTTTCCTCACACCCTCTATCCCCAGTCTCTCTACGATGCTTTCAGGTGAGCCTGATGAAGGTTTTTGGGTTTTTTCCCTTCTTTTAAAGTAAGTGGTACGGCGTGCACGGTGTGAGATAAGCCTGTAACAAGGTCGGGCCCACAAGACTGCCAGTCAACACTGCTGGCGTGTGCTGTCTATCTTACGTCTGAAGAGGACGTTCCCCTTTCTGCACGAGAAGCCCGGATGTGGTTGGTAAGGGCACACTGTGGAGGCTGCAGGAAGGATGGCTGGTGGGGGTGTCTATTACAGGGAGGACACCCAGCTGCCGGAGGGGGGCTTAGCCACACGCTGTCCTGCCTTCCTCATCACCTGTTTCCAACACACGAACAAACTGACAGTAGTGCGGGCACTTTGTGTGGTTCAGTTATGCCTTGCAGTGTGTGTGTGTGTGTGTGTGTGTGGTGTGTGTGTGTGTGTGTGTGTGTGTGTCGTGTGCGTGTGTCTGTGCGTGTGTGTGTGTGTGTGTGTGCGTGCGTGTGTGTGTGTGTGCTTGAGCGCATACGTGCACGCACACACGTGTGTGTGTGTGGTGTGTGTGTGGTTGGCGCGCGCCCGCGGCACGCGCCGCGTGTGTGGTGTGTGTGTGTGTGTGTGTGTGTGTGGGTGTTTGTGTGTGTGTGTGTGTGTGTGTGTGTGTGTGTGTGTGGTGTGTGTGTGCACGCGCACATATGTGTGTGTATGCATGCATGTATGTATGTCTGCGGGCGCGCCGCGCATGCGCGCGTGCGTGCGTGCGTGCGTGCGTGCGTGTGTGTGTGTGTTCGCGTGCTGCGCGCGTCTGAGCTTGCTTCTGTTTTGTGTGCATATGATTCATCAACAACAATGACACAATTCCGTTTATTGCTTTTATTTTCATAAGGGCATATCCAGAGATTTTTCTTTTTAATCAATGTAGTGACTCAACTGATTTCAATGAATTCGGACATTAATCTTTTTTTTCCGTCCTAGGATTCTTAAGGGAAATGCAGGATACGGCACATAAAGAAAAGAAAAAGAGCAGATCAAACTGGACAAAACAAGACAGGTTAGTACAGATGGTACATCTGGCCCAATACCCTTTCCTCACATCTTTTATCCCATGTGCAGCACAGTCAAATGAACACCACCATCAAAACTACCACGTATCACCTATATCAAGCAAACTGTATACACGCTTGAATTCAGTCAAAAATGATCACAGCTGGCGGTCCTGATTGCTCAGAACTATCACACAGAAAGGCAAGCAGGCAGGCAGACTAACTGGCACGCCAGACAGACAGACAGGACGGAAGGCTCGAAGTGCCAGAGAAAGAGGAGGGAGATCAGTTTCACGTGTGATCGATTTTCCTGGAGGGGCCGGCACCTCTGAAGCTGAATGACAGCTCTCCCCGCACTGAACGCTCTTCTGCGATGTATAACGAGAAATTAACCAGGGCTAATAACTGTCAGTTTTTAACCCTCTGCAAGATGGGGACTAACTAAATAGCCACAACCGGAATAATGAGTATAAATTGAGACAGACTGACAGAGGGAGAGGGACGGGGGAAAGAGGGTGGGGACAGAGGATGGGGGAGGGATGGGGGTAGGGAAGAAAGGTGGAGGGGGTATATATGTGGGGGTGTGGAAATAAACGGTCAGGGGATACTTTTGTACACCACTGACGTTCCCCCCTGATCATCAAGTGATCGGAGCTGGACAGGTCATTCCGAGGACGAACGGTCATGACGTGTGTCACAGAGAAACAGCACAGGTATAAAGTGCGATCTACGTCCTGTTAACCAGAGGCTCTGAAAGGCATAACGGTCTGATGCCCGTCGTTTTGTCTACAGTCATTTTCGCCTACCCTTTGATCTCCGCAGCATCCACCTGCAACATTCCGTTTTGTTCAAAAACTCAGAAGTCCACGTCCACATCGTGGCTCATTCAACATTTTTTTTTTAAATCAATGTTCAACAACACAAAAATCTCTGTCAACATCCTAACTAAAATATGAACTGAAAAAAGGTAGACACCATGGCTCCATTAACAACTTTAAAATGGTATTGTCCTGTCTCTTGTGTACCATGTACCACAGTATATTTCTCAAATGACTTGTATAACAAACTAAGACGGTCATCACCCGGTTTTGTTTGTCTACGTGTGTGTGTGTGTGTGTGTGTGTGTGTGTGTGTGTGTGTGTGTGTGTGTGTGTGTGTGTGTGTGTGTGTAGTGAGCGTGCGTGCGTGCGTGCGTGCGTGGGCGTGCGTGCGTGCGCGTGCGTGTTGGTGTGTGTGATGTGTAGTGTGTGTGTGTGCGCGCGCGCCTTGTGTGTGTGTGTTGTGTGTGTGTGTGTGTGATGTGTGTGTGTGTGTGTGTGTGTGTGTCTGCGCGTTTGTGCGAGCGTGCGTGTGTGAGTGTGCGTGCGCGCGTGCGTGTGTGTGTGTGTGAGTTGGAGGGGGGTGTTCTTGAGGTAAACTTTCATGCTGACTTCTTGGCCATTCTCCATACTAACAGAACAGAAGCTGGCAGAATGATAAACGCTGGTAAAACTTTCCAGCCGTCGCCTGCGTGAAGCTTTCACCAGAGGCTTAAACGGAAACAACCGGTTTGGACTGGAACAGCAGAGAGTGGCTGACATCACTGAACAAAAACAAACAAAAATTACACAATGCCGGCTTAGCTTACCACTCCCCATCCTGCCTCACCTCGTTGAGGATGAGTTACAGGAGTAAGACTGTTTAACACGCACGCGTGATTCCAACAAGCTCAGTGCCATTCTTGTCTTTCTCCCTTTTTTCCCCTCTCCGTCTTGACAATGAAATGCCAACAATAATAACTTTAGATTAATCAACACTGACGGTAACACGAAAGAGCGGTTTTTTATTTTTAATGGATGAAAGAAAGAAAGAAAAGAAAAGAAAAAAGTGTTAATCTTCGTGCGAACGTGCGTGCACAAAATCAATTTAGACATCGTGATAAAATGTACTCCCACGAAGAAGAAGTGTAAGATGAAGTGTGTAAATGAACACTTTTTGTCCATTATTAGAGGCCGATTTCAATATTTTGCCAAACATAAAGATGTGAAAACCATCCCTGTCAGCATGATTTTTCTTGATACATCCACCTCTCTCTCTCTCTCTCTCCTCTCTCTCTCTCTCTCTCTCTCTCTTTTCTCTCTCCCTCCTCTGGTTTTTGTTTGTCTGTTTTGATTAGAGAATGTTTGCATTAATTTGTGAATTCACATTGTTTGGGGTGATTTCTTTCTTCATCTATTTCTCTATATACTTGCCTTCCCTTGTATCTATATGTATGAATTCAAGTTTAAAAAAAAAAAATTAAGTTAGCAAAAAAAAAAAAAACTCCCACGAAGAAACAGGCGGGCGGAAGGGCGGACGGGAGAGGGGCACTGTGTATTATGAGAGAGAGAGAGAGAGAGAGAGAGAGAGAGAGAGAGAGAGAGGAGAGAGAGAGAGGAGGGAGAGGGGGGATGGATACGAGAGAGTTTTCTGTTACAAGCCTTCTCGATTCACACCACACGCGGCCCAAGGTTTGAGCGGACAAGAGTGGAAGACGGATCGAAGGACAGCCTACCAATCATCGACCGCTGGTGCTGGTATTCGCCTCAACACCCCATTGTTTCAACTGGAATCCTACCTTCCCGTCCCATCCCAATCTCCTCGGCTTCACAATCAGTTCCACTATTTCCGCTGTAAAATCGCACAGACTCCCTTAAACTTCTGCCTAAATCTTCTTTTCTTATTCTTGAAGGAGAGCGAGGGCGGGTCGGTTTATCACTCACATAACCTCAATTACCCACTTCTGGCAGACGGATCCTACAGGACCAACAGTAGGAAGAAACTCCAGGGAGAGCTTGACAGCAAAAGGTTTCCCCCCCCCCCCCCCCCCCCCCACCATACCCATCAAACCTCCAGACCCACACACTATAGGGACCCATACACCATAAAATCGTTGACCGACGCTGCTTTTGACTTCACACTCTCGACGACGTGGGTCACCCACGACCGACACATGCCACAGAGGCTTAACGGTACGTGTCTCACACACTCTACTGATGTTATGGTTCTTCCAGAATGGGGGCCAGTTATGGACATACAAAGGCAATTAGTTTTCTACAGGTTAAAAAAAAAAAAGCAGCTTGGGATATGACTATGCGATTTTCTGGCAGTCACAATTGTCTGGAAGCTAAACAGCCTCAGTGGAATGTGTGGTTCGTGTTAGACCCCAAAAGTGACGTTCGGTATGGGATTTCAGGTGTAACCTTCTTCACAAGTTCTGCCTTCATGTTCTGCTGCAGTATCATGGCTCAATGGCCAGTGGCCAGATGGCGGTGAGATGGGGTACACAATACAGATAATTTTCCTTCTTACGCATGCAAATTAAAAAAAAAAAGGTAACTAAGAATACTGGTGCAAAATGGCAAATTAGAATACCATTATGCTAATGTTCAGTGACCAAAATTGTCTGTAATTCCCAATTTTCATCTCTTTCATTTGTTAATGTGCACTTAACAGGAGTTCTACACATAAGAGAAACAAGATTAATGTGGTTGAAAATCAGTTTCCACAAACAGTTTATTTCAAAACTCATATCAAAGTATGCCTCTAGTGTCACTTCCTTCTCTCAAATTTTCAGTGGTGTGTGTGTGTGTGTGTGTGTGTGTGTGTGTGTGTGTGTGTGTGTTGTGTGTGTGTGTGTGTGGTGTGTTTGTGTGTGTGTGTGTGTGTGTGTGTGGTGTGGTGGTGGTGGTGATGAGTGATGATGAGAGAGAGAGAGAGAGAGAGAGAGAGAGAGAGAGAGAGAGAGAGAGAGATTCTAGTAATTTCGATATCACGACTGCCATGTAGAATATTTAGGTCAGAGCTTCAGATCGTTGGTGCGCACATGCCATTAGTCTAACAAATAAATTTATAAATAAACAAATAAATATATAAAAGGGTGCATGATCCTTGGACAAGATGAGCTTATCAGGCGCGTAGAGTACTCCTCGCTTATAACCAATTCCAGGAGCTTTTTTTTTTCTTATGCTCTATCCAAGCTTTGCTGTCAGCTGGGGTCCTTGGATTTTATTCAGGGGTTGTTTTGTGTTATCCGAGACGTTCCTTTAAACTTATACTAAAGCAGATCAGTATACAGTGGGAAGAAACTTTAGGGAGAGCTTGACAGCAGAGGTTCTTCAGAGAAGACCCCCCCCCCCCCCCCCACCCCCCACCTCAGACAAGTGTTTTGGCGCTGAACTCCTTTCACTCTAACGAGGCCGGGTCGCATCCAGATCATGACGCCCAGATGACATTCTGCTGCCAACTACGCTACCGGGATTCAAACCGCAACCTTTGGATGGGTGGGCGTCTTACCCCACTGTAAACGGACACCTGTTACAAGTTGTGGAATTTAAGCCCCATGAAGTTCACTTTTGTTCCCCCTCGATCAGATCCAGCTGGTACTCTTTTCGGCAGCCTCTGCCATTGCCTTCAGGGTTCTGGTCTTCGTCTTACCTGAAATCCCCAGCTGTTTCATGAGATCATAATGCTCCAACCCGGCTTCCATGCTCATGACATCACAGCTGTTCCTGACCATGATTTCTGGCCTCCTGCCGTGCAGAACGTTGTTGCTGGAGCTTCTGGTGCCGCGGTGCTTCCTCTGGCAGTGCTAACCGAATGTGCGATCTCCTGGAGCTCTTAGTTGTGCGTCCATGTGTACCTTCCTCGGGTAAGTGCTGTTTTGCTAAACTCTGGACATGTCCTGTCCCACAGTTCGTTTGCCGTGACAGAGTGGACACGTAGGATCATCTGATTTACCACATTTGACTAGGTTTGAATTCGAGGCAGGTCCTATACAGATCTGAAGATGACGCTGACTCGAGACGTACCATGTGCCATATGTCATTCCAAGTGAGACTTCTTTGGAACTAGACAATTCAACCATTTTCAAAACTCCAGCATAATGTGTAGACCCTACGAAAAGAACTAAAATAAACAAGAGAGAGACAGACAGACAGACAGACAGACAGAGAGGGGTAAAAATAAATGTACGAGCTGTGCAAAGGAGAACGACCTCCTGTCGGTGGTTCCAGTCTGTCACGAGTTTGATTGGTTGGTTGGTTGTTAACTCTTCTTTTTTTTCCTTCACCATTATCTCTTCAACGGTAGTTTGCATGCTTCTCTTTCTTTTGTTTTGTTGTTGTTGTTGTCGTCGTCTTTTACTATGGAACAGTAAAGCAAGAGCAGCACGTGTGGCGCTCGGTGAAAGAAAATCCACAGCCTGGGGGAGACAAATGGCAAGCGAAATTATGTTTGACATTCTAGCTTGACAGCTAAACAATAACGTCAGCATGAGACAAGAAAAGGGAAGCGGGGCGGGAAAGAAAGAAAGAAAAGTGCGGGTGATTTTGTACCAGGCGGTGAGCTCTTCCCGGGAAAAGGACACGAATGTCGCTCAGCGTATCTTCTGTGATCAGAAAGTTGTCGACGCCTGCACCCTTGCCTTCCCTTCCCAGCAATTTCCACACGGTGAAGTGTTGGACAGTGTTCCCTCTCCTCCCTCTCCACATCCTCTTTCAGTTCTCGGCCCTTCTATTCGCCGATCTCGCTACCTCCTCCCACCTCCTTCCCTCTCCTCCATTTCCCCATTTCAGAGAGAGAGAGAGAGAAGAAAACCTTTACTCGAGCGAGTTAAGGATCAACATTATAGGCAGAGCCTTCTCTTCCAACCTGTCCTGACAGAGAGAGAGAGAGAGAGAGAGAGAGAGAGAGGGAAGGAGGGAGACAGAGACAGACAGAGAGAGAGAGACGTGTAAACACACCAGCCTATACCCCAAAAAGCGTTCACTCTTGCTGGCCTCCCCCCAGGATCGGGAACTGATGATGGGCAGCCCACTGAGCAGTCCCGACTGCCCACACAATGAATGCATGGCACTGCCCCGCCATCACACCCACACCATCTCCCTCCCAGTCGTCATAATTATCATGCCTGACTACCCAGCAGCCCACGCGTTGACATGCTGAAAGGAAGGGTAGAAGGGGAAGGGTAGCCTCTGC
>CM031601.1:69596128-69603628 GCA_018398815.1 Conus ventricosus | reverse complement strand
ACACCACACAGAGACAGAGACAGACAGACAGGGGAGGAAGAAAGGACGGACGGACAGCAAGACGACAGACAGACAAACAGGCCTGACGACAATACTGTGAACCACAATGCTAAACCTAAGGCCAATTAAAAAAAAAAAAAAATCGCCATTGTTTTCCGCTTCTGTTGAGATTTTCTTCTTTTTCACACACACACACGCACACCAACAGCGCGCCAAATGGGGATGAGTGTTCGTTTTCTGCTTCCGACAGCGTTTCAAGACGAGGTGAGGCGATAGCGGGTGAAGTACAAAGGTGCACGTAACATGAACTCAACCGTACAATGCAATACGCTCGGCCCGTGTCACCTATGTACTCTCCGATTGTTCTTTTGGGTCCGTGCCCACAACTGCTTCTTTTGGAGCTGTGCCAAAAAAAAGTCATTCACCTACATAAACTCTCTCTCTCTCTCTCTCTCTCTCTCTCCTCTCTCTCTCTCTCGTGATTTACTGACAGTGATCATGATTATACTCATACATTTATGCATACGCCTTTTTTGTGAATTTATTTTCAATTGTAATTGGTGCATTACCCGTTTTTCCAGCCAACGCAGTAACAGCGGCAAGAAATTCTCTCTCTCTCTCTCTCTCTCTCTCTCTCTCTCTCTCTCTCACTCACTCTACAACACACACACACACACAACACACACACACACACACACACACACAACAATGGTCTTTTCTTTTTTCCTAGTATAACCCATCTGAGATGTAACATTTAATACCCCAGTCAATATTACACATTAGATGTACCCAACACAAAGAAGCTTGTCAGAAAGACAGACTTTGTCCTGAAACCAACGTCATATCAGTGTCGTTAATCAGCACGGGTTATCACACCTCCAGCGAGGCCCATATCACTGGAAGGTCCTGGCAGGCGGCAGAGCTGTACCGAAACAGAGCCACGTGAAACGGTTATCGCACTTCGAACACTCCCCAAGCGTAATCAGCATCAGCACGGCGTCGACAGCAGCCTTTTCACCTTCATCATTATCACCAAATCAAAGACACTGGGCCAAACGCTCCCACTGGAGACCGATAATGTCAGATAGGCTTTGCCACTGTTCTGGACTTTGTGCCCTCGCACCGTGTTTGATGACCAGTGGCGTAAAACTGCAGTTGCGAAGGTACTGTGGGCTTGATGTAGGGAGTAAGGTGGATGGGAGGTGATGAATGGGCAAGAAGAGATGGATAGTTGGAAGATAATTTAAAGAAGATCACAATACCAGACACCATATCATGTCATACTGAGGGAGTGCTGAAGCTCCTCCCACTCCATGAAAATAACTAAACCCTTGCAATTTAAATCGCATGACCACATCATCATGAATGACCTATATTGAAACAAGAATGGTATAAATTAAAAAAAAGTCCTAAACACCGTGTTTCTACAACAACCAAGAGAAAACATTTGCATTCTTTATCGGACCGAGTGGCTGTAACAAACTACTGATTTTAGACGATTCTCTACAACGCAACAGCAGTATGTTGAAAGCGCCTTTCTGAAGACACAAGAGGGTAAGGGAATAAAACAACAGTTACAATATGTGTGCATTTCTACAGGCATAAGAGCCACAAAATTCACTGGCATTGCTTTGTATGAAAACATGTCCATTGATCTGAGCTGTGATCATCAAGTCTACGAACAATATTCAGCGCTCTCTGCCAGTCTACTGAAGAAAAGTTTATTTCTCAAAATTGTGATTCTTCTCTCTCTCTCTCTCTCTCTCTCTCTCTCTCCTCTCTCTCTTCGTATCTTCCTATGTACCTTTCACACCAGGTCAGTTCTTACTTTCCTTTCCTTTGTTTAACAAGATCCACCAATCACAACTACTTCATTTGTTAAACAATAACGTTATCTTGCAGACCAGTGATCACATTAATGAACAGGCACGGAAATAGGTCTAATGGAAACTTCCTATCCGTGAGGCAAAATTCACACAACTTAAACATGCATTCCCCACAATACGCGATAGAAGAAAACACAAATACATCATTCTAGATAAAACAGAAGAAGCGGCCCGGGGAGAGAGAGAGAGAGAGAGAGAGAGAGAGAGAGAGAGAGGAGAGAGAAAGAGAGAGAGAGAGATGCGCCAGATTTGCTTTGAGTATGACTGACTTCAGCCATCACACTAACATTTGATAACGAGCGCATTGACTACACGTGTCCTGCTAAAATCAGAAAACTTTCCAATTAAAAAAGAAGAAGAAGAAGAAGATGGAGAAGAACGTGAGAAAAGACCCAAAAAAAGTGTCGATACTTCTTCCCGACTTTCGACGGCGTATGAACAAGAAGTGTTGAATGCTCAGAGGAAAGTGAAACCAAACTTTGATGCATCGACGGCAAACATTGTTCTCTTCACCGAAGCATGACATCTTCACTTACAACAGATACTTACTTAAACGTCGGATGCTGACTGCCTGTAAACATGAGAAGCATTGTTGATTTACGTAAAGATTTCCAGCGTCATAGCCAAAAGGACAGTCCACACCAATGTCGTCTGCCGGGGACGATTCATACAACTTGTGCACTGCGCATGCGTGCAATATGACTACATTTTGCCCTTCACAGTTTATTTACCCTTGCGACACTGCAATGTTAGTCGAACAAAGTTTATTCGCAAAACACAGCCGCGAAATTTTAAATGATGACTACAATGAACGTTATATGCGGTCGGCTGTAACTGAATGGATTATTGCATCACTGAGAAATCGGATAGGAACTGGAGATAGCACGAGTAACACCAGACACACACACACACACACACACCAAATACTAAATCAAACGAGAAAAAGGGGGTCTCACCTAGAAAACGCTCCATACAAAGACGCGACAAGTTTTGAGCAACGGCAGTTTCGACGCTAGTTGGTACCCATAGCCAAATTAATTTCCGTTTACTCTCTCCTTACCTCCCATCTCCCACGACAAGACAGGTCAGAATTAAATTGGAAATGAAATGAGGCAGGGAACAGTAAACAATAAACAGTAACACAAGTGGGGTAACGTTTGCTCCCATAAAGAAAACCTAACACAAAGTAACTTTTATTCAAGACTGGCACAGCCTTTTAAACTTGAATAAAGTCAGACAAATACATAGACGAACAATCTAATAGTGGGGGGGGGGGGGGGGGGGGGGGGGGGGAACAAGCGCAGGCCAACAACTGAACTGTCTTCATAGTAATGACTTGGCAAAGATTTGGACTTAAGGAGGAGGGAGTTTGAAGATGGAGAAACTGAGAACATGAAATTAAAAAAAAATATTACAGATATGAAAACTCTTCACTAGCTGCATAAGGGAACCATCGCAATCCTTTTGAAGGCAGATATATTTGTATTGCCTGCTCCGAGGCCTTTCGTCCGCTGGGTCGGAACTCATCAGGGAGACACGGCTGGTTGTGTCTGCGCTCCTGGCGTCAAATAGAGACACATCACAGTCCATAAAACCGTGGTGTTCTCACCACCAAGGGTGCAAAAAAGAGTCCAATAGCACCCCGAAAGCAGCCAGTGAAGGGTAGTAAATGAAACCAAACGAAAATGTGGGGAGGAAAAAAGTTGCTGAAAAACTAAAGACATTATGCAAATAGTATAAAATGTAGGGGGCAGTCTTTGAGCCTACGCTTGAGGATCCACCCAAAGATGCAAGTGAGATCAAAAGACAAACACACAGACGGACAGAAACAAATACAAGTAACCTCAATTTGATCAAAACAAAATTGGAAATGAAATGGCAGGCAGAACAGTAAACAAGTGGGGTATCGTTTGCTCCCATAAGAAAACCTAACACAAAGTAACTTTTATTCAAGACTGGCACAGCCTTTTAAACTTGAATAAAGTCAGACAAATACACAGACGAACAATCTAATAGTGGGGGAAAAAACAATTAAGCAGAATTAAGCAAGTACTGTACACTCGACCTGTCATAGGTGCATTGAATTGTCTTCAATGCTATCAAACGTCCTGATTAGTCCTGATTACCCCACTCCCCTTCCCCTCCCTTCTCCGTTTCTTCTGACCATCTTGCCCGTTGTCTTGCCTGCTATGTGGCTTTCGCACAGAAACTTTTACCATGTCAACGTGTTGCAGGCGCCTGGCCCAGTGCCCGTCTGCTTGAAAGAGCCTCCCCGCCTGGTCACGTGTCAAAAAGCGGCGCCGTTTATTGGCTCACGATGTCAACGTCACACACGACGTTTTGCTAATCCAGAGTCCACGAAGACACACAAACTTGGTTGATAACCAGTCTGGGTTAAAAGATATCACGCAGGGCAAACCGTACGGCTAGTGTGTTTCCACAAGCAGTTTTGACAGAGTTACCGGGGCCCCTCTCCCTGGGCTTACTAAGTTCTCACTCTCTCTCTCTCTCTCTCTCTCTCTCTCTCTGAGCTTGACTAAGTTATCAAACTCTCTCTCTCTCTCTCTCTTCTCTCTCTGAGCTTGACTAAGTTATCAAACTCTCTCTCTCTCTCTCTCTCTCTCTCTCTGAGCTTGACTAAGTTAACTCACTCTCTCTGTCTCTCTCTGAGCTGAGGCACGTGGTCCGCACTTGCTCTGATCAGCTTCGCGTCTGCTGTGCTTCACAGCGTCTGTTGAAGGCCCTGCGCACGCCTGTGGCTGATCTGAACACGTTGCTTGATCAATGTTGGCAGCAAACTCCGCCATCTTCCAACCGGTCAACGGACAGAGGCTGAACACGGCACAGCACCCAAAACTCAATACTGTGCCGTTCTGCAACACGAGACAGGTAGCCTCAAGCCGTGCCAGAAGATCGCAGTGGAGAAGCACGGGACACTGGATCAAGAAGGCAACATTCCAGTTATCGATACTTGCAGATGTGTGCAGCAAAATGTGTGTGTGTGTGTGTGTGTGTGTGTGTGTGTGTGTGTGTGTGTGTGTGTGTGTGCGCGTGGTGTGTGGTGTGTTGTGTGTGTGTGTGTGTGTGTGCGCGCGCGCGAGAAGAGAAGAGAGAGAGTGTGTGTGTGTGTGTGTGTGGGGGGGGGGGGGGGGGCAGAGAGAGACAGACAGACAGAGTTTGTGTCGCGTGTTCCCAAGCGTGTACGCACGTACACCTGTGAACGTGAGTGTATGTGGGCGCGCGCACGAAAGTGTGTGGGTGCGCGCACACAAGAGTGTGTGTATGTCTGTCTGTCCGAGTCTCTCTGTCTGTCTGTGATTTTTTTTTTCTTCAACGTGGTGGCGACCCTGTAACTTTGTGAGAGGGCTGGGTTGTGGTCGGCTGGGCTTCATCATTGAAATGGACCCGAGACCAAACGAAGTAAAGACGGGCGCGAACATCCCCATTCCTTCCCTCACTGCAGCACCGAAAAACCCAATCGTCCCCTTGCACTGCGCTTTGCACTCACGGAGAAGGCGAACGCATGCCTCATCTTCACGTCGAGTACTACTGAACCTCAAGACCTGACGTTGAACACGTGGGCTGATCGATTTTCTGCTGCAGCAATACTGGTATTTCGCAACTAAGGGCAAGCTTTGTACCGATCGAACAGTCCATGTGACTGACTCTCCTAGTCGTGCATTGACAAAACAGGTGGTCGCCAGACCCCAGGTGTGGGGTTATGAGAAGTGAAATCGAGGAAGTGAGGAGGAGGGGAATAGTAGTAGAACGCCGCTGGAACGTTAATTCCAATTTCATCATAAATGTCCAATGTGTTCCAACTTGTTCAAAATAAATCACACTGTAAAAAAGAAAAAATGGGGAAAAAAAGGAGGTAAGGTTAGACATCAGGACTCATTTAAAAATTCTTCACCTGTGAATAAATCACACTCTTAAAAAAAATGCATTTTGGAGGGGGAAAAGAAAGGAAAAAAAAAGAGTAAAAGAAGATGAAAAAAAAAGAAGGAAAAGATTAAATGTCAAAAGAAGCCTGTTTTATGAATGAATCATGAAGATTCATATTTTCCCAGGAAGAGACTGAATTAGATTGCAGCATGACTAGCTCTTACCTTGCTGATTCACAACGTTTGCTCATGGGCACCAAGTATCTTTACTCCACCTCACTCTCTTTAACAGATACCAGACAACTCTTGTGGTGGAGTCCGTGCACAAATACCCCCATTGAAGATAATTTATATAAATCAGACTTCTAGTCAAGTGTAATTTGGACAAACAAAGCAGAAGTGACAAATATTTTCAGTTTCTTGGCCATCATACTGGGCGCAAGATGAATCTGACAATGGCTTTCCATACCTTGATACTCCATACAAAGGTAACTTGTTTATTCAGAGCACTCAAAGCAGTTCAAGGGCTGTATTTCACATACATGATTTGCTCCATATATATCAGGATGATACTCTACACATGCCAATTTACGTTGTGAGCCTCTTGTGTAAATGCATGAACAAAAGACTTATCCAAAGCCCTGAGTACACTATATTTTTGTCATGTAATATGTTATCCAGTTTGTTCTTCATGAACAGCCCTGATGTGGCCCTTTGCGGTCGGCTGGGCTATAAGCAACATTTCTTATCTTATCTTGTTCTTCATGAACTATCATATTCTTGTAACATTCTTTACGAAACCTATCTTCAGACATATCATGTAATTTAATCCAGTATTTAAACATTCATACAAAGCCATCAATTTCAGTATGATATCTACCAACCACACCACCCATAGCAATATTGTTCTTAGCATACCTGCCTGATCCAAGTAGCACTTTACAAATTTTATTATGATTTCTTTTATTTTATCGTACTGCTGAAAACCTTACAAATCAGAGCTACACAAGAGAACTGATTTTATTTTGAAATAAAAACTTAAAACTTAGTAGATGTTGTGTGTGTGTGTGTGTGTATGTGTGTGTGTGTGTGTGTGTGTGTGTGTGTGTGTGTGTGTTTGAGAGTGCACTCCTAAGTTAAACATATATGTCACTTTAATACACAAAAAAATACACAGAGAGAGACAGAGACAGAGGGAGAGAGGACTCAGTTGAATGTGAATGAGACAGACATTCAAAGACAAATCACAAACAATCACCTGACATGTAAATCATGTATCAATGGGTGATCAGACAAGGACTCAAAGCTTTTGTTGCCACTGGCTGTTTCTCTCACCTTCAACAACAACAAAAAGCTAGTTTTCCTTGTCCAGGGTTCCCAGGTGGTGGGCATGAAGCAAAAAAAGGACCTTTAAAGGACTTTATAAGGACCTCAAATCAGTTTAAAAGGACCTTTGCCAACATGACTTTACAGTACACCCCAAACCTTTTGACATGCAGAACAGCAGACACTTACCTCTCATAAACAGAGGAACAGCTAATCCCATTTGAATGTTAATTCAGTCTTTGCAATTCACGTCACTGTAGGTTTCTTTGGCTGAATGTTATTGTCACAAAGTTTTTATTTCACAAATATGTAGATTACTGAGTTTTCACTGTTGTCAAGTATCGGCATCTTGTTTCCCCACATTGAAATCTGGCAGCAATGTCAACTGTCTGAGAACAGATCAA
>CM031601.1:69588962-69595128 GCA_018398815.1 Conus ventricosus | reverse complement strand
AGAAAATGATCAAGCTGGCGTCCGGGGTTTGAGTTCACACAGAAAGGCAAGCAGGCAGCAGACTACGGCACGCCAGACAGACAGACAGGACGGAAGGCTCGAAGTGCCAGAGAAAGAGAGGGAGATCATTTCACGTGTGATCGATTTTCCTGGAGGGACCGGCACCTCTGAAGCTGAATGACAGCTCTCCTGCACTGAACGCTCTTCTGCGATGTATAACGAGAAATTAACCAGGGCTAATAACTGTCAGTTCTGAACCCTCTGCAAGATGTGGACTAACTAAATAAGCCACAACCGGAAATAATGAGTATAAATTGAGACAGACTGACAGAGGGAGAGGAGACGGGGGAAAGAGGGTGGGGACAGAGGATGGGGAGGGATGGGGTACGGAAAGAAAGGTGGAGGGGGTATATATGGGTGTGTGGTATAAACGGTCAGAGGATACTTTTGTACACCACTGACGATTCCCCCTGATCATCAAGTGATCGGAGCTGGACAGGTCATTCCGAGGACGAACGGTCATGACGTGTGTACACAGAGAAACAGCACAGTATAAAGTGCGATCTACGTCCTGTTAACCAGAGGCTCTGAAAGAGCATAACGGTCTGATGCCTGTCGTTTTGTCTACAGTCATTTCGCCTACCCTTTGATCTCCGCAGCATCCACCCTGCAACATTCCGTTTTGTTCAAAAACTCAGAAGTCCACTGTCCACATCGTGGCTCATTCAACATTTTTTTTTTTAAATCAATGTTCAACAACACAAAAATCTCTGTCAACATCCTAACTAAAATATGAACTGAAAAAAGGTAGACACCATGGCTCCATTAACAACTTTAAAATGGTATTGTCCTGTCTCTTGTGTACCATGTACCACAGTATATTTCTCAAATTGACTTGTATAACAAACTAAGACGGTCATCACCCGGTTTTGTTTGTCTACGTGTGTGTGTGTGTGTGTGTGTGTGTGTGTGTGTGTGTGTGTGTGTGTGTGTGTGTGTGTGTGTGTGAGTGAGCGTGCGTGCGTGCGTGCGTGCGTGCGTGCGTGCGTGCGTGCGTGCGTGCGTGTTTGTGTGTGTGTGCATGTGTATGTGTGTGTGTGGCGTGCGCGCGCGCCTCTGTGTGTGTGTGTGTGTGTGTGTGTGTGGGTGTGTGTATGTGTGTGTGTGTGTGTGTGTGTGTGTGTCTGCGCGTTGTGCGAGCGTGCGTGTGTGAGTGTGCGTGCGCGCGTGCGTGTGTGTGTGTGTGAGTTGGAGGGGGGTGTTCTTGAGGTAAACTTTCATGCTGACTTCTTGGCCATTCTCCATACTAACAGAACAGAAGCTGGCAGAATGATAAACGCTGGTAAAACTTTCCAGCCGTCGCCTGCGTGAAGCTTTCACCAGAGGCTTAAACGGAAACAACCGGTTTGGACTGGAACAGCAGAGAGTGGCTGACATCACTGAACAAAAACAAACAAAAATTACACAATGCCGGCTTAGCTTACCACTCCCCATCCTGCCTCACCTCGTTGAGGATGAGTTACAGGAGTAAGACTGTTTAACACGCACGCGTGATTCCAACAAGCTCAGTGCCATTCTTGTCTTTCCCTTTTTTTCCCCTCTCCGTCTTGACAATGAAATGCCAACAATAATAACTTTAGATTAATCAACACTGACGGTAACACGAAAGAGCGGTTTTTTTTTTTTTTAATGGATGAAAGAAAGAAAGAAAAGAAAAGAAAAAAGTGTTAATCTTCGTGCGAACGTGCGTGCACAAAATCAATTTAGACATCGTGATAAAATGTACTCCCACGAAGAAGAAGTGTAAGATGAAGTGTGTAAATGAACACTTTTTTGTCCATTATTAGAGCCCGATTTCAATATTTTGCCAAACATAAAGATGTGAAAACCATCCCTGTCAGCATGATTTTTCTTGATACATCCACCTCTCTCTCTCTCTCTCTCTCCTCTCTCTCTCTCTCTCTCTCTCTCTCTCTCTCTCTCTCCCTCTCTCTCGGTTTTTGTTTGTCTGTTTTGATTAGAGAATGTTTGCATTAATTTGTGAATTCACATTGTTTGGGGTGATTTCTTTCTTCATCTATTTCTCTATATACTTGCCTTCCCTTGTATCTATATGTATGAATTCAAGTTTAAAAAAAAAAAAATTAAGTTTAGCAAAAAAAAAAAAAACTCCCACGAAGAAACAGGCGGGCGGAAGGGCGGACGGGAGAGGGGCACTGTGTATTATGAGAAGAGAGAGAGAGAGAGAGAGAGAGAGAGAGAGAGAGAGAGAGAGAGAGAGAGAGAGAGGAGGGAGAGGGGGATGGATACGAGAGAGTTTTCTGTTACAAGCCTTTCTCGATTCACACCACACACGCGGCCCAAGGTTTGAGCGGACAAGAGTGGAAGACGGATCGAAGGACAGCCTACCAATCATCGACCGCTGGTGCTGGTATTCGCCTCAACACCCCATTGTTTCAACTGGAATCCTACCTTCCCGTCCCATCCCAATCTCCTCGGCTTCACAATCAGTTCCACTATTTCCGCTGTAAAATCGCACAGACTCCCTTAAACTTCTGCCTAAATCTTCTTTTCTTATTCTTGAAGGAGAGCGAGGGCGGGTCGGTTATCACTCACATAACCTCAATTACCCACTTCTGGCAGACGGATCCTACAGGACCAACAGTAGGAAGAAACTCCAGGGAGAGCTTGACAGCAAAAGTTTTACCCCCCCCCCCCCCCCCCCCCCACCATACCCATCAAACCTCCAGACCCACACACTATAGGACCCATACACCATAAAATCGTTGACCGACGCTGCTTTTGACTTCACACTCTCGACGACGTGGTCACCCACGACCGACACATGCCACAGAGGCTTAACGGTACGTGTCTCACACACTCTACTGATGTTATGGTTCTTCCAGAATGGGGGCCAGTTATGGACATACAAAGGCAATTATTTTCTACAGGTTAAAAAAAAAAAAGCAGCTTGGGATATGACTATGCGATTTTCTGGCAGTCACAATTGTCTGGAAGCTAAACAGCCTCAGTGGAATGTGTGGTTCGTGTTAGACCCCAAAAGTGACGTTCGGTATGGGATTTCAGGTGTAACCTTCTTCACAAGTTCTGCCTCATGTTCTGCTGCAGTATCATGGCTCAATGGCCAGTGGCCAGATGGCGTGTAGATGGGGTACACAATACAGATAATTTTCCTTCTTACGCATGCAAATTAAAAAAAAAAGGTAACTAAGAATACTGGTGCAAAATGGCAAATTAGAATACCATTATGCTAATGTTCAGTGACCAAAATTGTCTGTAATTCCCAATTTTCATCTCTTTCATTTGTTAATGTGCACTTTAACAGGAGTTCTACACATAAAGAAACAAGATTATGTGGTTGAAAATCAGTTTCCACAAACAGTTTATTTCAAAACTCATATCAAAGTATGCCCTCTAGTGTCACTTCCTTCTCTCAAATTTTCAGTGGTGTGTGTGTGTGTGTGTGTGTGTGTGTGTGTGTGTGTGTGTGTGTGTGTACATGTGTGTGTGTGTGCGTGTGTGCGTGTGTTTGTGTGTGTGTGTGTGTGTGTGTGTGTGTGTGTGTGTGTGTGTGTGTTGTGTGTGTGGTGTGTGTATGAGAGAGAGGAGAGAGAGAGAGAGAGAGAGAGAGAGAGAGAGAGAGAGATTCTAGTAATTTCGATATCACGACTGCCATGTAGAATATTTAGGTCAGAGCTTCAGATCGTTGGTGCGCACATGCCATTAGTCTAACAAATAAATTTATAAATAAACAAATAAATATATAAAAGGGTGCATGATCCTTGGACAAGATGAGCTTATCAGGCGCGTAGAGTACTCCTCGCTTATAACCAATTCCAGGAGCTTTTTTTTTTTCTTATGCTCTACCAAGCTTTGCTGTCAGCTGGGGTCCTTGGATTTATTCAGGGGTTGTTTTGTGTTATCCGAGACGTTCCTTTAAACTTATACTAAAGCAGATCAGTATACAGTGGGAAGAAACTTTAGGGAGAGCTTTGACAGCAAGGTTCTTCAAGAAGACCCCCCCCCCCCCCCCCACCCCCCACCTCAGACAAGTGTTTTGGCGCTGAAACTCCTTTCACTCTACGAGGCCGGGTCGCATCCAGATCAGGACGCCCAGATGACATTCTGCTGCCAACTACGCTACCGGATTCAAACCCGCAACCTTTGGATGGGTGGGCGTCTTACCCCACTGTAAACGACACCTGTTACAAGTTGTGGAATTTAAGCCCCATGAAGTTCACTTTTGTTCCCCTCGATCAGATCCAGCTGTACTTCTTTTCGGCAGCCTCTGCCATTGCCTTCAGGTTCTGGTCTTCGTCTTACCTGAAATCCCCAGCTGTTTCATGAGTCATAATGCTCCAAACCCGGCTTCCATGCTCATGACATCACAGCTGTTCCTGACCATGATTTCTGGCCCTGCGCGTGCAGAACGTTGTTGCTGGAGCTTCTGGTGCCGCGGTGCTTCCTCTGGCAGTGCTAACCGAATGTGCGATCTCCTGGACTCTTAGTTGTGCGTCCATGTGTACCTTCCTCGGGTAAGTGCTGTTTTGCATAAACTCTGGACATGTCCTGTCCCACAGTTCGTTTGCCGTGACAGAGTGGACACGTAGGATCATCTGATTTACCACATTTGACTAGGTTTGAATTCGAGGCAGTCTATACAGATCGAAGATGACGCTGACTCGAGACGTACCATGTGCCATATGTCATTCCAAGTGAGACTTCTTTGGAACTAGACCAATTCAACCATTTTCAAAACTCCAGCATAATGTGTAGACCCTACGAAAAGAACTAAAATAAACAAGAGAGAGACAGACAGACAGACAGACAGACAGAGAGGGGTAAAAAAAATGTACGAGCTGTGCAAAGGAGAAACGACCTCCTGTCGGTGGTTCCAGTCTGTCACGAGTTTGATTGGTTGGTTGGTTGTTAACTCTTCTTTTTTTTCCTTCACCATTATCTCTTCAACGGTAGTTTGCATGCTTCTCTTTCTTTTGTTTTGTTGTTGTTGTTGTCGTCGTCTTTTACTATGGAACAGTAAAGCAAGAGCAGCACGTGTGGCGCTCGGTGAAAGAAAATCCACAGCCTGGGGGAGACAAATGGCAAGCGAAATTATGTTTGACATTCTAGCTTGACAGCTAAACAATAACGTCAGCATGAGACAAGAAAAGGGAAGCGGGCGGGAAAGAAAGAAAGAAAAGTGCGGGTGATTTTGTACCAGGCGGTGAGCTCTTCCCGGGAAAAGGACACGAATGTCGCTCAGCGTATCTTCTGTGATCAGAAAGTTGTCGACGCCTGCACCCTTGCCTTCCCTTCCCAGCAATTTCCACACGGTGAAGTGTTGGACAGTGTTCCCTCTCCTCCTCTCCACATCCTCTTTCAGTTCTCGGCCCTTCTATTCGCCGATCTCGCTACCCTCCTCCCACCTCCTTCCCTCTCCTCCATTTCCCCATTTCAGAGAGAGAGAGAGAGAAGAAAACCTTTACTCGAGCGAGTTAAGGATCAACATTATAGGCAGAGCCTTCTCTTCCAACCTGTCCTGACAGAGAGAGAGAGAGAGAGAGAGAGAGAGAGAGGGAAGGAGGGAGACAGAGACAGACAGAGAGAGAGAGACGTGTAAACACACCAGCCTATACCCCAAAAAGCGTTCACTCTTGCTGGCCTCCCCCCAGGATCGGGAACTGATGATGGGCAGCCCACTGAGCAGTCCCGACTGCCCACACAATGAATGCATGGCACTGCCCCGCCATCACACCCACACCATCTCCCTCCCAGTCGTCATAATTATCATGCCTGACTACCCAGCAGCCCACGCGTTGACATGCTGAAAGGAAGGTAGAAGGGAAGGGTAGCCTCTGCACTCGCAGCATTAACGCATTATATAAATATGTTTCTCCGTCCGCTACGGGACAATACCAGAAAACAACAGGCGACTGTTGTCGTTGCGCTTTAACGAGGAACGGCAGCTTTAGTTTCGGACTACCAGCACAAACCGTGGTTTAGCTCACACGATGTAAGAGAGTAAATACGGCGCTGGCGCCAAGACATGACCAGACCCCGTTTACTGATCAGCGCTTGGAAGTAGCAGTGTGGGAATGGTATGAAAAATGGTATGGCCATATCCCTGAACCTAGTAACACCATGA
>CM031601.1:69581462-69586462 GCA_018398815.1 Conus ventricosus | reverse complement strand
ACACACGCGCGCGCACACACACACAACAAACACACACACACACACACACACACACACACACACACACAGAGCCAAGATGGGGAGTGTTTCGTTTTCTGCCGCCCGACAGCGTTTCAAGACGAGGTGAGGCGATAGCGGGTGAAGTACAAAGGTGCACGTAACATGAACTCAATCCGTACAATGCAATACGCTCGGCCCGTGTCACCTATGTACTCTCTGATTGTTCTTTTTGGGTCCGTGCCCACAACTGCTTCTTTTGGAGCTGTGCAAAAAAAAGTCATTCACCTACATAAATCCTCTCTCTCTCTCTCTCTCTCTCTCTCTCTCTCTCTCTCTCTCTTCAGTGATTTACTGACAGTGAGTGCATGATTATACTCATACATTTATGCATACGCCTTTTTTTGTGAATTTATTTTCAATTGTAATTGGTGCATTACCCCTGTTTTTTCCAGCCAACGCAGTAACAG
This sequence comes from Conus ventricosus, assembly GCA_018398815.1. Lineage (NCBI taxonomy): Eukaryota > Metazoa > Mollusca > Gastropoda > Neogastropoda > Conidae > Conus > Conus ventricosus. Next base: position 69,585,995 of record CM031601.1, on the reverse strand, counting down.
CGGACAAGAAATTCTCTCTCTCTCTCTCTCTCCCTCTCTCACTCTCTCTCTCTCCACTCACTCACACACACACAACACACACACACACACACACACACACACACACACACACACACACACACACAATGGTCTTTTCGTTTTTTCCTAGTATAACCCATCTGAGATTAACATTTTAATACCCCAGTCAATATTACACATTAGATGTACCCAACACAAAGAAGCTTGTCAGAAAGACAGACTTTGTCCTGAAACCAACGTCATTATCAGTGTCGTTAATCAGCACGGGTTATCACACCTCCAGCGAGGCCCATTATCACTGGAAGGTCCTGCGCAGGCGGCAGAGCTGTACCGAAACAGAGCCACGTGAAACGGTTATCGCACTTCGAACACTCCCCAAGCGTAATCAGCATCAGCACGGCGTCGACAGCAGCCTTTTCACCTTCATCATTATCACCAAATCAAAGACACTGGGCCAAACGCTCTCACTGGATGACCGATAATGTCAGATAGGCTTTGCCACTGTTCTGGACTTTGTGCCCTCGCACCGTGTTTGATGACCAGTGGCCTCTGCCCACATCCATGAAAATAACTTAAACCCTTGCAATTTAAATCGCATGACACACTCACTCATGAATGAACGTATATTTGAAACAAGAATGGATACTTTAAATTTTAAAAAAAATGTCGCTTAAACACCCGTGCTTCCTACAAACAGACCAAGAGAAAACATTTTGCAATTCCTTTATCGGGACCGAGTGGCTGTAACAAACCTACTGGATTTTAGACGATTCTCTACAGCAGTATGTTGAATGCGCCTTTCTGAAGACACAAGAGGGTAAGGGAATAAAACAACAGTTACAATATGTGTGCATTTCTACAGGCATAAGAGCCACAAAATTCACTGGCATTGCTTTGTATGAAAACATGTCCATTGATCTGAGCTGTGATCATCAAGTCTACGAACAATATTCAGCGCTCTCTGCCAGTCTACTGAAGAAAAGTTTATTTCTCAAAATTGTGATTCTTCTCTCTCTCTCTCTCTCTCCTCTCTCTCTCTCTCTTCGTATCTTCCTATGTACCTTTCACACCAGGTCAGTTCTTACTTTCCTTTCCTTTGTTTAACAAGATCCACCAATCACAACTACTTCATTTGTTAAACAATAACGTTATCTTGCAGACCAGTGATCACATTAATGAACAGGCACGGAAAATAGGTCTAATGGAAACTTCGCTATCCGTGAGGCAAAATTCACACAACTTAAACATGCATTCCCCACAATACGCGATAGAAGAAAACACAAATACATCATTCTAGATAAAACAGAAGAAGCGGCCCGGAGAGAGAGAGAGAGGAGAGAGAGAGAGAGGGGGAAGGAGAGAGAAAGAGAAAAGGAGAGAGATGCGCCAGATTTGCTTTGAGTATACTGACTTCAGCCATCACACTAACATTTGATAACGAGCGCATTGACTACACGTGTCCTGCTAAAATCAGAAAACTTTCCAATTAAAAAAGAAGAAGAAGAAGAAGATGGAGAAGAACGTGAGAAAAGACCCAAAAAAAAGTGTCGATACTTCTTCCCGACTTTCGACGGCGTATGAACAAGAAGTGTTGAATGCTCAGAGGAAAGTGAAACCCAAAACTTTGATGCATCGACGGCAAACATTGTTCTCTTCACCGAAGCATGACATCTTCACTTACAACAGAACTTACTTAAACGTCGGATGCTGACTGCCTGTAAACATGAGAAGCATTGTTGATTTACGTAAAGATTTCCAGCGTCATAGCCAAAAGGACAGTCCACACCAATGTCGTCTGCCGGGGACGATTCATACAACTTGTGCACTGCGCATGCGTGCAATATGACTACATTTTGCCCTTCACAGTTTATTTACCCTTGCGACACTGCAATGTTAGTCCGAACAACAGTTTTATTCGCAAAACACAGCCGCGAATTTTAAATGATGACTACAATGAACGTTATATGCGGTCGGCTGTAACTGAATGGATTATGCATCACTGAGAAATCGGATAGGAACTGGAGATAGCACGAGTAACACACACACAGACCACACACACACACACACACACACCAAATACTAAATCAAACGAGAAAAAGGGGGTCTCACCTAGAAAACGCTCCATACAAAGACGCGACAAGTTTTGAGCAACGGCAGTTTCGACGCTAGTTGGTACCCATAGCCAAATTAATTTCCGATTACTCTCTCCTTATCCTCCCATCTCCCACCGACAAGACAGGTCAGAATTAAATTGGAAATGAAATGAGGCAGGGAACAGTAAACAATAAACAGTAAACAAGTGGGGTAACGTTTTGCTCCCATAAAAAAACCTAACACAAAGTAACTTTTATTCAAGACTGGCACAGCCTTTTAAACTTGAATAAAGTCAGACAAATACATAGACGAACAATCTAATAGGTGGGGGGGGGGGGGGGGTGGGGGGGGAAACAAGCGCAGGCCAACAACTGAACTGTCTTCATAGTAATGACTTGGCAAAGATTTGGACTTAAGGAGGAGGGAGTTTGAAGATGGAGAAACTGAGAACATGAAATTTAAAAAAAATATTACAGATATGAAAACTCTTCACTAGCTGCATAAGGGAACCATCGCAATCCCTTTTGAAGGCAGATATATTTGTATTGCCTGCTCCGAGGCCTTTCGTCCGCTGGGTCGGAACTCATCAGGGAGACACGGCTGGTTGTGTCTGCGCTCCTGGCGTCAAATAGAGACACATCACAGTCCATAAACACGTGGTGTTCTCACCACCAAGGGTGCAAAAAGAGTCCAATAGCACCCCGAAAGCAGCCAGTGAAGGGTAGTAAATGAAACCAAACGAAAGTGTGGGAGGAAAAAAGTTGCTGAAAAACTAAAGACATTATGCAAATAGTATAAAATGTAGGGGGCAGTCCTTTGAGCCTACGCTTGAGGATCCACCCAAAGATGCAAGTGAGATCAAAAGACAAACACACAGACGGACAGAAACAAATACAAGTAACCTCAATTTGATCAAAACAAAATTGGAAATGAAATGAGGCAGTGAACAGTAAACAAGTGGGGTATCGTTTGCTCCCCATAAGAAAACCTAACACAAAGTAACTTTTATTCAAGACTGGCACAGCCTTTTAAACTTGAATAAAGTCAGACAAATACATAGACGAACAATCTAATAGTGGGGGAAAAAACAATTAAGCAGAATTAAAGCAAGTACTGTACACTCGACCTGTCATAGGGCATTGAATTGGTCTTCAATGCTATCAAACGTCCTGATTAGTCCTGATTACCTCCACTCCCCTTCCCTCCCCTTCTCCGTTTCTTCTGACCATCTTGCCCATTGTCTTGCCTGCTATGTGGCTTTCGCACAGAAACTTTTACCATGTCAACGTGTTGCAGGCGCCTGGCCCAGTGCCCGTCTGCTTGAAAGAGCCTCCCCGCCTGGTCACGTGTCAAAAAGCGGCGCCGTTTATTGGCTCACGATGTCAACGTCACACACGACGTTTTGCTAATCCAGAGTCCACGAAGACACACAAACTTGGTTGATAACCAGTCTGGGTTAAAAGATATCACGCAGGGCAAACCGTACGGCTAGTGTGTTTCCACAAGCAGTTTTGACAGAGTTACCGGGCCCCTCTCCCTGGGCTTGACTAAGTTATCAAGCTCTCTCTCTCTCTCTCTCTCTCCCTCTCTCTCTGAGCTTGACTAAGTTATCAAACTCTCTCTCTCTCTCTCTTTCTCTCTCTGAGCTTGACTAAGTTATCAAACTCTCTCTCTCTCTCTCTCTCTCTCTCTCTGAGCTTGACTAAGTTATCAAGCTCTCTCTGTCTCTCTGAGCTGAGGCACGTGGTCCGCACTTGCACTGATCAGCTTCGCGTCTGTGTGCTTCACAGCGTCTGTTGAAGGCCCTGCGCACGCCTGTGGCTGATCTGAACACGTTGCTTGATCAATGTTGGCAGCAAACTCCGCCATCTTCCAACCGGTCAACGGACAGAGGCTGAACACGGCACGCACCCAAAACTCAATACTGTGCCGTTCTGCAACACGAGACAGGTAGCCTCAAGCCGTGCCAGAAGATCGCAGTGGAGAAGCACGGGACACTGGATCAAGAAGGCAACATTCCAGTTATCGATACTTGCAGATGTGTGCAGCAAAAAGTGTGTGTGTGTGTGTGTGTGTGTGTGTGTGTGTGGTGTGTGTGTGTGTGTGCGTGTTGTGTGTGTGTGTGTGTGTGTGGTGTGTGTGTGCGCGCGCGCGAGAAAGAGAGAGAGAGAGGAGAGAGAGAGAGAGAGAGAGAGAGAGAGAGTTGTGTGTGTGTGTGTGGTGTGTGTGTGTGTGTGTGTGGTGGGACAGAGAGAGACAGACAGAGTTTGTGTCCGTGTTTCAAGCGTGTACGCACGTACACCTGTGAACGTGAGTGTTGTGGCGCGCGCACGAAGTGTGTGGGTGCGCGCACACAAGAGTGTGTGTAAGTGTCTGTCTGTCTGTCCGATGTTTCTTCAACGGTGCGACTGTCTGTGAAGT
>CM031601.1:69565878-69568378 GCA_018398815.1 Conus ventricosus | reverse complement strand
CCCCCCCCCCCCCCTCCTCCTTTGAAACTCGCACACATCAATCACCCGGTCTGAGAAAGAGCGAACGCGAGTCTGCGCTGTGTGAATAATGTGCTTTTTTTAAAATTCTCATTCCATCGTGTGGGTGAATGGACTGACCGTTAGACCATTCCTGACTGCCCAACGCCTGACTGCTGTCACCCGGTCTAAGTGGTCAAGCACGGCACCTCCTATTACAGGAACGTACGATGGAGAGGGGTTGGGGAGGGGGGGGGGGATTCTGCTTTTCAGGCATGCATGTTTACTGTCATCAATCAACTTCACTCTACCTCATCCAGCATCCGTTTCAGCTATCATCACTGATGGACAGGAGATCACACAACACATTTTTGCTTCATTTTACGACAACATGAAGAGAGAGAGAGAAGAGAGGAGAGAGAGAGAGAGAGAGAGAGAGAGAGAGAGAGAGAGGAGAGAGAGAGTCTTTTGTGGCCCGTAAGCCCACGATGTAGGCGTTCCATATGGTTTGGACTGTGGTTTTGTAACGATAAATAAACGGGAGAAGGAGAAGAATCAGAAGAAGAAGAAAAAGAACAGCAGGAGTATCGAGAAAACCAAGAACTCAAGCAACGAAAGAAAAAAAAAAAACTCCACAAGCTGTTAAATGTTAACTGAGTGGTAGACAGATCAAGACTGGGAAATAATAGAAACAAAACAAAGCAGAGGAGAGAGAGAGAGAGAGAGAGAGAGAGAGAGAGAGAGAGAGAGAGAGAGAGAGAGAGAGAGAGAGAGAGAGAGAAGGAAAAAAAAAACACTGTGTATAAGGTCCGCCAAGGTTTCATTGTCTCAGCCAGCCAAGAAGAACTCTCCAGACAAAGGAGGAAAAATTCAGCGCCGACTGGCGGTGAGGGGGCGAGACCTACAGGAAAAAGGGATGCAACCCAAGACTAATGACAATCAAACTTTCTCCCCCACAATGCACCGCGGGGGGTGGGGGTGGGTGGGTGGGGGGACTAGTTTGTTTCCGGTAATCTCGTTTGTAGCGCGCAGGGGGAGGGGCGGGGGAGGGTGGGAGGGACCGCGGACACAGATACTTTTGTGTGGGCACCCGCTTTACGAGGCCAGGGTCTTCAGGTAGACGGAGACGGAACCGTCAGCACTGCTCTCTGTGTCTGAGGACCGCTGGAACCGGGATTCCAGAGTTTTTTGTTTTGGTTTGGGGAGTGTGTGTGTGTGTGTGTGTGTGTGTGTGTGTGTGTGTGTGTGTGTGTGTGTGTGTGTGTGTGTGTGTGACCGACAGACAGACAGACAGAGACAGACAGACAGACAGAAAGACAGAGATAGAGACAGACACACAGAGAGAGAGGGAGAGAGAGAGGAGAGAGAGGAGAGAGAGAAGAGAGAGAGAGAGAGAGAGAGAGAGAGAGAGAGAGAGAGAGCTCTTTTTCAACATTTCAATACCCCCTGGAAATCTCTTCTTTTCTTTTCTTCTTTTTTTCCGTATTTTTTCTTCTTTTTTCTGTTTTTTTTTTCTTTTCTTTTTATCCTCCATCCCCTTTCCCTTTTGTTCTTTTCTATATGTAGGACAGTAGTGGGATGTTCGGGGAAATAAAATACGGTGAAAAAATTACTCTCTTTAACGTCTTTACACCGCCCCCCCCCCCCCCACCCTCTCCCTGACCCGCAACCCCAAGCGCCTCTGTCTGTCTGTCTGTCTGTCTGTCTGTCTGTCTGTCTCTCTCTCTCTCCTCTCTCTCTCTCTCTCTCTCTCTCTCTGTCTGTCTGTCTGTCTCTCTCTCTCTCTCTCTCTCTCTCTCTCTCTCTCTCTCTCTCTCTGTCTTTGTCTCTGTCTGTCTGTCTGTCTCTCTCTCTCTCTCTCTCTCTCTCTCTCTCTCTCTCTCTCTCTCTCTCTCTCTCTCCCTCTCTCTCTCTCTGTCTGTCTGTGTCTCTGTCTGACTGTCTCTGTCTCTCTCTTTCTCTCTCTCTCCCCTCTCTGTCTATCTGTCTGTCTGTCTGTCTGTCTCTCTCTCTCTCTCTCTCTCTCTCTCTCTCTCCTGTCTTTGTCTCTGTCTGTCTGTCTGTCTGTCTGTCTGTCTCTCTCTCTCTCTCTCTCTCTCTCTCTCTCTCTGTCTGTCTGTGTCTCTGTCTGACTGTCTCTGTCTCTCTCTTTCTCTCTCTCTCCCCTCTCTGTCTATCTGTCTGTCTGTCTGTCTCTCTCTCTCTCTCTCTCTCTCTCTCTCTCTCTCTCTCTCTCTCTCTCTCTCTCTCGCTCTCTCTCTCCCTCTCTCTGTGACAAGGTCGTTGTTCAACTTCTTTTTTTTTTTTTTTTTTAAACTGTAAATGCTGATATTAGTTTTCAGAGTTACAGCTCAAGCTTTGTACACCTAATTACACAGACAGAGCCCCAAAACGACAGAACAACGGCTGTCGTCCTCATTTCTCGTTACGTCTTCTGTGCAAGTCAGAAGACAAGGCTTGCCTGCCAGTGACAATGACGCCATTGTTTAGTGTGATCCAGTCC
>CM031601.1:69540878-69560878 GCA_018398815.1 Conus ventricosus | reverse complement strand
CTAAAGATTCTTACACAGTTAACCTAAGATCATATTAAGTCATCCTTTAGGTAAAAACCAGTTTCTCTATTCAATATATCCTTATTAATTATCAAAGAACTTACTCTATGTTTTTATCTTAAAATAAGTAGATGTCTAATATAGTAAACACACGCCTCAAAAAAACGTGTGTCGATGAGGATGTTATGCTTAAACGCCTGGTGTGAGATCGGTCAGCATAGATCTTAATGAAGTTCTTACATCTAAGGCAACACATTGATTACATTCTGGTCTATGGAATGTCTTTATAAGATCCTTGTCTTATTTATTGACTCCATCATTTTAAACAAATAATAATCGCCCATGATCTATTTTTATCAAAAAAAATTGAATTTAGTTCTTAAAATATTATTGCATTTTAAATGGATTCAAAATGATTTTTGTTATTGGCGGTGTTCCGGCGTGCTGTTGTCTTCTTCTGATTTAAGGGTTCAGATTTTTTGGTGCTTTTGTTTTTGTTGCCCTTCTTATATATTTTTAACCGTAATAACTGCCCCCAGCAGACTGCAAGGGGCGCCCAAAATGGTAACAGTTTTAAGTCAATATTCATGAAGCCTTTGGTGCCCTTGAATTAACTTGTTCTTGTTCTGGAGCTGCATGGGATTAATGTTGGCGGTGGCGTGTTATGTTTTTTAATTATGTGTTATATTCTGTGATTGTAACTTTAATTTTCTTTGTTGTTCACTCTGCTTACACTTTTTACCTGCTGCAACGCGCCCACCCAGGATGCTTTAGCTTTCACTGGTCACTTTCTGGACCTTGATTCAATGTTTTCTGATTCAATGTTACCTGATTCTGTGAATTTTCCAACTCGTTCCTTTGTAAGGGGAAATAAAATCTATATGTGAAAAGGTTAATTAATCCCCATTGATTACGGCGATAACATGTTCCAAATCTGTAATATAGATCCATCTTAGAGACTCTAATGACTTGTTAATGGATCCTGCGTTAAATCAATACGTAAGATCTTGTTCAGAATCAATGGGAGCAAATCTATGACTGTTTAGTGTACAAAACTAAGAACCGTTTGTCCTACAACTTTTTACCATTCTCGGGACCCCAGCCTGCGCTTCATACTGTTATGAATACTTTATAATGTCTTGCGCGACATCTGTTGAATTGTTAATGGCCTGTGAATTCAGTTCCGAGGACTGTTTTGTTTTTCCACTGCTTGAAACAAAGTTCACCTTTCTTTTTGGGCATAATAGCTGATCATCAACTTGGTCATTTGTCACGGACAAAAAATGAAACACCAAATGGAAGTTCGCCGACACTTCGACTGGAACATAAGTCAAAACGCAGACATCTTGGCCGCCACGAGTCGGGCCATGGATCGGAACGGCCAATTAAGCTTAGCTGGAGAGGCCTCACAGCGACGGTACGATCCACCCAGACTGACTAGCCGTTTTGACCGGACGCTCGATGTTTAGCGAGCGAGTCGCAGCGCCGGGCCACAGACTCATTAGCCACTTTGTGGAACCAGCGTCATTGATAGTCAGACGTCGTGGCGCCCCACCTTGACTAAGCTAGCCACTTTTGGTTGACCAGTGTCCACGACTTAAGCCCACACGGCACCAGTTAAGTAGGAAAGGGGGACAGGTAGTGTTTGGTGTGTGGGGGTGAAAACTAGCTAATCAAATAAATGGACCAGTTGACCACCACAGAGAGTAAGGCCGTTGTCGGCTTGACTGTCATGATTTGAATATCCAATGGAATTAGAGGGAGATAATTCGGGTGTTCAGGGGCGGTAAAAAATATGGACATGGTACTCTCGCCCTTTTTGGAAGATGGAACGAATAAAGAGATTGTGAGGTGAGAGAACGAGGAGAACGAGGGGAGAACGAAACAGAGAGAAGAGGAAGAGAGAGGGAGAGGTCTAGGTCTGCTTGAGAGAAAAGGCAGAGCGATGAGGGGAGGAGAGAAGAGAACCAAGTTGAGAGATTAGCATGAGGAAGTCTGCCGAGGAAGGATGGGAGAGATATGGAGAGTAGAGAGAGTTGCTACTTTAATGAAGAAGAAAAGAAGAAAAGAAAAATGACAAAGAAAAGCAACATGTCTTTTGATAAGGCAGACTAGACGAGAGAGAGAGAGAGTGCAATGCGTTAAGGCAGAGGAAGAAAGAAGGAGAACAGCTCGATGTTGATAGTCAATGTTCTATCTCACTGGGGTTCGACCTGTACTTGGCCAAGCGACTTTCATCAGCAGTCCAGCCTGACCCAAGCCAGCAGTCGGCTTGACCGGTGCAAGCAGACCAACACCAGCGCCAGCTGTTGTGACGCGTTGTGAAGTGACAGTAAGAAAAAAAAAGGGGAAAGAAAAAAGAGACAGTGATTCGTGAATAGTTAAAGATCACCAGGCCAGGTAAAGTAGAAATCTATTTATACCCGGGTTAGTTAATGATGTTTTAGATAAATGATTTGTGAAGTTCGAAAGTGTGAATGTATTTATATTGTTGAGTCCATATGCATTGATGTTTCGTTCTTGACATGTGTAGTAAAGTTATATATGTCTTTACTAGTGGTTTGATGTGACGAATGCATGATATATGAATGAGATTGTAAGAAGCTGTGAGTGTGTTTGGGCTGTGCGCTAGTCCTTCCTTCACTGAATCACCGAGTGTTGGACAATTTATTGGCGAGCCTTGCCGGAGGATATTTGCCATCTAATTATATTGTTCAACTTCTCAGAGAGGAAGCTGGGTGGGATTCAGTATTGTATTCTAAGACAAAGGGGTTGTCTTACTGTATGTTCCAAGATAGTTTAAATACTAGCCATGGCATTGCTTCCAAGATAGGTAACACTAGCTTGGCATTTCAGCCCAGAGTAATCATTTCGCACAGATTGCTATATTCGCTTCTCCTCGTTGGGTTGGCGTGGGCGTCTTAAAAAAAACTAACTACGTTGTCCAAGCTTATTATATTCATAGGAGTGTGCTATAAGTATGTGTCGGTATAAACCGTTTGGCTGTCGTAGTAATAAAAATCTTGTTCAAAAAAAAAAAAAAGAAGAGATATATTGGGCGGAAGAAAAGCAAACACCCATGAACAACTTGTGGGTCGCTCGTGATTTAGGGTTACTCAGGAGATGAGTTGCGAGCATTCGTTTTGGAAAACCAGCAAAAAGAAGGAAGGGATGAACGCGCGGAAAAAGACGCCGTGTTTGCGTAGAGATAGCATAGCAGAGCCGGAAGGACTAAAGCTAGCGCCAACGCAGGAAACAGAGAGAATAAGGCAAGCGCAGGAAACAGAAAGGTTAAGGATTCAGGCTAATGCTAATCAGGCTAGGGGAAACGCAGGGAGGAAACGGAAGGGATAGATTAAAGGTTCAATTTAGAATTAGAGAGAAAGTGAGGATACAAAGGGAGACCACGAGGATGGGAGTTCAGCTTTCCGTGACTAACTGTGCGAGCTATGCTCCTCCCAGAAGCCCAAATTCTCCGAAGGACCGATTCGATTGATGCATATCAGTCGTTTGAAACGTTTGCGAACAGTCAGGGTTGGCCTCCAGAGAGTGGGCCGTCATTTTTGTCAGCGCTATGACGGGATATGCATTCAAATTTTCACTGCGTTACCAGCAGAACAACAGTTGATTTTGGTGCTTGTGAAGGAGTCTTTAATGAAGGGATTTGACCTCCACAGAGGAAGGATTCAGAAAAGAAATTTCGTTCAGCTCGATTGCAAGCAGGGGAAAACGTCACTCAGTTTGGGCACGTCTAGATCCTATTTTGAAGAAATGGTTAGAGTTGAGTGGTACGAAAAAAAAGGAGGTTCGCCCGAGTTGAAAGAGTAGTTATGAAGGAACAAGAATTTGTCAGGTTGCGGCCCTGAGTTAACCATACATTTGATAAGAGAGCAGCCAGAGACAGCAGGGGAGTTGTTGAAAGTTCGCAGAGGTGTATAGAGAGGCACGTTTGGCACGAAGGTGCAGGAGAAGAAGAAACAGGTGCTAGGCACAGGTGAGAGAGTGCAGGAGACTAGGGGAGTTTTTTCTGCAAAGTCTGCAAACCAGTGTGTGGGAGAAGGAAGGGAACAAAGGGACATTAGGTGTTTCATTTGTCACAAGAATGGGACATGTGGCGAGGGATTGTCGCATGAGGTTTCAGAAGGCAGCAGCCTTGCAAGAGGTGGATAGGGTCGTCAAGAGGACGACCTGCAGTGGAACAACAGGGAACCGATCTGTAGAGGGTGGAGTGCAGCGATGGCTAGCATGGACAGCAGTCAGTGTCAGCGGGGATGGAGTGGCACTAGGCTGAGTGGTTCGTTACAGTGGAAGAAGGGTGTGGATTGGCCAGCAGCGGGTGAAAGTGTTACGAGACACTGTTGTTCTGCGGGGTAGTACGAACAAACGATGGTTCGAGGAGGATTTGACAGGGCAAATCCAGACTGTTACCTTAATCGATGGCCTGTGAGGAAGTGTTCCAGTTGCTAAGATAGAATACGTACCCTTACTTCTCAGGCGAGTTGTCTGCGTTGGTGATGGAGGAAGAAACCCCTTCATGATTTGATCATTGGAAAACTTTCCAGGGGCAAGGGATCAGGGGATCCTGAGTTGTTGACTGGCTTACAGGGGGCAGCAGTTCAAAACACGGAGCAAGAAGGAGGAAAGGTTGATAAACGTTGTCGTTTCCGGAAGAATGTCAGGCATAGATGTGTCGCCTGATGAGGTTTAGGGCAGCGGCGAACAAGACCCTTCGCTCGTGAAGTCTTGGGAGTTGGCAAGGGTTGGTGCCGAAACAGGAGGTTAGAGGAGGAGAGACAGAATTTTCTTGTGAAAGGCGGGCTGTTGTACGAGTGTTCCCAAGGGGAAGCCAGGGTAAGGTGAACCCACTCAGTTAGAGGGACCGCAGGTTTATGTGACACTGTCATGCAGTGAGGTCACGAGTCGCTCATGGAGGGTCATTCCGGCACAGCAAAACGCTGACCGATTCTTTGATGACTTTCATTGGCAGGGCAATGGCGACATCAAGCGTTTCTGCATGTCTGTGAGTGGGTCAAAGGTCAGCCACAAGAGGGTGTGTAGAGGAAGGCGCCTTCTTTAAACATCCCCCTTTAATAGGACACACCCTTCAGGAGGGTGGCCTTTTGATCTGATTGGGCCCAAATCGCTGCCCTGTTCATAACGGTGGGCACAGGTATGTAGTTGCGCTGGTGGACTAACGCGCCAGGATACCCAGAAGCGGTTGCATTGAAGCGTAGATACGCAAAGGTCGCTGAAGGGCTGTGTAGAACATCTTCTCTCGCGTGGGTGTGCCAGCAAATAATCTCAGTGCCAGGGGTCACAGTTCACTCAGCGTGATGAGGGAGGTCAACAGGCAGCTAGGGATCACACAGCTGCTCACTACCCCATACCATCACAATGCATGGTAGGTGGAAAGATTCAACGGTGTGTGAAGGGCAACTTAAAGAAAGCTTGTGAGGAAAGGCCAGCAGATTGGGACCGCTACATTCCAGCGGCACTGTTTGCCTACAGGGAAAGCCCTCAGGAAAGCCAGGCTTTTCGCCATTTGAGACTGCTGTTATTGGGCGGACAGTTTGGGACCGAGTGTGATTGTCAAAGTGCTGTGGTCCGGAGAACAGGAGTCAGAAGAGGTCACTCAAACCATTATCTGTATGTGGTTGGACCTACGCAATAGGCTCGAGAGAGACAGTAGGTCGCAAGGAGCGTTTTGCAGGAGGCTAGGGTCGTCAGAAGAACGCAGTATGCAGGAAGGTGAGGAAGCAATTTGCTCAAGGTGGGAGATCAAGTCCTGTACTGCTTCCCACGGATACAACAAGCTGCTGATGCATTGGAAGGGACCTTCACATCATTGAAAAGGTAGACAGGACTACCGAATCGATGTGAATGGGAAATTCAAAAACTTTTCCATGCAAATTATCCGCAAATATATCCGCGTGAGACTCAGACATAGGGCAGCAGCATCATGATGGAAGTGAAGGAGACCCAGCAGAAGGAAGGGGGAGATGAGATTTTGTTGCCTGAGTTTCAGGAGAAGAGTCATACAGGGCTGTGTCACTGTATGAAGGGCTAGACAGTAGGAGACAGGAGGAAGTTTAGGTGGGCTCTAGAACAGTATAGGCGTCCCTGACTGATAAACCAGCAGGGACAACTCTAGGGCATGTAACGGTGGAGTTGACATCAAAGAAACCCGTACATGTTAAAGCTTACCCGATACATATGCCACCAAGCAAGTGATCGAGGAGGAGGTAGAAAGATGTTGGACCTTGGGTGTGCTTGAACCGTCAAATCTTCATATAGTGCACCCCGGGTTTTTTTTTATTTTTTTTTTTTCGTCGTAGTGAGGAAAAAGGTCAGGTGAGCATCGATTCTGTGTCGCTATAGACGTCTGACAGTGGCACCGAGGTCGTGAGTAGGTCCATACCCAACATGGAAGACCTGTTCGCGCTCAGATCGCACAGCAGAGTCAGGTATTTCACCAGGAAAGATCTGAGCAAGGGATTACTGGCACATGCCTGAGTGAGGACTCAAAGGAAGTCACAGCATTCTCCACTCTATGGGGCTTACCAGTGGCGGGAGATACTTCCTTTTGGTTTTGGTCAACGCGCCCTTCAGTCTTCTCTCGGTGATGAGGAAAGTTATTGACGGGATTGGAAGGCGTTGTGAAAAACTATATCATGGATGACATTTGATAGCATCCGAGACATGGGAGGAGCATATGCGGCAGCTAGGGCAGTCTTGGAGAGGTTGAGACAAAGCCAATCTCACAGCCAGTCAAACAAAGTGCCAGGTTGGTTTTCAAGCTGGAGTTCCTAGGTTTGTTGTCGGTGGCGACACAAGCAGCAGAAAGGGGAAGGTGGAGAAGATGATGAATGCAGGAGAGACCAAGGACCAAACAGAAGCAGGAGGTCTGCTAGGTTTATTGGGTTCTATAGGGAGTTTGTTCAATTTCGCAGCAATCACGAGTCCTCTCAGTGATTTGGTCCAAGGCAGGGAAACAAGCAGTGGTTCGAGTGGTCAGACGCTGCAGATCGCAAGCACAGCAGACGGTGTTGGAAAGACTAGGTTTCGTCCATCTTGAAGCTACCAGATATGTCCAAACCATTTTTGTGCGGACAGATGCATCAGGTGGTGGATAGGTGCAGTATTGTTGCGGAGATGAAGGGGTCGATTTTCCCTGTGAGATTTTTGAGGAAGGACAAAGTTTGAGAAGGGTACGCAACGGTGGAGAAGGGATGTTTATGTTGTGGGGCCCGGGGCAGAATTTCCACAAATATTGTAGGGGAAAAGAGTTCTGTCGAGAGGAAATCAACCTTTTCCTGCAGGAGGGCATTTGAAAAAAAGCAGAGTTCTGCGTTGGGAATGGCACTGCCCCCAAAGGTATCGAGGCAGAAATTCCCGGTCGACAGAATGTCGGAGGATATTTAAGCCGTGTGTCTAGCAAGCTGAAACTCAGAGGAAGTCAGTCTTACCCGGGGTTGCTTTTTTGATATATGTTTTTGGTTTAAAGTTATGTTGATTTGTATGGGTTCATTCCATTTGGCTTGGTTCTTTTTTTTTTTGTGTGGACTTGTTATTTCTTTGTGGATTGTTCAGTAAATGTAGTTAGCTTGGAGTTCAGTCGTTGGTAGAAATGCTTTTTTTGCAAAATGAGGATGGAGATTCCTCAGGAAGTGTCATGGATCGTGATCAATTATAGGGGCCCTTTTAAATAAAATTGTAAAAAGGGGAATCAAATCCCAATAAATTCATACCCCAAACAATTTTTTAAAAAAAATTTTTTAAAAAAAAACCAAGAGCGCACGTCAATGTAATCATGGATTGGTATCCACTAATGATATATTTGTAAATTTATTTTATGGTTTAAATATTTTTAAATTGCACGTGTACTTTTCCAAAAAATTCTTTGTTTTTTTTGTACGTTTTGTTTTTAAAACGGGCATGGCTTTTGAAAGGGGGAAATTTGTACGGACAAAAAAGAAAAACTTGGGAAGCCGGCCCTTCGCTACAAAACCCCAACAGATTTTGGGCGCCGTGACGGGCCCCCCTTTTGGTTCGACCCGGCAATTAGTTGGGAGAGGCCCCGAGGGTAGATCACCAGACTGTTGGTTTTCCCGACGCCTATTTTGCGGACATCCACCCCCTGGTCAACTTCTAGCCACTTTGTGGAACGCTCTTGTGGCAAACCCCCTCTGGCGCCCATTTGACTCGCTAGCCACTTTAGGTTGCCCAGTGTCCATTAGCCCAACGGCCCCATTTAAAGTGGAAAAGGGGGGGGGGAAAGGTAGTGTGTGGTGGGGGTGAAAAAAGAAATCAATTAAATGACAGTTGACCCCCACAGAGAGTAAGGCGTGTCGGCGTGACTGCTGATTTGAAAATCAATGGAATTAGAGGGAATAATTCGGGTTGTAGGGCGGTAAAAAATACTGACAATGGTTTCTCGCCCTTTTTGGCAGACGGGAAAGAATAAAAAGGGGTGGAGGTGAAGAACGAGGGAAAAGGGGGGAGAACGAACAGAGAGACAGAGAGAGGGGGGTTCTAGGTTGCTGAGAGAAAAGCAGAGAGATGAGGGGAGGGGAAGAGAACCCAAATGGAGATTAGCAGAGAAGTTGCGAGGAAGGGGTGGGAGAATATGGGGAGAGAGGAGTTGCTAATTAATGAAGA
Organism: Conus ventricosus; assembly: GCA_018398815.1. Classification (NCBI taxonomy): domain Eukaryota; kingdom Metazoa; phylum Mollusca; class Gastropoda; order Neogastropoda; family Conidae; genus Conus; species Conus ventricosus. The sequence continues at coordinate 69,552,220 of CM031601.1, read as the reverse complement.
AAAAAAGAAAGAAAAAAAAAAAAGAAAAGAAAAACAACCTGCCTTTGATAGAGCAGACTAGAAGAGGAGAGAGAGGTGCAATGCGTTTTTTGCAGGAAGAAAGAAAGGAGAAAAAGATCGATGTTTATAGTCAGTTCTTCCTCATGGGGTTCGACCTCGTACTTGGCCAGCGCCACTTTCATCAGCAGTCCGCCTGACCAAGCAGCAGTCGGTTGACCGGTGCAAGCAGACCAACACCAGCGCAGGTTGTGACGCGTTGTGAAAGTGCAGTGAAAAAAAAAAAAAGGGGGAAGAAAAAAAAGACAGTGATTTTGGAATAGTTAAGATCACCTGGGCCCGGTAAAATAGAAATTTTTATACCGGGTTTTTTAATGATTTTTTAATAATGTTTTGTGAAAATTCAGGAAGAGAGAAGTTTTTTTTATTGTTTGATTCATATGCATTTATGTTTCGTTTATGAATGTGTGTAAGTTTTAGACTTTTCTGTGGTTTTATGTGACGAAAGCTGTATTGAATGAGTTGAAGAAATGTGATGTGTTTGGGTGTGCGTAGTCCTTCCCACTGACATCACCCCAGGTTTAATATTCTAAATTCGGAAAGGTTTTGGCGCCCTGTGTGTAGGATCTCGCTGTTATGTTTTTTATTAATTAAATTATTTTATTTTTTTAAAAGAGCACCCAAAAAACTATTTCAACCCTTTTTAAAACCCTTTGCGTTTTGGGGTTAAAATGTAGGATACCATGTTGGTAAAAGCCCGTTAAAATAAAACCCGGGAGATCTTTGGGAAAAATAGACTTTTAGGATTCAGCAAATGATTGCTATTATTGCAGCTTCGCTCGTAGAAAGTTTTCTAGTTTAAACCCCGCGACACTAGCTCAAGCGTCAGGCTGCTCGAGCACACTTGTAGCATGAGTCTGCTTCGCAGCGCGCGTCGTGCTTTCATCTAGTATCTCTCACACCAGCGCCCGCGCCTTGCATCTTGTTGCCTGAAATTCCTATTTGGAAGGAGCAAGGGGGGGGGGGGGGGGGACTCCAAACTCAAACCTGACCTTGTAAACAAAATGGCTGGTTACGATAGAAGGGCTGCAGCGAATGATGATATACTTGCTGGTCTTGCTGTTATTGCTGCAGCTGTAGAAATATCACAAGAAGAAGAAGAAGAAAGACGCCCCAAGCGTTCTACCTGACAATGTTATTAACTTCGACACTTCAGCGTCGTTCAAGTCAGCCATCTTTCCTCAGAAGTTCCAGAAGTTCCAGAGTTGCCGGTCTTCCTTCTCTTGCGATTGGCTGGTTTCGTGATCTCCGCGATCTCGAGCATCAAAATTAGAACAAGTCCTATCCTCAGGCGTCGAAAAATCACGGAGCAACGAGTCAAAAATCTTGCCGCTCTGCAAAGCTCGCATACGTGGCGGCGCATCCAATTACGCCTCGCCGCAAAAAATCGCCGTGATCTCGAGATCTTGACGCTAGTGTGCGCTGGGCCTTAAGCAAGGAATAATTCCAGAGAATATAAATATGTAAAAAAATACATTTATAAAAAATGGCTTCACTCGTAATGATGATAGGTGGCGCTGTGGTGAATGCGCTTGCTTTTAGCGGAAGTAATTACGCGTTTAGTAAACTACGGGATGACGGTGAGAGAAAAAGACATAACAAAGCTGTGGAGCAACTAGCTGCAGCACAAGATCGCTATGAAAAGCAGAGAATTGAGCAGTTGGATTTCATTAACGACAAACTGAAAAAACAGGGGCATGCAGTTTACACATTTAAAGATGTTGATCAAGCAATAAAAGAGTATTATCTAGTAACGGTCAAACCAATCCAGACATTGCCCCCACCAAAATTCAGTGACTTTTATCATCCATCAGAAAAACAAAAGACGCACGAAATCGCGTTTATTGTCGTTGGTATGACTGTCGTGTATTTTGTTGCACATAATATTGGCTAAATAAAAAATGAACAAAATCTATTATTCGCCAAAAGGATATTGGAAGGGAATATCAGCAATTAAAAAGCTAAGCCAAGCAGCGGGTGTCAGTGAACAAACAGCTAAGGAATGGTTATCTAAACAAGCGATTTGGCAAATTTATTTACCTGCGCCTAGACGAATACAGAGACCACACTTTGTCAATACAACTCCAAACGACACCCATCAAATGGATCTTCTATATTTACCCTCTGATACGATTAGACGAAAAAGATTTAAGTACGCACTAACAGTCATTGACATAGCTTCAAGATACAAAGATGCGGAACCGTTAACACAAAAGAGTGCTTCTGCTGTTGCTGTCGCTATACAACTGATATACCAACGAGGCCCGTTAACTTACCCTCGCATGATTCAAGTCGATGATGGAAAAGAATTTAAAGGCCAAGTGAATCAATTATTGTTAAAACATAGAGTTACCATTAAAAGAGGCATTCAAGGAGTTCACAGATCACAGGCTTTAGTCGAAAACTTTAACAAACAGTTAGCCGAAAGACTTTTTTCTTACCAGTATCACAGAGAGCTTATTGACAATTCTTGCAACACAGAATGGGTTAGAAGACTGCCCTCAGTTTTGCGCGCAATGAATAATGAAGAATTTAAAGGGCTAAAACCAGCACAAGCAATCAAAAAACAACAATAAATGTTGCTGAAGTCTCCAGTACACCAGCAAACTATTACCATTTGGTTTGAAAGTAAGGTACCTTTATTTACCGGGGGAAGCAGAAGGGGACACTCGCATCAGGGCAACCGATCCAGTTTGGAGTGTTGATCCATATGAAATAAAAAGAATTGTAAAGATGAATCCGCCCGTGTATTATTTACGAGAAACTGACACAACAAAACAAACAGCTCCTCAAAGATCGTTTGTGAAAGAAGAACTGCAGATAATCCCGCCAGACACAGTTCCGCTTTAATTATTTTACGGTTCTATAATGTCCATATGCATATGAAAACTCTGGATTAACAAACACACGTTTTGTGTTTGTTCTATCTAATGACTTCTTTGTTACAACAGTTGTGTTGATCTCATGTAGATTAGATCGCAGTTTTACGTTGTCATGATGAAAAGTCTTATTGTCAAACAATGCTTCTTTGTAGTTGTCATGTGATATGCTCGACTGCACAACACTGCGGGATATTCCCTTTGCTTTCTTAATGGTTTTTCACCTGGCTTGAAATACTGTACATTTTTGACCTTAACCCAACATACTCCTTAATCACCTTTCCAGATAATTCATCTTTCATCTTTCCTAAAACCTTCTTATTAGTAATTGAATGTAAAGGCGAATCTTAGGATAATCGGATGTGTCGTACCATCCCGCATGCCCTTTAGCTACTTCTATTTCCATGTCTTTATAGAGCTTCAGTGGGGATTCTAAACAAAACTATCGTACGTGTAAAGTACTTGGGACCTGGATGGGGTTTAAAATCAAAAAAAACCTAACTTTAAAAAGCTTGATAATTCTAAAGGGAAAACCCCAAAAAATACAGTTTACCCAATTTGACTTTCTTTTTTTCTCTTTAACCAAAAAGCGATCTGAAATCTTCTAAGCCTGAAAATTAGGTTTTAAAAGTCAGCTTAATTCTTCGTTCTCTTAGAAACCCAAATTTGACATCTTTCCCTTTTGTGGTTTCTCAAGTCTTTTCCGAAACACTTTTGTTTCTCAGCTTGAAAAATCTTTTTCTGAAGCATCTGTGTTTTATTTTTCGAGTCTTTTCTTCAGAATTTTCATAAATTTCTGATCAAAAGCAATTATACGTGAACGCGTCAACTTCAAACCCTGTCTTAATAAAATTTAAAGTCTGTAATGGAGACATAATTTTTTTTGCCTCAAGATTGGGCACAAGTTAGGCGGGCCCCTTGGATTCATCTTTAGACTTCTGCTGCTAAAAGGATAGTTTATGCAGGGCTGATTCAGGAGGATATTTTAATCAACTTCAGAATGAAACCCCCGCTGCGTCAGGGGAAAAATGCCCAACCACCTTTAATCTTTTTGAAAATTTTTGTACCGCCCTTGTGTACATTTTAAAGTTTTGTAAAGGAACGGTTTTCGCCCTTTCCCTCCAACAGTTTTGCGTCTAAAAACATGGATAGTTAGAAACCTTTTTCTCGGACATAGTCGTCCAAGTATTTTTGTTTGCTTTACAGTAATGTGCGACGCCATTAATTCCCCCACGCAATCCCTTTTCAATCATCGAATCTGGTAGGTCAAAAATAAATCAATCTTACTCCGTAAATTTAAGAAAACACCCAACTCACCCGGGGGCAGAAAAGTAATGCGCAGGATCCCGGGTGTAATGTTTCATGCAGGTCTTCCTATAATTTTCAAAGACGTCCGCCAACAAACATGTATCAGCCATCAAGTAGGAGTCATGATAGTCTCCCATCGTTTTACACTTAACTTTGCCACGCATCTTGAGCATGCTGGTAATCAGAATCACTGATTTCCTTTCCTCTAGACTAGAAAAGAAGCGCCTTTTAGGAGGAAGTGTATCTTCATCAAACCTTTCCAACTGTTCATGTACTCATAAGGGTAAACACCCTTTCTAACGAGAGTGGGGTCAAAATATTCTTCGTTATTGGGCAGGACTTTAAGGACATAGCCAGTGACTCTAATGAACCCATCATGTGCTGCATAGAGTCATAAAAAGACATGTTATTTAAAGTGAAACACATGTACTTTTCTGATGACTGTGCAATGCATGTTACCCTGAAGGCATCGCCACTGCTTTCATTATAAGATGAGAGTCGTAACCTCGCAAGTTATGAAAGAATACAGGCAGCTTCCATGTCTTTGGTTCAAACTTTAGTTGAAGATTGCATTTACTGTGTGCTGCTCCTCTAAACTTTCCACTAATGTGATCATGGTCTCTTACTTTTGGATTGGCTTCTTCACTGAGTTTCTAAACCACAAATCCAACAATGTGTGGCTGAGTCATACTGTTGTTGGTCTTCAGGCGTCATCATGATTTCAGATAAATTCAGATTATTAGAACAGTCATTACGCACTTGCTGCATGCGTTTTAAGAAGTATTCTGCAGCATTTGGTCCTCTGTATAATTCTGGCGTTGAATGAGCGCCATCCGACCTGACAATAATGAAGGCAAATGAACAAATCTGATGATTACTCATTAAGACTGTTTTTCGAAGTTTTTGTGGCGCTGGCCCTTCATAAGGAACAATAAGCGACTCGAAGTCTGCGTAAACATGTATGGGAGAATTTTGCATCGTTTCAGTTCTTAAAAAACTAACTTTAGATCCGGGTGGGGGGTAATTAGTTCTGTTATTACAGTCTACTGGGCCGATACAAATGTTTCTTATGCTTCGCTTGCGGCTTGAACAGGATGGGCTTTTCTTGTTAAACATTTTCTTAAGAATTCTTGTTCAGTGCCCATCTTTGATGTATGCTGCATTAGGGGCTTTACTCATTGTTCGTCTATCAATGTGTTAATGCGGGTTAGCGGTGAAAACATTAGAAGTTAAGTCAAGGACATGATTTTTGTTGGTTCGCCAATTGTTGGGCTGTTCTTGGACACTCTGATGGGCTTTGGAGATTCTGTTTCTATCCCATGTGTAGACAAAACAGTTATTGGTTGTTTCTGTTCTTCAAACTGATCAATGGTGTCCACGGCTAACAGGAAAGGATATTTCCACTAAAGTTAAGGTCATTGATGTACTGTGATAGTTTAGTTAGCTACCTCTCTGCGTTTCTTGGGATATCATGCGCCTTGCGAGAACACACCACAACCACACCCTTGTCCACCGCTCCCACACCCCCCCCCTCCTCAATTCTATCACTACATTAGAACTGCTTTTTTTGCAACTAATGCTGGAGGTTGTGAATGTAAGACCTGCCTACAATCGGTGCATACTTAGACTGTTTTAATTCTAATCTCTAGGACTTCGCCCTCTGGACAACGAGCCTCTCATTTTGGATTCTATCAGCGGCCAATAAACTGTGTAAGCAGTTGGTCTGCCCCAACCGGGTGTTAAGTCATTAGAGGGAAAGTAATAGTCTGCGTTTAGTTGAGTCCCAGAGCTTCTAGCTTTTCTTCATTTATTGTTACATAGTCGATTAAAACAGATACCATTTACTTAACTGCGGGTCTATTGTTAGTTTTACCCGGAACTTGAAAAATTAGCAGAGCAAACGCTGCCTTAGTTTGTTGGATCATGGACTTCTAAATCAATATCATCAGTGCTCTTGATAAATCTTCTTGATTGCTTCAAACAATCTGTCCGGTCATCATATATTTTATCCATGCTGAGTTTTTCTTTTATAACTCAAAATTATTTATTTAAATAAAAAAATAATTTATCAATATCGATGGTCTTTCTGTGGTTTAGACTAATAAAATAAAGTACGTATATAAACACCCTTTGGCGTTGTTAATGTGAGCTGTTTAGAAGCAGAGTTTTAATGTTTCGTTTACTTTTTTAAAACATTCCTTTGTTTATCTGATCGGTGTATGGCCTGTTGAGAAAAACTTGTTCTTCGCCTTTCTTTGAAGATCAACTTTTGTCCTTTTTGTAGTATTTAAAATCAGCCTGTAAACGGCTAAATTCTTATCCGTGATGTTTGAGTCAGCTAGTGGCATTTATTTTATTATCTGATTAAAGGAGCTAAGTTTAGCAGTTATTAGTTGAACCATGGGGAGGTTTTTTATTTATTAAATGCTTTGGTTTAGTTTTTATTTTTTGCTAGAGCACCTACAGCTAATGGAACACAGGCCGAGAGCTAAAGACAAACCGCTTAGAGGTGAAAAGCTGCGGGTCGCCTCACGGACCGTTGCTAAGAAGAGACCAACACTGTTCTGCTGATGCGGCGCTTATAGTTGAAGCTCCGTATTAACATAAGTAACAGCATTAAGGCAGCAGAATACTTCGTTTTGGTTTTGCTGTTATTTGAAAGGTCCTGCTTATACTTGCTGCATTTGTGTAATGTTTGGTAAGCAGATGGTTTTTATGTCGGGGCGTTTCTATAGCAGACAGTATTGCCTACTGTCTCATCTTTAGGTTCTCTCGGTTAATGCTGAAAAGGACATGCTTTTTTTAAAAATGAAAATAATTTAGTATCTATTTGGTCTAATTGTTCTTTGCAAAATTCAGACTGTGTATCAATTATAAAAACAATTGTACATTAAGTGGTTTATCGGCTTCTTTTTCTTTCTCAATTTGAATGTTTTCGTCTCTTTAACCGTTTCACTTCCAAGCAACTGAGTTATCCTCCGTGACCTTAGGTCATCCCATAAACCGTATTTTGATGTTAAATAATCATCAAGCCTAAACACTGTGAAGGGTGTAGATCTTTAGGACGCAGGTCTGTGCTTGGGACTTTCACCCCCTCCCCCCCCAAACAATTTTTTATTTCGTCAAAATGATGATAGGTCTAAGTCGCTAGCATAGATTGGTAGGAATACCATCAAGTGTACTTGCACTTTCGTTATTTTTGGATTAAAAAAACTATTTCATTGCTCTTAGAATGTTCTTCCTTTCCACAGCAATAAAACTACCTTTAAGCGATTTTGCTTGTGACACTAAGATTAAAATTCCATATAGCGTTTGCCCTGCTTTTAGGATATGTTGAATGATGACGCACGTTTTTCGTAATATTTTAATAATTGTGACTCATATTGTTGCAATCAGCCTTGCTAAATTAGAGTTGGCTAAAAACATCATAACTCTAACGAAGATGTCAGAAATGCGGTACTTGCTTCGGTTCTGTCTGTTGATCTGAAACACGTTTGTAGTCATTAAGTTGTTCGTATGAAAATCTTTCTTTAATGCCTTGAAGGTATGGGGCATGCCGCTTTTAACATCTCAATAATCTAAGGGTATGGAAAAGCGATTTCCAAAACGCATAACTTACAGCTAAATCTTTTTTGCTGCCTTAGACTGAGGCGACGTTCGGCGCCTATTCTAAGTTTTCGTGCTTCTTCATTGCCGATTACTTAGAAACGCAAGATCTTCCTTCATCGCGGTTAGCCATAGATCAGAAATAGGTTAAAAATATGTCTGCATTGTGTAAAGAAAATTACTTCTTTCCCCTCAGTTTTATAGATAATTTTCTTAAACGATTGCCCGTCCAAATTCTTGACGATGTTCTGGTTGGGTTGTTGTTGAGCGAGTTCTTTTTGAAAGTAAGCCGTGCAGAGCCTGGCACAATCAAATCATCCGCTCCTAGGTCTGGAAATTTAACCAGTAAGAATTTGATCTGCATCAATAGTCCCCCCCTATATGGATTATGTGGAACAGTAATATTCCGTTTATTTCCTTCACGCCACGGCGGTTCTTCAGCTTTCTATGCGGTGTCAAAGAATGTGCCATATACCTTGTGCCATTTTTTATAAACACAAATTAAAAAGTTTAATTATAAAACACATGGCACAGAATTGGAGGTGAAGATTTTGAATTGATCCTGTAGACGCCAACATGGATGAGCTGAACGAAAACTCCTGTGACACAGATCGTTCGGCTATCTCATTGGAGGAAGAAAATAGCTGAAGGGGAGCAAAGGCTCGTGAATTAACAGAAAGTAACGTCAGATCATTATACCAAAGTTTAGAACAAGTAACCTCCTGGAAACTATATACCAGATGATTTTGAACTAAACGATAACCATTTGTATTTTAGAAACGGACAAAGGAGACGTGTTCCGCTTCAGTATAAACTAAACTCATCAAAGTTTGAAGCATGGGTACAAGTATTCAAAGCTAGTGCGAGCGAGCGGGATCGCCTTGGATTTACTAAACCAAAATTAGAGGTAGAAGCAGTTGCTGCACTCCAAAACATACAACAAAAAGCCCAAACAGATAACCAAGCGCAAAACAAGGAACTTGAAGAGTTAAGTCAAGCAGAGGGCGAAAATAAATCAAGCAACAGCAGAACTCACTCAGGAAGAAGAAACGGCTTTAACAATATAGATGAACCCCCGCTGCCAGCGCAGAAAACAGGCGCCTATAAGAGAATTATTAGCCCTTAACCGCACTTAAGATACTTCAGAGGAGAATTAATAAACAATTTAGCAAACTGACTGAAGTAAATGGAGAATATAGAAAAAGAAAAAAGAAAATCGCTGAGGCTGAATCGCAAACTTAGGGTGATGTTACAAGAATAAAACAAAAAATAAATGAGTTAAAGAAGTAAGTCAGCGAGAGTAGAAGCGTGGTCTACTAACCGAGAAAACAATTACGAACTCAAATGAGCAGAATAAGAGAAAAAAGATTCAAGAATTTTATATGAAAACCAACGTTTGAGCAGAAAGAATAAAAAGTGTTTAGAGAGCAAAGGTGTCACATTAGCGAGGTTATTCACATAGGCCTTAGGATTCTGCCAATAAGTACGTTGGTGATGGCTATTACAGGCGGCGGTGGAGGGCAAAACAAAGTTCAGTGCTCAATCGCCACCGCTGTAAATCATGGGTAAACAAAACAGCTGGATCATCTTGCGAGTTTATTAAACATAAAATTAGCTGGTAAGCTATAGACTCTTACCAGGTATATTAGGAGTGTTATTAGCGGCTTTTGTCTACTGCAAGCAAAAGTAGTTGGCTGTTTGGCTGAGCACTTATGGGCATTAGTTTCTCTTAATAGTCGGGTTTTATTTAGTAAAATAAAGACAGTAATCCTCTAGGCAGTTTAGTCAATAACAAGTGCTGTTCTTTTTCATATTCATGGTCATCGCGAACAATGGTCCACGTCCTTCAACAGTCTTTAGGCTTTGAACTCGGGATTGGATGACTTCTTTTTGGGTGTTTTTTTATTGTTTGTACTATACTGGCCAGAATTTTATTCGTTTTTTCCGAACTTATGTTCAGTGCCTGCCACAAGGATTTCATTGTCTGTAGGTTTATTATTGTACTTTCTGGAGTACTGAGGTAGAAGGCAGCATGTATAAGACCAGTGCCAACAGCAAAGTCTACTTTTCGATCTTGCGTATTGTACAACATTTGGTACCTTTTTTATACTTGAAGGTTAAATCAACTTTCGAATTAATGGCGTCCCTCTAATTTTGCTAAGTATTGTTTTTGTGCATCACGGCCAGTAGAAGAATCAGTATGCTCGATCTCGCTTGTGCTTGAGCGCCTAGCAACACCAAACGTAAGTACGAATAGAGTCGTTTATTCGTCTATTCCGCTTTAGTTAAGCTCAGATTATGTCTAAGGTAAATGTTGTCCATGCTCGTTTTATGCCTTGCTATATAGACCGAGGTGAATGCCTGTGCCTGAAGAAGAAGATGTGTATGGAGGATTCCAGTATTTTTATACTTTCTGTGACGCACCAATAATAAGGACGTGCCTAAGCATGATCTAAGATCCCCGACTTTTGTCTTAAGTCTGTCTTAAACATTAATATTTGAATTCGTTCACGGATCCTTTCAAAAGCTTGTCTTGTCTATTCTGTTGCTGAATGGATTAACGTTTTGTTCATTTGGTAATGCCTCGCAGTTCAGTCAAAATAGTCTGAAGGTGTACATAAAAATGGAAATCTGTACACTGACATCACCAAAGGATCTGGATGATTTAAGTGATTAGCATACGATTATCTCACCAGTTGTTTGCACAAAACAAGCAAGTTTATACTGGTTCTGTTCAAAACTGACATCGATGGACTAAACCAACTTTTGCGATGTAGTCTTTTTAATAGGAGGGTTAGATATCGGCTTAAATGGAGTACTCACCTTTTATTGAAAGTGTCAGTTGGGTCTCAGCAATGTCAGAGTATCGTGCTATATTTTTAAAGATTGTTAGTGCGGCCCCCAACAGAAAATTTTGCATCTTTAAGATTTATTGTGAACGCACTCATTTTTTTATTTTGTTTAAAAAATGTTTGAAACAATAAAACTCAAGTCAGTCCTTCGTTTTTAGAACAAGATATGAGAACGGTGCGGGAACCAAAATTGGTCGCCCCCCCCACACTCATGAAAATATTTTACCACAGTCAAATGGTTTTAATATAAAACTGAAGCAAGGGAAATAAAGTTTAAAAATATGAAAGGAGAACAAACGAGTTATAACAGTTAACAATACCTGATGGTTATTACGGGTTTTGCTCACTAAAAGAAGGCAATGAGTAACGTCAGACATTACTCTTAAACTTAACAATGCAAATCTAAAAACATATTAACATTCAAACCTGATGAAGCAAACATACGATTTTTGATAGAGGCTAGCTTAAAATGCTAGGCTTTTCAACTAGCAATCCTACCCACTCATTATTTAGTGTTTCGCCAGATGAAAAAACTAGCGTTTGAGGGGGAAAGTCCGTCAATCTTGCATACATCATACTCTATGTTAATTGGACGAGCTAAGCACTAATGAAAACTTAATTTGATGGAAGGTCATCATAA
>CM031601.1:69527758-69535778 GCA_018398815.1 Conus ventricosus | reverse complement strand
AAAGTAAAAAAACTCTGCTCAAACGCTCATTAACAACGCCAAAGGGTGTTTATACTTTAGTTTATGAGTCTAACACAGAAAGACCATCGATATTGATTAATTATTTTTTTTATTTAAATAAATATTTTGAGTTAGAAAAGAAACTCAGCATGGATAAAATATATGAAGGACCGGACGAATTGTTTGAAGCAATGCAAGAAGATTTATCAAGAGCACTGAATGATATTGATTTAGAAGTCATTGATCCAACAAACGTACAGGCAAGCGTTGCTCATGCTATTTTTCAAGTTCCGGGTAAACTAACAATAGACCCGCCAGTTAAAGTAATGTTAGCTGTTTTAATCGACTATGTAACAATAAATGAAGAAAAGCTAGAAGTCTGGGTCTCAACTAAACAGCAGACTATTCTTTCCTCTAATGACTTAACACCCGGTTGGGCAGACCAACTGCTTACACAGTTTGATGTGGCCGCTGAAGAAGCCAAAATGAGAGGCTCTGGTTGGTCAGAGGGCGAAGTCCTAGAGATCAGATTAAAACAGTCTAAGTATGCACCGATTGTAGGCAGGTCTTACATTCCACTACCTCCAGCATTAGTTGCAAAAAAAGCAGTTCTAAACATAAAGAATACAGACAACAAATGTGTTTATGTGGTGTGTTCTCGCAAGGCTGCATTATATCCGCAAAAACGCAGAGAGAGTATCTAACTATCAGCCTTACATCAATGACCTTAACTTTAGTGGAATATCCTTTCCTGTTAGCGTGGACACCATTGATCAGTTTGAAGAACAAAACAAACCAATAACTGTTAATGTCTACACATGGGATGAGGAAACAAATCTACAGCCCATCAGAGTGTCCAAGAACAGCCCAACAATTGGCGAACCAGACAAAAATCATGTTGACTTACTTCTAATGTTTTCACCGCTACCGCATTACACATTGATACGAACAATGAGTAAACTAATGCAGCATACTTCAAAAGATGGGCACAAACAAGAATTCTGTAGAAAATGTTTAACAAGAATGCCATCTGTTCAAGCCGCAAGCGAACATAAGAAAACATTGTATCGGCCCAGTTGACTGTAATACAGAACTAATTACGCCCCACCCGGATCTAAAGTTAGTTTTAAGAACTGGAAACGGATGCAAAATTCTCCATACATTGTTTACGCAGACTTCGAATCACTCATTGTTCCTTATGAAGGGCCAGCGCCACAAAAACTTCGAAAACAGTCTTAATGAGTAATCATCAGATTTGTTCATTTGCCTTCATTATTGTCAGGTCGGATGGCGCTCATTCAGCACCAGAATTATATAGAGGGCCTAATGCTGCAGAATACTTCTTAAAACGCATGCAGCAAGTGCGTAACGCCTGTTCTAATAATCTGAATTTATCTGAAATCATGATGACGCCTAAAGATCAACAACAGTATGACTCAGCCACACATTGTTTGATTTGTGGTTTAGGCCTCTCATCAGACAAAGCCAATCCAACAGTAAGAGACCATGATCACATTAGCGGAAGTTCAGAGGAGCAGCGCACAGTAAATGCAATCTTCAACTAAAGTTTGAACCAAAGACATGGAAGCTGCCTATATTCTTTCACAACTTGCGAGGTTACGACTCTCACCTTATAATGAAAGCAGTAGACGACGCCTTCAGGATAACATGCATTGCACAGTCATCAGAAAAGTACATGTGTTTTGCTTTAATAACATGTCTTTTTTATGACTCTATGCAGCACATGATGGGTTCATTAGAGTCGCTGTCTATGTCCTTAAAGTCCTGCCTAATAACGGAAGAATATTTTGACCCAACTCTCGTTAGAAAGGGTGTTTACCCTTATGAGTACATGAACAGTTGGGAAAGGTTTGACGAAGATACACTTCCTCCTAAAGGCGCATTCTTTTCTAGTCTTAGAGGAAAGGAAATCAGCGACTCCGATTACCAGCATGCTCAAGATGCGTGGCAGAAGTTAGAGTGTAAAACGATGGGAGACTATCATGACTCCTACTTGATGGCTGATACATGTTTGTTGGCGGACGTCTTTGAAAATTACAGAAAGACCTGCATGAAACATTATAGCCTGGATCCTGCGCAGTATATTTCTGCGCCCGGGATGAGTTGGGATGCTTTCTTAAAATTTACTGGTGTACAGATTGATTTATTGTCTGACCTACCAATGATTCAGATGATTGAAAACGGATTGCGTGGAGGAATTAGTATGGCGTCGCATCATTACTGTAAAGCAAACAATAAATACTTGGATGACTATGATCCTAGTAAAAGGTCTAACTATCTCATGTATTTAGATGCAAAAAATCTGTATGGATGGGCAATGGCGCAACCGCTTCCATTACGCAACTTTAAAATGTACACAGATAATACGAATAATATTCAAAAGGCATTAAAGTGGTTGGGCAGTTTGACGCCGGGTCAACAGCGTGGATACATTCTAGAAGTTGACTTAGAATATCCTCATGAACTCCATGACCTGCATAATGACTATCCATTAGCGGCAGAAAGTCTAAAGATGGCAAAAACAGAACCGCCTAAACTTGTGCCTAATCTTCGAGGCAAAAAAAATATGTCTGTCATTACAGACTTCTGCAATTTTATTTAAGACATGGTTTGAAGTTGACAGCAGTTCATCGTGTAATTGCTTTTGATCAAGAACAGTTCATGAAACCATACATCATGAAGAACACTGATCTCAGAACTAAATCCACAGATGCTTCAGAAAAAGACTTTTTCAAGCTGATGAACAACAGCTGTTTTGGAAAGACTATGGAAAATCCGCACAAGCGCAAAGATGTCAGATTGGCCACCAGAGAGAACGAAGCAATTAAGCTGACTTCTAAACCAAATTATCAGGACTTTAGAAGATTTCATGATCAGCTTTTTGGCATAATGATGAAAAAAAAAGAAAGTCAAATTGGATAAGCCCGTTTTTATTGGGTTTACTGTTTTAGAATTATCAAAGCTTTTGATGTTAGAATTTCTTTATGACTACTTTAAACCCTTGTATCCAGAGTCCAGAGTGCTTTGCACAGATACAGACAGTTTTGTTATAGATATCCCTACTGAAGACATCTATAAAGACATGGAATTAGAAGTAGCTAAAGGGCATGCGGGATGGTACGACACATCCGATTATTTCCCAAAGATTCGCCTTTGCATTCAATTACTAACAAGAAGGTTTTAGGAAAGATGAAAGATGAATTATCTGGAAAGGTGATTAAGGAGTTTGTTGGTTTAAGGTCGAAAATGTACAGTATTTGAGCCAGGAGAAAACCATTAAGAAGCAAAGGGAATATCTCGCAGTTTTGTGCAGTCAAACATATCGCATGACAACTATAAAGAAGCATTGTTTGGCAATAAGACTTTTCATCATGACAACGTAAAACTACGATCAATCTACATGAGATCAACCAACGGTTGTAACAAAGAAGTCTTTAGATAGAACAAACACAAAACGAGTATTTGTTAATCCAGAGTTTTCATATGCATTGGGTCACGGGAAACAGTATAATTACAAATTTTCTTCACCGAAGAGTAATATCGGGTTCATATTTTTCCCTGAAATTTATTTAGAAGATCAATCACATCATCTTCCAATTCATTCAAAATTTTTCTCAATGTTTGCTTGATGTGCCGAATTTTTTCTATTTTTTTAAAATATTCTTTTTCCTCTTTGATAGTCAAAAATTTTGGGATTAGGGGCTGTAAGTGCCCGGGCCCGCTGTGCCTTGTGCCAAGGAATCCTCTTAGTTGTTTCTTCAACAGCAGAATACGAAATCATTTGATTTTTGCTTTAAATTTCCCCTAATAGCAGAACACGCCCTAAATATCTCGTAGTAATTCACAGGTCTCTTTATTTATCCTTCTTGCTTCCGTTCCACGTTCTTTCTTTTGGGCTTCCATTTTAAACTAAATATATTTTAGTAAATTAAATTTAAAAGCGGAACTGTCTGGTGGGATTATCTGCAGTTCTTCCTTTACAAAAGATCTTTTGAGAGCGGGGTTGTTTTGTTGTGTCAGTTCTCGTAAATAATACACGGGCGGATTCATTTTTACATTTCTTTTTATTTCGTATGGATCAACACTCCAAACTGATCGGTTGCCCTGATGCGAGTGTCCCCTTCTGTTCCCCGGTAAAAAAAGGGTACCTTACTTTCAAACCAATGGTAATATTTGCTGGGTGTACTGGATCTTCCAGCATTTATTTTTTTTTCTTGATTGCTTGACGGTTTAGACCTTTAAATTCTTCATTATTCATTGCGCGCAAAACTGAGGCAGTCTTCTAACCCATTCTGTGTTGCGAGAATTGTCAATAAGCTCTCTGTGATACTGGTAGGAGAAAATCTTTCGGCTAACTGTTTGTTAAATTTTTCAACTAAAGCCTGTGATCTGTAACTCCTGGAATGCCTTTTTTAAATGGTAACTCTATGTTTCAACAATAATTGATTCACTTGCCCTTAAAATTCTTTTCCATCATCGACTTGAATCATGCGAGGATAAGTTTAAAGGACCTCGTTGATATTTTAGTTGTATAGCGACAGCAACAGCAGAAGCACTCTTTTGTGTTAATGGTTTCCGCATCTTTGTATCTTGAAGCTATGTAAATGACTGTGAGTGCGTACTTAATCTTTTTCGTCTAATCGTATCAGAGGGTAAATATAGAGGTCCATTTGGGTGCCCGTTTGGAGTTGAAATTGACAAAGTGTGGTCCTGTATTCGTCTGGGTTTGCAGGTAAATAAATTGGCCAAATCGCTTGTTTAGATAACCTTTCCCTTCGCTGTTTGTTTCACTGACACCCGCTGCTTGGCTTAGCTTTTTAATTGCTGTGATTCCCTTCAATATCCTTTGGGCGAAAATAGATTTTGTTCATTTTTATCAGCCAATATTATGCGCAACAAAATGACAACAGTCATACCAACGACAATAAACGCGATTTCTTGCGTCTTTTTTTTTTCTGATGGGTGATAAAAGCACTAAATTTTGGTGGGGCAATGTCTGGTTTTGGTTTTGCTCGTTACTAGAAAATTTACTCTTTTATTGCTTGATCAACATCTTTAAATGTGTAAGCTGCATGCCCCTGTTTTTTCAGTGTGTTATTAATAAAATTCTAACTGCTCAATTTCTGCTTTTCATAGCGATCTTGTGCTGCAGCTAGTTGCTCCCAGCTTTGTTATGTCTTTTCTCTCGCCGCATCCTGCAGTTTACAAAATGCGTAATTACTTCCGCTAAAAGCAAGCGCATTCACCACAGCGCCACCTATCATAAATACGAGTGAAGCCATTTTTTAAAAATGTATTTTTTTTACATATTTAATTTCCTGGAATTATTCCTTCCCTTAACAGAAAATCTTTCGTAGCAATGAAGCGTAATAATAGCGATTAGCTTGCTAAATCTTCAAAGTCTAGTTTGCCAAGATCTCCGGGTTTTTATTTTTAACAGGTTTTTTAACCAAGCATTGAGTATCCTACACTTAGGCCTCCAATAAGGGCAGAAATGGTATACAAGGTTGGGCAATAGTTTTTTCGGGCTCATTTAAAAAATAAAAATAATTATAATTAAAAAAAACATGAACAGCGATGATCTCTACAGCTACAGAGCGCCTACACTGTCTTGGACTTACAAATGAAGAAGTTGATGACCAAGCTATTTCCAAAAAAGGGAAAGGTTGTATTCTTTGGCAGCATGTGGAAAAACAAAACAGTTCCTCGGAACTGAATTCAGCATAGAACAATTCAACAGATGTCGCCACAAGACATTATAAAGTATCACAACGGGTATGAAGCGCAGCTGGGGTCTAGAATGGTAAAAAGTGTGGGAAACAAACGGTTCTTATTTTTGTACACTAAACTAGTCAGAAATTTTGCTCCCATTGATTCTGAACAAGATCTTACTTATGATTTAACGCAAGATCCAGTTTTAACAAAGTCATTAAAGTCTCTAAGCTGTGATTTTATTACAGATTTGGAACATTGTTATCGCCGTTAATCATGGGATTAATTACTTTTAATCATATAATTTTATTTCCCTTCAAAATGAACGAGTCGGAAAATCAGCAGAATCAGGAAACATTGAATCAGAAAACACTGAATCAGGTATAGATAGTGACGAGTGAAAAGCAAAGCATCCGGGCGTGTTACAGCAGGAAAAAGAGTAGCAGAGTTAAACAGGCAAAGAAAATTAAAGTTACAATCACAGAATAAACCATAATGAAAACATAACACCGTCAACGCCAAAACAAGTTGATTCAATGCCCGCTCCAGAACAAGAGCAAGTTAATTCAAGGGCACCAAAGTCTTTATGGAATATTAACTTAAAACTGTTGTCATTTTTTGGGGCTATTGCTGCGCTGGGGGGGGTTATTACTGTTATAAAATATATAAACAATGGGAACAAGAGCCCAAAACAGTCAAAACAACTTTAACCACTAATACGAAGACAACAGCACGCCAGCACCGCAATAACGAAAAATCATTTTGATCCATTTAAAATGCAATAATATTTAAGACTTAAATTTTAAAATTTTTTTTATAAAAAATAGATCATGGCGGATTATTATTTGTTAAAATGATGGAGTCAATAAATAAAGACATGGAGTCTATAAAAGACATTTCCATAGACCAGAATTGTAATCCCAAAGCGGTTGCTTAGGGGGTAAGAAACTCATTAAGATCTATGCTGACCGATCTCACAACCAAGGGCGTTAAGCAAAACATCCTCAACGATGACGCGTTTTTGAGGCGTGTGTGTACTATATTAGACATCTACTATTTAAGATAAAAACATAGATTGTATTGTTTTTTGATAATTATAAGATAACTTGAAAAAAAACTTGGTTGTACTTAAAGGATGACTTAGTTATGATCTTAGGTTAACTTGTGTAAGAACTTAGAATTTTACTTGATCAAGAACTTATTAAGAACTTGAAGTAAACTTAATTAAGAACTTAATTAAGAACTTAATTAAGAACTTAATTAAGAACTTGGGGTGACTTGAAGTGACTGAGGTGACTTAAGTTAAGAACTTAAAAGTGACTTAAGTGTGTGCATGCGGGGTGGGGGTTGGGGTGTGTGCATGCGTGGGGTGGGGGGGTGCGTGCGTGGGGGTGGGGACGTGCGTGCGTAGGGTGGGTGCGCAGGAGTTACCCCCCTTTTAAAGCAGGTGACGTAAGATCTATTTTTAAAAACCGTTCGGGTCCGAACGGTTTTTTTCAGTCCACCAGACTTGAAAGCAGGTGACGTAAGATCTATTTTTAGAAAACCGTTCGGTCCGAAACGGTTTTGTCAGTCCACCAACTTGAAAGCAGGTGACTAAGACTATTTTAGAAAACCGTTCGGATCCGAACGGTTTTTTTCCAGCCCCACCAGACTTGAAAGCAATCAGACTTCAGATTGCCAGAACTTTCTAAAATTCTTCATTCTCAAACATGTAGGGTTTGGGAATTTTTTGTCGTTTGTTCAGTTAAAAACATCAAAACCATTCCCAGTTTATGAAACCTAGGAAAGTGGTAAAAGGCGTTTGACAGCAGAATCATCCTTCTTGCTTATGAATCATGAATAAGACATTTTCTTTAACAAAAGGGTGCCCACGACTGCTTCTTTGTTTTGATTTTGAAACACTTTTTTTTAAATATTAACACGCGCACAGCAGAAATAGTCCACACCTACAGTTGTCCCAATCCAATCCAAAGTTTTAAGTCAATCACTTTTCTCACTTTTTGGTGGGCACAAACCGAGCGCAGTCAAACACAACCTTCTTGTGCAGTAGTCCGGGAAACAATGGCGAAACCGGTCCCTTTCTGGGGTGGCGGCCTTGACGTGATAGTGTCACGTGACACTCGAGAATGTTCCAAAACATTGGCTGATGCAATTTAACCTAGCCCATGCACCGCTGGCCCAGTAGGCTCGCGAGGTGTGTTTTATTGAATTTTTTGGTCGCAGTTTGTAAGCGGCCTGCGCTGTGTGAACAAAGGGCCCCTTGTTCTACGCCAGCCGTAAATTA
>CM031601.1:69480934-69488434 GCA_018398815.1 Conus ventricosus | reverse complement strand
AGACAATCGACTGACGTTCTGTTTTGCCTGGGTTCTGTGACATTCCTTTCCGTAAACCCTCTGAGAGCCGCCGTCTTCATAGCTGCCGCGATGCCTTTCAGAATGGTTAAATGCTGTAATACGAGCGACCATGCTTGTTCCGTTGTTCTGCAATCAGCCTTTGAAGCTTTCATCCTTTTGTTTCCAAGTCTCAGTCTGCCTACATGCATGGCTTCTTGTCCTGGCTATCTTCTGTTTCTTCTTTTTCTTTCCTTCTCTCTTGTTTGCCTGTCTGCAAATCTGTCTGTCCTGTTTTCAGTTGCGTGTGCATATCTGTCTTTCAATCCCTCCATCTATCTACCCATTAGGTAGGTAGGTAGGTAGGTAGGTAGGTAGGTAGTAGATAGGTAGGTAGCTAGGTAGGTAGGTAGTAGATAGGTAGGTAGGTAGGTAGGTAGGTAGGTAGGTAGGTAGGTAGTAGGTAGGTAGGTAGGTAGGTAGGCAAGCAGGCAGGCGGCAAGCAGATAGACAGCCAGACAGACAGACAGACAGACAACCAGCGAGACACACAGACAGACAGGCAACAAAATGCTGCTTGATCAGGTGTAAATTGCCATTCTTCATGGCACCTGACCACAATGAAACAGTAGCAAGCTGGATGAAGTCTTCACAATGAGGTGAACACTTAGCATTCGCTGCCGCCCTTACTTTCCCTCATGAAGAAAAGATACAGGGCATAAAAGGTAAAGTATCCCCTTAAACCACCACTACGCCTTCATCCCCAACCCTCCACCCTACCCTACCTCCCCTCAACCCTTTCCCATTCCGTCATTTTCTCACCACATTGAGCACATTCATTTTTATGTTTAAAGTACAAGTTTTATACACTTTCTTCTCCTGGAACCGGAAGCGTTGGGCACGGGTTCATCATTTTTCTATGTTTTGAATGCCCTGGATCCTGAATGAGACCCTCGTGGATTATGTCGTGGGTGTCCAGATTGAGGTATTCGACGTTTCTGGTGATATACTCTTCATCAGGACACTAGTGGGGCTACGTGACGGGTGAAAGGAAGCGATGGGCAAAAGTGGGGGGTGGGTTGGGGGTCGGAGGGGCGAGCAGCACGCCAGATCTTGCGCCGTTCGCATCCAGCGAACACACACACACACACACACACACACACACACACACACACACACACACACACACACACACACACACACACACACACACACACACACACACAAACACAGACGCTTGCATGCAGAATGTTTCTCTATATCTGTCTGTCTCTCTGTCTCTTTGCATTTCTCTCTCTCCCTCCATCCATCCCTCCCTCCCCCATCTCTCTCTCGCTCTCTCTCTCTCTCTCTCTCTCTCTCTCTCTCTCTCTCTCTCTCTCTCTCTCTCTCTCTCTCTTTCTCTCTGTCTGCCTGCCTGTCTGTCTGACTAACCGTGTGTCTGTCTATTTCTGCTTTTCTCTGTCTGTCTGTCTGTCTGTCTGTCTCTCTCTCTCTCTCTCTTCTCTCTCTCTCTCTCCTCTCTCTCTCTCTCTTCTCTCTCCCCAGTTGCGCACTGATAATGTGTTTTCTTTCATCATGGGGTCTGCTAGGTAAAAGGAAAAAGACAATCAATGTCAGGAATCGCACCTGGAGAATGACGGAGACCACCCACTCCGCTTCCAATCGACGCTTGATGCCAATGGTCCATGGCACTGAAATATAGATGCAAGATTCCGGCGCACTTGCAGAAACGAGAAAGAGAGAGAGAGAGAGAGAGAGAGAGAGAGAGAGAGAGAGAGAGAGAGAGAGAGAGAGAGAGAGAGAGAGAGAAGGAGAGAAACGTACAGAGAGGAAGAGAGAGGTGGTAGGTGGGGGGGGGGGAACGTAGGACAGACAGACAGACAGACAGACAGATGAGAGAGAGACAGACATACAGACAAAGACAGAGAGAGAGAGAGAGAGAGAGAGAGAGAGAGAGGAGAGAGAGAGAGAGACGAGAGAGAGAGAGAGAGAGAGAGAGAGAGAGAGAGAGGAGAGAGAGAGAGAGAGGAGAGAGAGAGAGGAGAGAGGAGGGGGTGGATGTGGAATGAAGATTTTTCAAACTTTGGGGAGTGGAGACTGATGCTCAGTTGATCGTGTAAACTAACCCAAGCGGAATAACGGAAACCATCGTTTTCCACGCATCATAATAACTAACATTGAACAAGTGAATCACTTTGGGTCTAACGCGCCTAACGAACTATTGTAGACCTAACGCGTCACACAAATCACTGTAAACAAAATGTCGACAGTGAGCTGCTATTGCTTCATCCTTCCCCCCTCCACGAACCATTGTTGTTCTGACATACCTTATTAACGTTCGTTGACCTGATGCTCTTAACAGACCTTTGTTGACCTAAAGTGACCTTCCAAACGAATCTAGAAGGGAAAAAAAAATATTTCTCCGGACAAAAGGGACAAACAAGCATCTTGCGCCTAATTTGACAAGATTAGTAATTGTTTGTTCTTCGTTTTCATTGTCCTAAATGTCTTTTATCTTGCCTGAAGAAGATCAAAATGGTAAAAAAAAAAAGTTGTAATTTGTTTGCCCATTCTTGTCCACTTGTCCGGTGGAATGATTAGGATTTCTCTTCTAAATTTGTCTCAGAATCTGCCTGCAGTCACCCATCTTTGAAACTAACCCGTTCCTAACGAACTTACTTTGTTCTGACAGACCTCCACACCATTGTTGGTTCAACATTGTTGACAAGCCAGTATTGTTGCAAAGTATGTAGCGAACCTCTGATGACATGATAACCGTAATAAACATTTGTTTATCTAACGTACGTAATGAATTCCTTTTATTCATCCATACCAAACTGATTGCCATTTAACTAACGTATCTGACGATTCACTGCTAGAACACCTATCGAACTACTGTTGACCTAAAATACGGAAGGAGAACACCATTCATCAAACGTATATAATGTGGTACCATAGATAAGACATACTTAATGAATATCCATCGCTTTAACTTACCCTAGAGTGTCCGAATGATGAAAGTACCTAGCGTAAAGCTGTTCAATATAAGGTACCCAGCGAATCACCGTTGTTCGCAGGTAGCCGTCAAAACACGTGCACCATGATAAACCCCAAACGCTCTTGGCCGAACGTAACTAATGTAAAACTGTTGTCTTGATGGACCCGGCAAGCCACAGTCATTGTTAAAGTGATGTAAACAGTCAAGCACTGTTAACACTGTGTACTGGTTAAACCAACTTTGATCTGTGGCTCCTAACGAACATTTTTTTGACCAAACCTACTGTTAGAAACAATGTTGACATGGTGTGCGTAAGAAACCACTGTTGACATGATGTATCCAATCAAGCACTCATGACCAGAAGTAGCTTGCGACCAAAATATGTTAACGTGTCCCACTTAACGAACCATCTTTGATCTGTTTTTGTTTGTCCTTCGCGGACGAAGATGACCATGACTTCTGCAATCACTGGATGGTGGTGTGTGTACGAGGATGACTGATCAGGCCGACCCTCGCATTGAATTGTGTGTTGCAGTGTGGAGACGGCAGATTTGGAGGTGAGCCAGGCTGAGAGGTGGTGCTTGCTTTGTTTTTGTGAAACTGACGTTTTTGCTCCTGTACCTCCACTCGCCTCGTTTCAAAGTCTTTTACTCCGGATTTGATCATGCCGATCCAGACTGAGCGATCTTGAACAGTTTCTTCCGAGAGGCAGGGGTGATGCTACAACACTTCAGTGAGGCCTTCAGTGTGTCTTTGTAGTGCTTCTTTTGTCCTTCCAGCGGCTCGCCGTACAACAGCCTGTTTGGGAGACGATTTTCATCCATACGGTGTACATGTCCTGCCCACCTGACTTCAGAGCGTACGTATAAGCGTAGCATACAGAAGCAGCAGCGGTATCAGCAGCAACGGTAGTAGTAGTTGTTGTAGTAGAAGTAGTAGTAGTAGTTAGTAGTAGTAGTAGTAGTAGTAGTAGTAGTAGTTAGTAGTAGCAGCAGCAGCAGCACACAGCAGCAGCAGTAGCAGTAGCAGCAGTAGTAGTAGTAGAAGTTGTTGTTGTTGTTGTTGTTGTTGTTGTTTTGTTGTAGAGTCGTCGCCGCCGTCGTCATCGTCGTCCTCGAAGTAGTAGAAGTAGTAGTAATAGTAGCAGTAGTAGTAGAGGAGGTGGTGTCGGTGATGGTAGTAGTAGTATCAGTAGTAGTAGTAGTAGTAGTAGTAGTAGTTGTTGTTGTTGTTGTTGTACTAGTAGTAGTAGTTGTAGTAGTAGTGGTAAGATAGATAAGATAAGATAATGTTGCTTATAGCCAGCCGACCGCCAAAGGGCCACATCAGGGCTGTCACCACGTTAAAATCAAACTCACCAGTCATTAAAAAAAAAAAAAAAAAAAAAAAAAAAAAAAAAAAAAAAAAAAAAACTTTCACACATCTCTTTCAATAACATCTTCTAGAAACGCACCAGAAACTTCGTTAAAAAATCTTTCTTCCGTAAAATCTTAAATCAGATGAAAAATGTTAATCTCTCTTAAAAACCCAAGGATCACGTCAGGCGGGACATCCCTGAACAGGATCTTCATGGACTCCGCTGTAAAATGTTTGTGTCTCACATCGTGCAAGTCCCAACACTCTAAAAGAACATGTTTCATTGTGAGTGGCGCATGACATGGAATGCACCACGGAGCTTCTTCACTCTTTAAAAGGTAGGAATGAGTAAAATACGAATGGCCGGTGTGCAGCCGGCACAGAACCGTTTCCTCTTTACGACCACCAGATGTAGATGGAGGAAGTCCTTAAGGTTTGGACGGATCTGAAAGAGTTTGTTATTCGTCTGTGTGTTCCAATCCTCCTGCCAGAGGTCTCTCACATAATCGTTAATTTTGGGTTTCACATCTGAGCAGGGGATTATAAATGTTGGACAGTTTCTCTCTTGTGGCATTCTTGGCTAAATGATCAACCATTTCGTTCCCGCCGATGCCAACATGACCAGGAACCCAAGCCAGAATAATGTTTGTAACCATCCGCTTTCAACTTGCTAAAAAGTTCAAAGAAATGTAAAAGTTCTGGATGCTGAAGGTTGTGGCCAGCTATGGCCTCCAAAGCTGACAGCGAATCCGACAGAACCAGAAAATCCCTCTTTCGTAGATTGTGAAATTATCTTCAATGCCAGAACCAGAGCAGTCGGTTCAGCAGAATAGACAGAAGCATCTGGAGGTATATGTTTTAAACATTATCTGAGAAGGAGCACGGGGCAATAGGCTGCACAGGCTGCTCCATCTTCAGACTTGGAACCATCAGTGAAAATTTTCTGGTAAGATGGCAATTTTGAACAGAGGTCAGCATACAAGGCCTTGTATGCCAGAGAGCTGTAGACTCTTTACGAAAAGGTTGCAAGATCAAAACGAATCTCTGGTGTGAAAAGGTCCACGGAGGCTGATCTGGAAACTTGGAAAAAATCCGACACAACTCCTAGGTCTAGACCTGCATTCCGCACGTGAGGCTGCATACGAAGGACCAAACGGCGGAATACAGTTAGGGTTGGTTTCGAATTTGTTTTGAAACTGAGGGTCAAAGACACAGTCATAGGCAGGATTCTGCGGTTCTGAGAACAGTCTGATATAATAATTTAGAGACATTTTCAGCCTGCGGTTGGACAGTGAGGGTTCACCTGCCTCTGCGTACAGGCTGTACACAGGGGTGGTGCGGAATGCTCCAAGACAGAGACGAAGCCCTTGATGGTGGATAGGGTCCAAGAGTTTGAGGTAAGAGTGTCTTGCAGAGCCGTACACAGCACAACTGTAGTCCAGCTTGGAACGGACCAAGGCTCTGTAGAGGTTCAACAAAGTTTTCTTATCAGCGCCCCAGTCGGTGTGCGCTACGACCCGCAGAATATTCAGAGCTTTCTGGCAAGAAGTTTTGAGGTTTTTGATGTGGCTGAGAAAGTTGAGTTTTTGGTCAAAAATAACTCCCAGGAATTTGGCTTCTTTTACAACTGGAATGGTGGACTGTAGTAGTGTAGTAGTAGTGTAGTAGTAGTAGTAGTAGTAGTAGTAGCAGTGATAGAAGTAGTAGTAGTTAGTAGTTGTACTACTTATAGCATTAGTGGCGATGGTGGTGATGGTGGTCGTAGCAGTAGCAGCAAAAAACAAGAGCAACAGTAGAAGCAGTACTAGTCATAGCAGTGGTAGTAGTAGTAGTAGTAGTAGTAGTAGCAGTAGCTGTAGTGTGCTACTTACTGACAGCGAATGGTACGGTATAAAATGCAGGAGCATGTCTACGCATGCTAGTTTTTAATAGCTGCTGAGCTCATCATGGCCAGCACAACCCTCCCCCATCCTTTCCCGGTGACGCGCTGTTTAATATTCTGTTTGTGAATTTATAGACTCGAACGAAGAGGTAGCAGACTACAACGTGTGAGAGAGAGAGAGGGGGAGCCACAGTCTGTCTGTATTTATAAACATGCGGAGGTGGTAAGTGGGGCGGGGGGGGGGGGGGGTGGGGTGGTGGTGGTGGGGGGGGGGGGAGTGCGGGGGGGGGGGGAGTGCGGGGGAGGCCGAGGAGATCGGATGGCAGTGGTAGCAGGGGAATGATGGGGAGAGGGAGAGGAAAGGAAGGCGAATCAATATATGACGGTGTGGCTATTCAAGGTTTTTTTTTTAACCATTTTTTTTTGTTTCCCTGTTGTCTCGTCTTAGCTCTTTTTCTTAATTCTCTGCAGTTCTTCTCTGCCTTCCTTCTCTCTGTCTGCGCCCCCCCCCCCCCCCCCCCCCACCCACACACACACACAAACACACCACGTCCGCATTAAAAAAAATCTGTCTGTCTGTCACTATCTCTGCCTCTCTCTGTCTGAGTCTCTCTCTCTCTCTCTCTCTCTCTCTCTCTCTCTCTCCTCTCTCTCTCTCTCTCTCTCTCTCTCTCGCTCTATTTCTATCTCTCTCACTTTGTTTGTATGTTTGTCTCTCTCTGTCTCTATTTCTCTCTGTCTCTCCCTGTTTATCTTTCTGTCTGTCTGAATGTCTCTCTCTCTCTCTCTCTCTCTCTCTCTCTCTCTCTCTCTCTCTCTCTCTCTCTCTGCCTCTCTGTCTGTCTCTGTCTGTCTGTCTGTCTGTGTCTGTCTCTGTCTGTCTCTCTTCTCTCTCTCTCTCTCTCTCTCTCTCTCTCTCTCTCTCTCCTCTCTCTCCTTTGTGAGCACACGTCTCTCCGTCTGGGGGTTGTCGTATGTGTTTACCTCACTCAGCTCCTCTTTTTCCAAGCAGCCCCCTCTCTGTCTGTCTGTTCTGTCTCTGTGCGTGCGTGCGTGCGTGCGTGCGTGCGTGTGTGCGTGCGTGCGTGTGTGTGTGTGTGTGCGCGCGCGCGCGCGCGTGTATGTGTGTGTGTGTGTGTGTGTGTGTGTGTGTGTGTGTGTGTGTGTGTGTGTGGTGTGTGTGTGTGTGTGTGTGTAATGCTTTAATACGTACGTAAGAACACACATATGATGAGGTAATGATGTAGGTCACAAAACATAACGT
>CM031601.1:69447432-69478023 GCA_018398815.1 Conus ventricosus | reverse complement strand
GGGGTAAAAAAAAAAAAAGAGGTCCTGAGTACTCGGCTGTGGCAATAACTGCTCCACATTACAGTTTGAGGACCACCATTCAGACGTAAGTCTAGTAGTAAGCGCGTGCGCGCACGTGTGGGTGTGTGTGTGTGTGTGTGTGTGTGTGTGTGTGTGTGTGTGTGTGTGTGTTTTGTGTGTGTGTGTGTGTTGTGTGTGTGTGTGTGACTGAGAGCGAGAGCGAGCTCTAAAGGTTAACGCTAGTACTTTCAATAACTGTGCTCACATATTTAATTATACGGTTGAACTCGAGCATGTCAGTACTCACGAATGATGCTGGGTCCAAATTCCTCGGGATACGTGACTTTTTCTTTTAATTTCTGTTTTTCATCATGAAGGAACACTCAGAAACAAAGTAGCAGGTCTGAGTGGCGATCAAACCACATAACTGTAGAGACTGAAGTTACAGTGTGTAGCTTTGGCATTGAACAGCATCAGCCTTCAATACAGAACCCCAGTCACTAGTGTTACTGTCATTTCGCTTGTTCCTGAAAGCTACCAACTGAAACACGTCGTCTCCATTACTTTTACGATTATCTCTTAACAGAATCGGAATGGTGTTTTCCCTGTCAAAACCATTTAACAATATGTACAGTGTTTCAACTATTTTGATGAAAGAGGCCTTTTCTAAACATGCAGTCAACGTGGAGCACAGTATAATAAGCTAACGTGAAACAGGCGATGTCCTCACGGAACTTTGATTAAGGAGAGAGATACAGTACTAGAAAATAAGCCTGAAGTCCGTCGACCTTCTCTTACCTAGGCTCAGGTTACTCTGGCCTGCGTCTGATCAACGTGCAAACACCAGTGACAAGTTCTTCATTTTCCCCATTTCTTCACTCACAGTAAGACGATCAGGGTACTGTGGCAACGACTATGCTAACATGGTGAGCGCGCTGATTTCAGACTGGGGTTGCAATGCATTAACGCCGTCAAAAAATCGATCGTTGGTATTGTTTTTCATCACAGGTCTCCGCGAAGGTAGAATGATCACACTGTTGCCAACTGTCGCTATCACAGTCACCTTTCTCCGGGGAGCTGGCGGAGCAGCAAGCAATGGTGCGGAGTTAGCTCTGAGGGCGTACACATCACAGTCACAGTCAAGCCATAAAAGCACCACCACGTCGATCAGACTTCGAAGACTCAGTCCTATCGTGCGGTCTTGTGACGGCGCTGCTTCTCTCCCTTGCTCGGCTATTAACTCGGTAGAATTTCCCCAAACTACCTACACACACTGCATATGCAGGTACCAAACTTTGGGTAGGCATATTTCATCATTATGACTATAGTCTGACAAAGTGGTTTTGTCGGTAAGTCGGCGTAATTAAAACGTGTATAGCCACTCCAGTCCTCACTCTAATTGCCGGCAGACTTAACAACTAGGTAAATATATTATGAAGGAAATAATTTTTTTTTTTTGGGTGAGATATATTTGCCATTCTACAATTTCATTCTTGTAAAAGAATCACCTATGCAGGGGTCAGGTGTTGACTGACAATGTTTCTGGCAGCAAAATACCTAGACCTGATAATCCTAGCCTGATATCGAAAGCAATCTTGGCAGGAACAGACAGAACGAATGTCCTTCCATCTGCCTAGGCCAATCATTGCCATGCCCAGCAACAATGCATATCGGTTGCTGTCATTCTGGTTTGTGTTTTGTTGCTGTAGTTTCTCAGTTCGACCGCTGACAGTCTGTAGATGCTCCGTGTCAACTGTAGCACACAATTCTGCTGAGGGTGTTTGTACAGAGCCTCTTCAAAGTGATCTCCTAGCCGTGCTAGGGATGTTTGTTTTCTCGTGTGTCACTACCTATCAGCAGTACAAAGGACATCTGATGGCCTCAGTAGTTTCCCACATATTTGTCCATGCCATCATTTACCATCTTGAAATTAGTTCTGCACAAGGTTCATCATTACACCTGTATGATACATGGTCAAAGTTCAAGTAAATATGTTGGGTTGTTAATTTCTTTCGTGATCAGGTGCTACATGCTTGTCTCAACTCACAAACCATGTAAGGGCAGACACTTGTTCGTCTACTGCATGTCTCACGCTGTGGACAACACAGGATATCGCTTTTTTTCGCGTTCCCCTCACCCCCCTCACCCCTCTCTCTCTCTCATACAAGCAAAACACACACACACACACACACACACACACAAAACACACACACACACACACACACACACACACACAAGTTTGCTAATTGGAATAAATTTTCATACCTACTTAGTTCATTTAATGTAAACATAGAAAATCTTGAAATCAAGATGTCGATACATTATACGATCATTTTCTGAATGCAGTACACACTGCTGCGAAAGATTCAATTCCGACTGTAAAAATCTGTAAAATCAAAAAAACATTCGGGTAATGTCTGATGGAATGGTATATGTCAGCAGGCAAAACAAGAAAAAATAGAAAAAACAAAAGATTACAAAAGAGAAACAAATCCCAAGGAAAAAGCGGAGAAACTTCTTGAGAAAAAAAGAGCAAAACATCACCAAAATAGAATATTTGCACAAGCAAAAAGACAGTATTGGTCGTCTATATGTCAAAATGAGGTGTCAAGCTTTAAAGATATTCAAAAAGTTTGACACAACTAAAAACGATGAAAAATGGAATTAACCTTCCACATTGTCCGATTAATTGAATACAATCTGAATTTCCATCAAATTTTGATAAAGCTGAAGCCTTTGCAGACTTATTTGCGAACAACAGTAGCGTTGACAGCTTATCTTGGACAAGAAAAAACGCCGCGAAACTGAAGAAAAGAAAGACTTCTATAATAGCCCCAAACCTACAGAAAATCACTTTTTAAATACCGTTTATAACATTGCAGGAAGTCCAAGAGTGTATCATAAATCTGAATAAAAAGACATCAGTGGGATTAGATGGCATTTCAAATGAAATGTTAGGTCATTTCCCGCAAAATATAATACATTTTCTACATTTGTTTTTCCAAAAATGTTGGGACAATGGAAAAATCCCCTTGATTTGGAAGGACTCAGTTATTATACCAATTCATAAACAAGGAAAACCACTCAAAGATATAAATAGCTATCGACCAATATCTTAACATCTAACACATGTAAATTGATGGAAAAGATAGTGTTAAAAAGGCTAATTCATCATTGCAACAAAAACAGTATCATTCCTATCAACCAAGCTGCATTCCAAGCAGGCAGATCTACAATTGAACACTTAGTAAAAATTACAACACACTTTAAAACACCAATTTGGACGGCGTAAGAACATTCTGGCCACCTTTTTTGACATTCGTAAAGCATACGAACAAGTGTGGCACAAACGACTAATGTACAAAATAAAAAAATATTGGAATCAGCGGGAACATGTACAATTTTATTTAAGATTTTCTACACTGTAGGCACATTCAAACAAAAATAGGAAATACATATTCCAACAAAGGCCTTTACAAATGGTTTACCCCAAGGTTCAGTAATTTCTCCAATATTATTTAAATATTTTAATTTCTGATCTTCCTAACAATCTTTCTAAAGATATTGAAGTGGCTCAATTTGCTGATGATATATGCCTATGGACAAAAGTGACAATGAAAAAAAATACATCATCAAGATCACTAAATTACATCAAAATAAAATATCAACATGAACTAAATAAGATCAATAACTTTTTAATGAGAACGGCCTTTCTCTTTCCCCAGAAAAAACAAATATGATTCTTTTTAATTCTGGTTACGATCCAGGACAACTTCCTACTTTTTTCGTTGGATGGCATTGTTTTAAACTATGCAAAAAGTGTTAAATTCTTGGGTGTTATCTTAAGCAATAAGTTAACTTGGAACACTCATATTGAATACATTTTAAACAAAGCAAGAAAAAGCTTAAATTTCCTAAAAATAATTAGCAAACAATCTTGGGGACAGGATTCGAAATCATTAACCATTTTAGCAACTGCCCTTATTCGCTCCAGACTAACTTACGCTCAAGAAGTATTTTTTAATGCACCTCAATATCTTTTAAATAAACTTCAGAGCACTGACTGCAAAGCGTATAAAAATTACCCTTGGGGTTCCCACCATACATCGAACTTAGGGACCTATAATGAAGCAGGGATCTTGCCCCTTTCAGAACTTCGGAAAGCTTCTACTTCAAAATTTGTCTTAAAGAGCTTCTCACAAAACAATTTTTGCTCAGAAGAAGTATGTTTAAAATCAGAGAAGGATTTTTTGGAAAACGTGCCAAAAACATACAGTCGCAAGGTCTATTTACTAATTTTTCCGCTGATCTTCTAAAAAGGGTACCAAAATAGATAAAAATAACATAGCCCAAAAGCCCATGTATTCACCTATTCCAAAATGGGAACACTGTAAAAGCCTCCTTTGATATTGATTATACAGATGTTTCAAAAAAGGATTGTCCACATATCGTAAGAACATCTGTTTACACTCATTTAGAAACTAAGTACTGTCATCATCTGAAAATTTTTACAGATGGCTCAGTGCTAGAAAATAATAACACGGGAGCAGCCTTCATAATCCCTAGCCTCAAAGTACAAAAGCTCTTCTATCTTGGTAAACAGTTATCGATATTCAGTGCCGATTACTTGCTATACTTAAAATCGTTAGATTTTATTCTAAATTTTCCAATAAAAATTCACAAATCTTAATAGGTGTTGATTCTAAAGCAGCAATCTACTCGATCAAGTCTGCATGTCCTTCAATCCGACTTGATATGATATTTGAAATCCATCACATTATTCACCTTTTATCCATGCAAGGCATTACTGTCTCTTTTCGTTGGATCCCCTCTCATTGTGGTATAATACCCAACGAGCGTGTAGATCTACTTGCACGAAAAGCAGCTCAAAATGTCAGTGACGCAATACCACTCAAAGTTCCCTTAGATTTAAATGAATGTTTTTCAATTATAAATTCAACGTTAAAGAAAAAGTTAAAACCTCATTGATGAACTCAGACATTCAATATTATCACAATTGTATAAAATTTAGTGGTGGGTACAATGGGAAAACGTTCAAACAAGTTCCTCCTCGTCTAGGGAGATTGAAAGCTTAATCCATAGATTCCGTTTGAACGCATTGAAAACATAACATTGTCATAATGTTAAATGTATGTGTGGGAAATCCTTAAATGTCAGTCATTTGCTGATTCAATGCCAAGAGCAAGAGAGCTCCTAAGACATTCGGGTATTGATGGTTACACTGATGGATCGACTTCATTGCCTTTACCATATGTTTTAAACAATTACTCTGTTCTTGACTCAGTTTGTAAGTGTTTGTTAAACAGTTTCAATTGGTCCTTATCTGTAGATTTTATCACTTCTCACTTAAATTGTCAAGGTGGAAGAGGGATGGGAGATGAGGGGGGGGGGGGGGGGAGGAGGGGATGTCATATTCTATTGTTAGTTTATACACTTGCATACTTCATTCACCCACACATAAACTGTCTGAATCACTATAGTGGAAGGACATTAAACCGACGTCCACACACACACACAAACCCGAGAGAGAGAGAGAGAGAGGAGAGAGAGAGAGAGAGAGAGAGAGGAGGAGAGAGGAGAGAGAGAGAGAGAGAGAGAGACAGACAGACAGACAGACAGACAGAGAGAGAGGTGAGTGAATGTTTTGTGTGTGTGTGTGTGTGTGTGTGTGAGAGAGAGAGAGAGAGAGAGAGAGAGAGGAGAGAGAGAGGAGGAGAGAGAGAGGAGAGAGAGAGAGAGAGAGAGACTTTGAATAGTAGCAATGGTTTGTTGTTTTTGGAGGCTCTAATGACCATACGATAAATGTGAACTAAATTGACTGCTAGAAGAAGAAAAATGGTAATTGTATTGCATAAATACACATAATCTTGAGTTCACTTTTCACAATCTGAAAGCTTAATTGTTTTTCAAACTTGACTGTCCGAAACGTTCATAAAAAACTGATTTTTTTGAAAGAGCAAAATGCTTTATGTTTTTCGTATCTACCCAAAAAACCCCCTTTTTTTGCTCCTTATTTAAAAAAATTTCTTTTGTCAACCCCGGGGTTTACAGGGGCAGATTTTTTTTAATGCTTATATTTATTTGCGCATTTTAACTTTTTTTAGGGGATCTGAAAGGTCACAAAATAAGGGGACGTAAAACCCCGAACCCTTCGCACTTTTTTGGCCACATTTTTTTTTTAAAAGGCTTTAAAAGAAAAATTTTAAAAAATTTGGGAAACTGGGGAAATAGGGAATGTATCAGTCGATTCATTTTTTCGAAAAAACCTATTTAAGCGGGAACTTATAAAAAAAGTGATTAAATTTAAAAAAAAGCCCCCCAATACTTTTGCCCTCCCCTTGAGCCACGGGAACACCTTGAACCTTGTCTTTGGGGCAAACTCCCTTTAAAAAACCCCTCTGTTGTTCGCAGTACCCAAAAGTCATCAACATGGATTTCGCTTGTTTGGAAAGTGTGCTGTATATTTTGATGGACTGAATCGTGTTGAATTCGGGCCTGCAACATTTATCTAGAAAAAAAGGGGAAAAAAACAACCAATTATTTTTTCTTTAAAGTGATATACTCTGAGATCGTTAGAAAATCATTTTTTTTGGGGATTACAAACAGCATACATTTCTTTTTTATTCCTAAAAAAAAATTAGGGGGGCATGTTTTATAGAATTTTTCTTTTTTCCCCGCAGTTACTAAAAGGTTGGAAGATTCAGAGGTATGGGGATCCCTTTTTTTTTACTTTTAAATATACTGAAAAAATGTGAATTTTCAACATTATTCAGGGGGGTTTGTTATTTTTAAAAAATTTAAAAAATGCTTTTTTTTTTTTTTTTTTTTTGCTTCCGCCCTGTTTAGGCGTTCCTGAAATTTTTAAACCTAATGGCCTTTTTTTCCCAAATAAAGTCTAAAAACATTTATTTAGGGGACTTACGTTTTAAGATCCCCAAAAAGTTTTTCCCTTTTTTTTTTTTTTTTTCTAAAAAATTTCTAAAAAAATTTACATTTTTTGTGTTTTCTCGGTGAACGCACTTTTTCGAATGGCAAGTCGTTTTTGGGGGGTTTGTATGGAGTGCATGGATATCAACCCAAAAATTTACCCTGTAAAGGGGGTTTTTGAAATTTAAATCGATTATCCCAGTGAAAAAAGCGGGAAGTTATATTTTTCTTTAATTTCCAAAATTTATGAAAAAAAAATTTCATTTTTTTGTTATAGCAAAAAAAAAAGGACTCGAGAAAACAACCCTCCCCTTTAAGCCCCCGGGGACATTAAAAAAATTTTACCTTTTGTTTTCTAAAACGTTAACGCTTGGCGTCCCCAGTTTTTTTAAACACGGCCTAAAAAGTATATTTTTTTTTGTCAAATCAAATGTTTTTGGGAAAAAAGGTAAAAGGGAATGTCATATGCAGTAACATTTCTTATGAAAAAAAAACAACAAAAAAACCCTTTTGAAAGGTACAAAACAACA
Source organism: Conus ventricosus (assembly GCA_018398815.1). Lineage (NCBI taxonomy): Eukaryota > Metazoa > Mollusca > Gastropoda > Neogastropoda > Conidae > Conus > Conus ventricosus. The sequence continues at coordinate 69,470,545 of CM031601.1, read as the reverse complement.
TGTACACGAACGGTTGTGGAATTGGTCAGTTGAAACCGTTTATTTAAAAACAGATATTTTTAAAATTTTGTTTTTGGGATAAACTCATACAATTCCCAAACCCAAAATTAGCAGAGAACGTTTTGGGCCTTTTAAGAAGAAAAACTTTTGCACTTTAAAACCCTTTTTTTACCCCGGAATGGGGGTATCCCCCAATTCCATGTTTCCATTTTTAATTATCATAAAAAATTTGGGAAGAAAAGAGAGGAGGGGAGGGGAGGGAGAAAAGGAAGAGAGGGGGGGAGAGAGGATGGGAGATTTTTTTTTTTTTTCTTTATTTCTTCCTTTCCTTATGGCAAATGGGAAAAACTTTTACGTACTTCCCTCTCTTTCTCTCTTTCTCTCTCTCTTTTCACCTCTCTCTCTTCTCTTTTTCTCTAGCGTGCATGTTTTGTGTGTGTGTGGTGGCGCGCGCGCGCGGCTGTTTTGGGGTGTGTGTGTGTGTGAAGAAAAGGAGAGAGAGAGAGGGGAGAGGGGGAAAAGGGGAGAGAGTGTGTATGGGGTATATTTTTGGTGTGTGTTGGTGCGGTGCGTGCTTTGCGTGCTTTTGGGTGCGTGGTGCGATCGGCGCGGTGTGTATTTTTTTGCGTGGGGCCCTGTGTAGTGGGGGAACTAAATAAATCAAAAAATATAACCCCGGGCCCGAGGAAGGGCCCTGATTTATGGCAAGGGATTTGTTTTTTTAAAAAGGGGAAAAAAACAGGCCTGTTTTATGGTCTTAAAAAATAATGCTTGGGGGAGAGAGGAGAGAGAGGGGGAAGAGGGGAGGGGAAGGGGAAGAGAGGGAAAAGTTGAAAAGAGAGGGGAAGAGGACAGACAGACAGACAGCCCGGCGGGGAACAGAGAGAGAGGGGAGGGGAGAGAGAGGGGAGGAGGGGGAAGGGGAGAGAAAAGAGAGAGAGAGAGGAAAAAACAGAAGACAGGCAGAAAGACAGACGGACGGGGAGGGGGGGGGGGGGGGGGGGGGGGGGGGGGGACACGGGGCACAGAGAAAAAAGGGATTTCTAATTCAATCAAAGCGTTTTTTTTTACATGAGTTTTATTTCTTTTCTCCTTGTTCTTATCCTGCTTCTTCTGTTGGAATCCCCCCCCCCTCCCCCTCCCCATCCTTTCCCTTTCCACCCCCCGTCTTTCCCCCCTGATTCCAAAAGAAACGAAGCAGAATCTTTTGGGGTGGGGCTCACATTTTTTTTTAGGTGCAGCGGGTTCCCACCCCACCACCCCAAAAACCAACGTGAAAATTTTGGAATAATGTTTACACTGAAAAAGGGGACTATAGAGGGGTTAAACAAAGGACCCCCTTTGCCTAACACCCCGAGAAGAAAATGATTGAAAAACCAAATTTGTTAAAAATGATTTTTGACTGGAAAGTTTAAAAAGGGCCGGTAACTGTAAAATTAATTTTTTTTAAACTACTTGAACGAAAAAACCCGTCTATATTTAAATCTGTGCTTTTTTTGTTCAAAAAAAAATTGTAGTGGGAAAATTTAAATAGTTGTTACGGACAAATTCCCACTATCCGCGGGGCGCTTTGCGTGCGTGCGTGCGTGCGTGCTTTGCGTGGTGCGTGCGCGCGTGTGTGTGTGTGTGTGGTTTTGGGTGTGTTGTGTGTTTTGTATGTGTGTGCGCGCGCCCCTTTGCGTCCCGGTGCGGCGTCCCGCGTGGGGTTGTGTGCGCGCGGCGGCGCGCTGTGGTTTTGGGGGGTGTGTGTGGTGTGTGATTGTAAATTCCCCGTGTTGTGTTGTGTGTGTGTTTGTGTGTGGGGTGGGTGTGTGTGTGTGTGTGTGTTTGTTTCATTGAAGGGGGGTGGGGCGTGCGGGGTCCGCCCCCTTTGTGTGTGTGGTGGTTGTGTGGGGTTTGTGTGGGGGGTTTTGTGTGTGTGTATATGTGTGTTGTGTGTGTGGGGTGTGGTGGGGTGTGTGGGTTTTGTGTGGTGTGTGATTGCCCCTCCCCGGGTGTGTGTGTGGGGTTTTGGTGTTTTGTGTGTTTTGTGTGTGTGTTGTTTTGTGTGTTTTTTTGTGTGTGTGTTTTGTGTTTTGTACGCGCGAGCGCGAAATTTGTGTTTGTATGTGTGATAGATACATTGAAGTGTTTTGTCCCGTGCGTGCGTGCGCGTCGGGGGCCTCGGGTGTGTGTGTGTGTGGGGTGTTGTGTGGTGTGTGTGTGTTTTGTGTGTTTTGTGTGTTTTGTTGTGTTAATAAAGAGGAGAGAGAGGGGAGGAGAGAGAGAGAAAAGGGGACAAAAGGGCCGGGCAGACAGACAGACAGCCCAGTTTAGACGGGACAGACCGGACAGAGACACCTTTTGATACTTGATTTTTATTGTCTTTACCAAAAAGTTTTTTGCCAAGGGGGGGGGGTTTTAACGGGGAAAAAAAATTTCCTTTTCTTTCTTTCTAAAGCAATTTTTTACAGGGGTTTTTTTCCCTTGCCCAATTGAATAAAAATTTAAACACAAGTTTTAAAGGGGAAAAAAAAATTTTCGGTTGTCTTCGAAAAAGGGGAAAGTACTCCGTTTAAAATTAGAAGAAAAAAAAAAAAAAATTTGAAAATGGGAAAAATTATTTCACTGTGCACAAAAAAAAACGCATATTTTTTTGTGAATATATTAAGGAAAATTTTGACAGGAAAAAAAAGCCCCCTTTTGCAGGGAACTCTGTCCGTGTGAATAATAGGACAAAAAGGGGGAAAAAATTAGGGGGTGCGTTTTAGGGGTTTTTTTCTTCTGTGGGGTTTTAATATTTTGAATGCTAAAGACGCATGATATGGCTGAAAAAAAAAATATTTGGTTTTTTTTTGTTTCAAAATATAGGGTGATTGGGGCCCCCCACTCGTCAATTGATGATGGTATTATTGAACTCTTCCCCCAAAACTTTAAAGGGGAGTTGCGGGATTTTGTTCCTTTTTATACAATTTATTAAAAAAATGGGTTTTCTGGTTTTCTGTGCTATTTAACAGAGACAGGGGACCCGGGGGGGTGTTTAAAGGGAAATGGAAAAAAGCAAAAAGTCCTTTTTTATTGATGAGACAGTTTTCATAATTTCCCCCAAAATGAAGCATTGGGTTGGTAGGGTTTTTTTTGCTTTAATTGCAAATTATTTGGGGGTAGTTAGCTTTACAAAAGCATTGATTGGGGAGGGAGTTTGCTTTTTCATAGCATTGTTGGTAAAGGGTTTTTAGTTTACATAGCATTGATTTGGGAGGTAGTTTGTTTTTCATAGCAGTCAACCACTTTTGTTTTATATTCAGTGGATATGTTTTGTAATTTTTACTGAACTGATTTTTTGTCTATCCTGTTTATTAACCTCCGCACCAAAATTTTTAAAAGGTCGGGTTTCCCAAGCCAGAATAAATTTTTTTCCCTTAAAAAATTTAAAAAAAAAAAAATTTTTTTCTTTTTTTTTTTTTTTTCTTTTTCATTCGTTTTTAAATCCTGCGGTTAAAAAGGTCCCGAATCTGGGTGTTTTGATCCAAAACCTTTCCATGGGTCCCCCATTTAAAAAATCATTTGGGTTCGGAAAAAAAAAAAGGGGGGGCAGGCGAAAAAAATCGGCTCCTTCAGGGGGCTAAAAAAAAAAAAAAAAAAAAAAAAAAAATTTTTTTCATTTGGGTGGAACAAAAAAGAAAAAAGGATACCAAAACAATGGGGCCCCCAAAAAACATTAAAAAAACTAAAACGTGAAAGGATGGGGTTTTTAGGAAACCCCGATTTGGGTGGGGGCAGGTATTCTAAGCCACTCAAAAAAAATACGGACTACCCTTAAACCCCCTATTTAAAATTAAAAAGATTTTAAAAAAAAACACCACACGCACGCCCCCGCCCCGCACGCAGCACGATGGGAAAACCCCATTAACAAAAAAAAAAACAGTGACAGATTTTTGGAGGGACAGATAAAATAAGACCACCAAAACATGGGCGAAACCCTATTAACCAACCCAAAAACAGTGACAGGTTTTTGGGGGAATTTAAAGTGTATAAATCTAGCCCAAAAATCGGGGCAAATCCCCAAATTTCAAGAATACAAAAGAGATAGAAATTTAGGGTAAAAGACTTTTGTAAGCTATTTAAAGCAATTTTAAGGAGCCTTTTTTAAAAAAAAAAGGGGTTTTTTGGGAAAAGTGGGCTCAAGGAAATTTATGATGTCCCCGTCCATCAGGTCGTTTACTGCCCCTCGATATTTGGTTTTTGTTAGAGTTCCTTTTATTATTTCCCCGAAAGTGGAGTGTAATTTTGCACATTTGATCCCTTTAAGCAGGCCCTTTCCCCTTGGGGCGAAGGGGAGCCCGTGAAAAGGGGGAAAAAGAAAATGGAGTCAGTACATACCCCAGTGGTGCAAACCCGTGTTGATTTACCAAGTCATTTTTGCCCCGGGTTGCCCGGTTTAGGACAGGGAAAGCTGGAGACCCGTAAAAAGTTTTATCGGCTTGACAAAACCATGGGAAAAATATGGGTCTTTATGAGGATATGAGGTTTTTAATGAATGAATGAGACGAAGGTGTTGAAGGCGCTTGAAAATCCAAAAGAGTATCCGGGCATAAAGTCCTTGGCCTGTCGAGGTACTAGTGGGGGTGATGTTTAAAAAATTTTCAGAAAAAGGGGTCGCTTCGTGTTCCCGGTTTTTTGGGGAGGCGAAAATGCTGGGTCTTTGTTTGGGAAACAGTCTGTTCCTTTAGGGGGGGTTTAGGACAACCCCCCCTCGCCCCAAATCCATGGGGCTGGTTTCAGGGGGCCACCAGGGCTGGGAGCCGAAAAACCCTTTTTTATTGGGGAGCAAAAAGGTGTCAACCTACACGGGTTTTTCACGTATTGCTTTTCGGGGGAAACCCCGATTTCGGGTCTGTTACGGCCCTGCACAAGTTTCAGTACGGGTTTTAAAAATTTATTAAGAAAAATTTTTGGGGATTACAGTAAGTTTTTATAAAACTCCCGACTTCAATGGGGGCTAATGGGGTTGGTAGGGGGTGGAAAGGGATAGAACCCAAAATTTGGGGTTTTGACTTTGTTTGGGTCATTTATGTTTGGGAAAGTGGAAGAGTGTGTAAAAAAATTTGGGGTTTTTTAAAAATTTTTTTAAATTTTGGGATTTATTGTCGTGTTTTACTATAGGGTGGGTGATTTGATCTACAAAACTGTCTCAAGTGATTTCTTTGTGGAATGGAAAAAAGGAGGTTTTTTGTTGGATGGGAAGGGGAAGTGTTATTTTCTATTATAAACTGTCTTTTAAAATGCCATTTTTGTTTCAAGGGAAATTCTGTCTGTTTTCTGTGAAATTTCATTTTTATTCACAGCGGTTTTGTTTATGTTTTGTGTTTTCCGTAAAGTATAAAGGGTTTTGGGGGGGTCGGAAAAAAAGGGGGAAAATTTCCTTTCAAAAGGGAAGTTGGGAAAAAAGGGGGAACCCCTTTTGGGTTGACACCCTTTTAGGTAGGGTGTTGGGAAGGACATATGTTTTTTTATTGTTTTAAAACCAAAAAAATAGAATTTTAGAGGAGGGGGTAGGGATTTCTTCATAATGGGGTCCCCCAAGCAAAATCATTTCTGTTGGGCGAAAACCCAAAGGTTGAAAATGTATCTTTCACGGTTTTGGATCCAAGGGCATAAAATTTAATGTACAGTGAGGCTGGAAAATTTTAAAAGCGACGAAGTGTGACCAGAAGCCCCTTTCTTTAGATCATTCTTTACGGTCCGTGAGGGTGGGGCAAGTATTTTAAAATTTAACTTTCCAATATCAATTTTTTCAGAAAATTGTGGAGGGGTAAAAATGTGTTCCCATGAATGCCTGCACAAGGGCCATTGCATAATGGTACAGATGACCCGGGGACATGGGAAACTCGCCATGGCTCGTGTTTTTCGACCATTGTACAAAATTTCAGTGGAGGGGGCGAACCCCGTTATTCCCCTATGTCTTGCCCGTCCAAGATAAGATGGTGGGAGGGAAATTGAAATGTATCTCACTCCGGGCCCCCATGCCCCTTTTAGGGGGGGGTCCCGTGGTGCATGTTCTGATCCCGATTTCACAGGACACCCCCCGTCAAGGCCCCCCGTGCCAAAATGTTTACTTTATCGCGGAGCCAGCCCTGAGTGAGGGCTCCCCCCAGAGGGGGGCCCCCATGTCCGATACCCGGGGACCCTTTCAGAACCCAAGACCTTTGATGTGGGGGGGAAAAACAAAAATGAAAGCGGGGGGATGAAAAAGGGCCCCAAAAAACTTTACACTTTTTTTTAAAATTTGATGGGGATGAGATTTTTAAAGATTATGTTGCGGGTTACATTTTTTGGTTGGGGCTTGAAAGGGCAGCCCCTGTATTCTACGCTTATTTTCATATTATTTTCCGGGGTCCAAAACCCGGCCCGGGGGATTCAGATACCCGCCGTGTTTGTCAGAATTTTGAGCAATACTCTCATGGGCGATTCATTAAGGGGGGGGAAAAACGAAAAGTGTGATCCAAGGGTTTTACCCAGTTGGGCTGAGCTCATGGCACAATATTTTTTATAATTATTTTTGGATTTGTTTGGGTTTTTGTGTGATTTTTCAAAAGCATTGGGAACACCACACACCACACACCACACCAAAACACCACACCACCACACACCCCACACACACCGAGGGCGAGATTTAAGATGGCGGAAAAAATGCTGTAACTAAAACCCCTTTCCCCCGGGTGAAAATTTAAACAAATCTACCAGAACCCTGACAAAGGGAAAGGGCAAAATTTAGAAGTTTCGTCAACGTCAAAAAAGCCCCGACTTCGGAAAAAAAGTCCCAAATGAGACGAAAAAATGGGGTGAAAAGCCAGCCTGTTTTCGGAAGGAAGTTTTGGAGCGAGCTGTGCTGCAAGCTGTGGACGCTCAAACAGGCCGAACGGAGAAACGAGTAGCGATGAAAACTGTGCAACTACTTCAGACACAGTTAGTGAAATCAAGCAGCTGAAACAACTGATCGAGAAACTTTGTGAAAGAATTGTTTCATTAGAAAAAACTGTTAGTGAGCAAAACGATCTGATTTTAAACTTTGGCAAACCACCAGTAGGGTCTCCAAAAGAACAGTGCAACTCAGTCAACTGGGTAGACTGGGATCACACTATCGTGTTTCACCCTTAATGAATGCGTCCATGAGAGTATTGCTCAAATATGCTGACAAACACGGCAGGTATCTGAATCTCCCAGGCCTGGTTGACGTCGGAATATAATATGGAAATAAGCGTAGAATACAGCGCTGTCATGCAAGTCTCAGACCAGAATGGTAACCCGCAACATAATCTTTATCATCTCATCCTCATCGAATTAAAAAAAAGTGTCAAGTTCTGTGGCCTTTCATACCCCGCTTTCATGTTTGATTTCCTCCCCACATCTATGTCTTAGGTTCTGTAGGAGTCACCGATATCGGACATGGTGGCGCCCTCTGGAGGGAGACCTCACTCACGCTGGCTCCGCGATAAAGTGATCATTGTTGGCAGCTGGGGCCTTGACGGGTGGTGTCCTGTGTATGCTGGATCAGAACATGCACCACTGGACCCCACCTGAATGGGCATGGAGTCCGAGTGAGATACACTTCTACCATCATCTATCTTGGACAGCAAGACATAGAGGAATACGCGTTCGTCCTCCACTGTAGTTTGTACAATGGTCGTAAACAGCGAGCCATGGCGAGATACATGTGCCCGGTCATCTGTACCATTATGCAATGGTCTTGTGCAGGCATTCATGGTGAGACACATATTTACTCTCCACTATCTTCTGAAGAATTGATATTGGTAAGTTCATGTAAAGATACGTGTCCACCCTCTACTGGACCGTCAAGAATGATCTAAAGCAGGGGCTTCTGGTCACACTTCTGTCGCATTCATTTCCAGCCTCAGCTGTACATTGAATTATGGTCTTGGATCCATAGCCGTGACAGATACATGTCAACCTTTCGCTTAGCCCAACAGAATGATTTTGCTTAGGGAGCCATTATAGAGAAATGCCTATCCTCCATCTAATATTCTATATTTTGGTCTTAAACAATAAATTACATATGTCCTTACCACACCCTACCTCATAGGTGTCAACCCAATGTTCCTCATTTTACAACTTCCCATATTGAAAGGTAATTTTCCCCTTATTCCGAGCCCCAAAACCTTATACATTACGGAAAACACAAAACATAAACAAAACTCGCTGTGAATACAATGTAATACTCAGTATCAGACAGAACTTCTTGAAACAAATGGCAGTTTAAGACAGTTTATGAATAGCAATAACACTTACCCATCCAACAGAACCTCCTTTTCCATTCCAGCAAAATGCATCACTTGAGACAGATTGTAGATCAAATCACACACCCTATAGTAAAACACTGACAATGATGCAGAATTAAAAATGTTTATAAACCCATTGTTTACACACTCTTCCACTTTACCAACATCATGAGTCCATCAAAGTCACAACCCAATTTGTTCTATGCATTTCCACTCCTACCAACACCATTAGTCCATTGAAGTCAGGAGTATATAATTACTTACTGTAATCACCAAAGTTTCTTAATCAGTTTTACCCGTACTGAAACTTGTGCACGGCCGTACAGACCCGAAATCGTAGGTTTCCCGTACAGCAATACGTGAAAACCGTGTAGGTTGACACCTATGCTACCCAATAGAAAAGTTTTTGGCTGCAGACTGGTGGCTCTGAAACCAGTCCCGATGGAGTGTGCTGAGCGGGTTGTCCTAAACCACCTCAGGAACGAGACTGATGTCCACTAAGATCCACAGCAGTTCGCCTACGCCAAGATCCGGAACACGCAGCGACTCCATTCTGACACTTTTACATCACCTCCACTAGTACCTCGACAGGCCTAGGACATATGTCAGGATACTCTTTGTGGACTTTTCAAGCGCCTTCAACACCTTCGTCTCATTCATTCATTCAAACCCAGGTTCACAGCTTTTACCCAAAGAAACAAATCCAAACAATCTTCTATCTGACATTTATTGTTCATACAACAAATTATGGAAACGGAATTTGTTTGTTAAATCAGATGCCAATAACCTCAACTCCATACAATGTCAAAACAGGTGATTAGAATATGATTCAGAGGATCAGATACAAAAGAAAAACAAAAGACAATAGAACAAGGCAGAAACAGTGGCACTGAAACGGAGAATAGAAAAGAATAAACATGTCATCAAACCAAAATATAAAGAAACAAAAATCTAGAGCGTAGCACGACAAATTCTTAATTACAATGACTTCTCAACTGGACATTGAAAAGGAAATAGGCGGATGGCCATACGTTCGAATCAGATTCCCTGGCAGGATCATTATTTTATGACCAAACACTATTCATAACAAAGTAGATGGTGTCAATGCACTGTGATCAAACCCAATTGTCAAACTGAATTCAGCGGATTACACACATCTTGGCCAAACTGAATGATGCTTGGCAAGCCCACAACTATACCCAAGTGTGGTTAGTTCGCAAACAATACTTCTATGCTTGAAGGCTTGAAACCTTACAAACCGAAATTACGTATACGCCATCACATCTGCCATCTGACATCGGCCCAACATACCTTTAAGCTTATCGCAAAAATATCAATTATTGCCTTCGAGCTTACTGATATTAACTGCTTGTAACACCAACTATAAACATTAAATTATTAACTACAACAGTTAATGAGAACAAAACACAATAATTATTATTTCTTCATATGCAAGGACTCTTGCGAACATTCCTTACTAGACCAGCAAGAAAACATTCCTCCCCACCTAACGAGGAGTGGGTTCACGTCACAGTTCCATCTGACTACTTAAGCAGCCACATCCTATCTTCATGCAAAAACTCAAATCAGAGGCAGTTACATCAAGACTTATGAAATAAAAATAACATATTATAGCAAGTAATAAACTGAACACAGGAGCAACCATCAGGAACATTAGGTATGGGTTTCCAGAAGCATATAATTATACCATCAATTTAATCATCAACTCATAGCCCATCAGACCTCCAATGGTCATATCAAGGCCATCACCGTTGAGTTCAGATGACAAATAAGATTCTCTGATGTAGGGCTAAATTGTTTTGAAATGTGAAACAATTAATAATTTTGCACTCAATGTACTTTGCATAATAAATTCTACCTAATTGTGCTTATGCCAGAAGTAACTTTTAACCTAGAATTCACATACAATATCTTCAAAGTAAATATTGTATTCCTAACCTGAAAGCTTGTATAAGCCCCTTTTAATTCAGCAATAGCACACAAATAATATGGGATAAATGTTTCAAAGGCAAATTAATAACATTTTATGGTTTCAGAAGAAAAGTACAGGTAATAATTAGGGGCAAACCCTGGAAATGAGAAGGCAGTTTTGACCATGTGGTTTTATCAATTATCAACCACTTAATCCAACTGAGAAAATTGTCAGAATAGTTCCCAACATAATTTTGTATCTGTACCATGAATATGTTCACAACAAAATTACTTCATCTCCAAAGCTAAACTAGCTCACTGAACCAATTACCGGTTTTGACTCAAAGGTGTGCTACCAACACATGTTGCACATGCTTATGGAAAACAATACAAACATAAACAGAATCCGTTCAAATCTAAGCCATCATATCAAATGCAGTAAAATAAAATCATTAAATCAAAAAACAATACTACAAAACATTATTCGCACACATATATCATCTAGTCATGTTAACTAACCTGATTTAGCACCGATGTTTGTTCCCCGCCAACACCTGACTTGCTGTCTCACTTACACATGAGAATGAAGTGAAAAGGTCTTGTTACCCAAATCTAACGGAAAATAACAGTGACCAACCAAATAACACAGTGAACAACAAAATAACAATCAAATATTCTAAAACTCCTAGCTACCACATAAATAAATGACAGTAAATAGAAAACCACATACTCTATTAAAAATTATAAAATTACTATTAACCTGACTGTGTCAGGCAGGTTACAAATGAATGAGACGAAGGTGTTGAAGGCGCTTGAAAAGTCCACAAAGAGTATCCTGACATATGTCCTAGGCCTGTCGAGGTACTAGTGGAGGTGATGTAAAAGTGTCAGAATGGAGTCGCTGCGTGTTCCGGATCTTGGCGTAGGCGAACTGCTGTGGATCTTAGTGGACATCAGTCTCGTTCCTGAGGTGGTTTAGGACAACCCGCTCAGCACACTCCAACGGGACTGTTTTCAGAGCCACCAGTCTGCAGCCGAAAACTTTTCTATTGGGTAGCATAGGTGTCAACCTACAGGGTTTTCACGTATTGCTGTACGGGAAACCTACGATTTCGGGTCTGTACGGCGTGCACAAGTTTCAGTACGGGTAAAACTGATTAAGAAACTTTGGTGATTACAGTAAGTAATTATATACTCCTGACTTCAATGGACTAATGGTGTTGGTAGGAGTGGAAATGCATAGAACAAATTGGGTTGTGACTTTGATGGACTCATGATGTTGGTAAAGTGGAAGAGTGTGTAAACAATGGGTTTATAAACATTTTTAATTCTGCATCATTGTCAGTGTTTTAATATAGGGTGTGTGATTTGATCTACAATCTGTCTCAAGTGATGCATTTTGCTGGAATGGAAAAGGAGGTTCTGTTGGATGGGTAAGTGTTATTGCTATTTATAAACTGTCTTAAACTGCCATTTGTTTCAAGAAGTTCTGTCTGATACTGAGTATTACATTGTATTCACAGCGAGTTTTGTTTATGTTTTTGTGTTTTCCGTAATGTATAAGGTTTTGGGGCTCGGAATAAGGGGAAAATTACCTTTCAATATGGGAAAATGTAAAATGAGGAACATTGGGTTGACACCTATGAGGTAGGGTGTGGTAAGGACATGTAATTTATTGTTTAAGACCAAAATATAGAATATTAGACGGAGGATAGGCATTTCTCTATAATGGCTCCCTAAGCAAAATCATTCTGTTGGGCGAAGCGAAAGGTTGACATGTATCTGTCACGGCTATGGATCCAAGACCATAATTCAATGTACAGCTGAGGCTGGAAATGAATGCGACAGAAGTGTGACCAGAAGCCCCTGCTTTAGATCATTCTTGACGGTCCAGTAGAGGGTGGACACGTATCTTTACATGAACTTACCAATATCATTCTTCAGAAGATAGTGGAGAGTAAATATGTGTCTCACCATGAATGCCTGCACAAGACCATTGCATAATGGTACAGATGACCGGGCACATGTATCTCGCCATGGCTCGCTGTTTACGACCATTGTACAAACTACAGTGGAGGACGAACGCGTATTCCTCTATGTCTTGCTGTCCAAGATAGATGATGGTAGAAGTGTATCTCACTCGGACTCCATGCCCATTCAGGTGGGGTCCAGTGGTGCATGTTCTGATCCAGCATACACAGGACACCACCCGTCAAGGCCCCAGCTGCCAACAATGATCACTTTATCGCGGAGCCAGCGTGAGTGAGGTCTCCCTCCAGAGGGCGCCACCATGTCCGATATCGATGACTCCTACAGAACCTAAGACATAGATGTGGGGAGGAAATCAAACATGAAAGCGGGGTATGAAAGGCCACAGAACTTGACACTTTTTTTTAATTCGATGAGGATGAGATGATAAAGATTATGTTGCGGGTTACCATTCTGGTCTGAGACTTGCATGACAGCGCTGTATTCTACGCTTATTTTCATATTATATTCCGACGTCAACCAGGCCTGGGAGATTCAGATACCTGCCGTGTTTGTCAGCATATTTGAGCAATACTCTCATGGACGCATTCATTAAGGGGTGAAACACGATAGTGTGATCCCAGTCTACCCAGTTGACTGAGCTCACTGGACACAATATTTTTTATAATTATTATGGATATGTTTGGGTTTTTGTGTGATTTACAAGAGCATTGTAAACACACACACACACACACACACACGAGACGAGATTCAAGATGGCGGAAACTGTCAGTAACTAAACTTACACCTGGCTGAAATTAAGCAAATCTACCAGAACCATGACAAGAATGACAAGATCTAGAAGTCTGCGTCAACGTCAAAACAGCCTGACTTCGGAAAAAGAGTCAAGTGAGACGAAAATGTGTGAAAAGCCAGCCTGTTTTCGGAAGGAAGTTTTGGAGCGAGCTGCGCTGCAAGCTGTGGACGCTCAAACAGGCCGAACGGAGAAACGAGTAGCGATGAAAACTGTGCAACTACTTCAGACACAGTTAGTGAAATCAAGCAGCTGCAACAACTGATTGAGAAACTTTGTGAAAGAATTGTTTCATTAGAAAAAAACTGTCAGTGAGCAAAACGATCTGATTTTAAACTTTGGCAAACCACCAGTAGGGTCTCCAAAAGAACAGTGCAACTGTAAGGCACAGAACGTCAGTTCGAAAAATTCCAACTCAAGTCAAAGCCTCACCTACGCGGAAGCTGCAAGGTGAGGTCAGTCCCACCAGCTCTCAGTCCCAATCCGTCAAAAACACCTGGTTCGGGACTGACAGAGCACAAGACCAACAATAAGAAAGAAAACAAAATAAGAGAGCAGAAAAAAAACTCAGAACCTCCCATCAATAACGTCAAAAGCAAAAAATGACGTCAAAGGGCGTTCGACTAGAACCGAGGAAATAAAGACAGAAGAAATGCAGGACGTCCCTCTTGTTTTGCTTTTGCATGATTCTGTGTTGACTTGAGTCAATGGGAGAAGACTCGGACGGTCATACGGTTTTAGTACCTTGTCAAGGAAAGTTCATAACACCAGTGACTTAAAACCAACATTGGGGAATGCAGTATCCTCGGTTGAAAGACCAGTGGATGCTATTGTTATCCACTGTGGAATAAACGATCTAAAACATATGGACCCCGATGTCTGCAGTAAAAAGTTTTCTAAAGCTGTTAAAGATATTGCTGCTAAAAATCCGCAAGCAAGTATCATTATCAGCAAAATCGCGCCTGTCGGTCATCTAGAGATGGGCATGAAAATTGATTTGTTCAATGCTTTTACAAGCTCCGAGTTGTTTGACGTGGCAAAAGTGAGCTTCATCAGTCACGCCAACCTGAAGCCGAACAACAGGACGCTGCTAAACGGCCTTCACCCGACCCGGAGAGGAGCCAGTGTGCTTGCCGGCAACTTGGGGAGACACGTCCGGCAGCTGTTCTGGACGACACCTAGGAAGACCAAGATTGCCGGCGACCTAGTCCCTGCCATACCAGCTGATACCTTCCTCACCCCAGCAGATCAGACCAGGCGGAGAATTAAACCAACCACATTTACAGACTGTGTAAGCCAAAACCCCCTACAAAGGCAGATCTACAACAACAATAGAGCCTTCGTCATACAGTCCACTGCAACTGAACAATACAGAAACTCCTTTTTCATCCGAACTCCCCAGGAATGGAACCTCTTGGACAATAAACACCGTCCAACAGCAGAATGCCAGTGCTTTCTTCACGCACTAGGCAGGGTTGAGGCGGCCATTTTCCACCACTAACCCGCCAACACCCCTCCCCCTCCCCCCCCATATCCCCCTCTGTTTTTAATCTTTTAGAGTCTTACGCTGCGCAACCAGTTGTGTAATAGCCATTACTGGCTCCTACAACTAGCCGCCAACCAACAACCACAGGTGGAGATCCAGATCCAGATCCAGACCACGAGACGCACCATGCCACATTCACCCAGGGGTTTTCCATCTCATCCCAGGCGTCATGACCTGCCGTTTCCACTTGAGAGGCGTGCTTGGTGGAACTACTATGACGTTTTGAGTGACTGGTGCTAGATTTATATTTCCAACTCAAGAACATTTGTCGGTTTTATGGAAGTAGATTTGTTTTAATTTCAGCACAGAAATTACCCAATCTGACAGGTTCTCAGCAGAAGGAAGTTGATATCAACGTTATCTTGAAAATTAGAAATCTCTCTCTCTCTCTCTCTCTCTCTCTCTCTCTACTTATTTATTTACTTATTTGTTTTATTTGCACTCCCCCCCCCCCCCCTGCTATTCTGTTGGTAGTTTATCAGTGACATGCCTGATAGCTCATTTAAGATTTTGCAATGGAATGTTAGATCTGTGTTCACGAACGAAGCATTTTTACGTCAACATCTGGTAAAATAACTGCTACAAAATATTGATTTTGCAATCTGGTCGTAGGGTCCTTTGAAGTCCTTTAAAGTCCTTATGTTTAGAATTTTTCAGAAAAGGCCTTTAAAGTACTTTGATTTGACCAAGAGGTCCTTTAATATTTTGTCAAGGGCCTTTAAAATGCAATTTGGTCAGTTAAAGTCTTTTAATTTTGCGATACAAAAGAATATTTTCGGTTGCGGAAAAGAAAAAAAGAACTTCAGGTATGAAATCAAAAGATCGGCATTTCTGTCGGGTTGCGCAAGCAGACGATGCTTCTCGCAGCCAACTGTGTATCACAAACATGCAGAGCAAGTCTCCTCGCAAGTCTCGCGTTCAAGATTTGACGATACTTCCAGGCGCCATCTTGCATCGTTCACACGTGTTTACCTGCTGAGAATTTTAAGCCCAGTTTTTCGTCCACAATGCCGGGCAAATGTTCTTTTCAAGATCGTTGGCTGAGAGACAAGGATTACAAGGACTGGGTGCAGAAAGTTCTGAGCGACAAGCGTTGTAGCGCGCTGTGCGTTTTGCGATTGCTCCGTAAACATCGCCTCAATGGGAGAATCCATGCTAAAGCAACACGCAAAAAATGTGAAGCATCAGAAGAAAGAGAAACAGCATCAAAGTGACAGTAGATGCAGTGTTGCTGAGTTTTTAGCTGGTGGTTCAACGCAGCCCCAGAGTCATGATGATTCACAGCCAACTCGACAACCTGAACCGACACATGTTTCAGCGTCCACTCCAAGCACGTCTGATAAAACCTGGTGCGTGGTGTGTCAGACCTGTGTACCTATAGATTCATAAATTTAGTTTCCAGGGAAAAAAATGGTCTGTTAATTATGGTCCTACGGTCATACAATCTCGAACCATGGAGAGGGGGAGGTGAGGGGAGGGGGGTGGACAAAAAAAAAGGTCGATAGTGACAGTCCGGCAAGGGAAGTAAACAGGTAGATAAGTTTGTTCTGAATATGCCCCTTCTGTCAGACATGCATGTGGTTCCATCCCTTTCACACACACACACACACACACACACATACACACACACACACACACACACCCCACACACACACACACACACATCCCTTTCACACACACACACCCCCACACACACACACACACACACACACAACACACACACAACACACACACTTGCTCACTCACACACACACACACACACACACACACACACACACACACACACCACACACCACACTCGCTCACTCCACACACACACAAAACACACACACACACACACACACACACACACCACACACACACACACTACAGAGAAAGGCAAACCCTCATGACAAAGTGTGAAAGGCCTGCCTGGGTTTGTGAAACCCGACACCCATGCTAGTTTAGTTGTGGGCAGTGCAAATGGTGGAAGGGTAAGGGATAGGACAACAGATAAGGGGAAGGGGAAAACTGAAAGGGATAGTGGTGGATCCAGAGTATGCAGTGGCTGTGACTACTGACAGTTGAGCTCCAAAACTATGACTTGGGTCGCCTTGACACTGAAAGGTGAAGTGAGGGGGTAAACAGGTCTGGTGCGTGTGAGTGTGCGTGGGTGCTTGCATGGTGTGTGTGTGTGTGAGGAAGAGATCCACAAACCCCCAAGAGGAGAAAGACAGCCACTGAAAAAGGGTGGCAAACAGTTGCGTATGAAAACTGATGCACTATGCCTCAAAGCCCAGCAGCAAAGCAGCTTGAGGCTCTTAGGACAAGCCAATGAACTGTGTAGTTCTTCCAAAATAAACAAGAAACAGTGACCCTCTTAGAGAAGGAACTTGTCAACAAACAAGAAGAGCTGAAGCAAATGTGAAAAACACAGACAGAAGATATTCCGGTAGGTCTTGTTTTATTTTGGTAGTGTCCTTTTATTGGTCCTTTAAAGTCCTTTTTTTGCTTCATAAGGGATACCTGGGATGCATTAATTTAATCACTAAATGTGTGCAAAACTAAATTACCAAAATTACCACATTTTTATTGTCCCCAGTGCACAATCGAGTTTTTGACACAAAGGAAAAAGTCGGCACTGCTATATATATATAGCCGAAAATTTGGGATATTTTTATCTTGTTTTGTTTGGATTTTTATCTACTTTGACTGTTTATATAATATATATTATATATATATATATATTTTATATATATATTTATATATATATGTATATATATATATATATATATATTATATATTATTATATATCTATATCAGAGAAGGCACTGAATACTTAATACGACCATCAATCGCACCTGTCTGATCTTGCAAAACTTATATTGGTTGCGCCGGCCACAGTAAAAGTCAATGGACAATGTTGTTCTGAGCATGTGTTCTTGTATATTTTTGCTAAAGGTCCAGACGTGAATAATACTGAATGGTTACCTACAATAGACAGCCTCTAAGGAAAGATGGTTTGATGCGGACAGATTTTAATGCTCACCCTGCCTCCTTTTGGGACAAAAGGTTGCTTCATCCATATACAAGTAATCGTTTTTCTTGGAAAACGTGGTGGATTCTTCATTGTATCTGCTTAAGGATGGGAGCCATAACAGGATTCCTGACATTCCCCTCCCCATAGAGCAGCGCAATAGATATGACATGATTTTCCCCCCAATGAGGCTTTGACTGCTTTCTACGCAAACTTTTGATGACACTCTTGGAAGTGATCATCTGCCATCATAATGACAATTATAAAAACATTAACGAATTAAAATTTTGCTCTCTGAAGACTAACAATACCTAAATATCAAGTATAAAGTTTTGCCAACTGGGATAAGTTCAAGGCTTTGGGGGGCTTGTTCTTTCCTAACAGACACATAGAGACTTTGTTGTGAAGTGAAGAAAATGTAAAAATTCATATGCATTCAAAAACTTCATACATATGATTCTCTTGGCGCTGATGATTCAATACAACTGTCGTACGAATTACTTCTCAAAAAACACTTGTACCTGCAAGGTGTGGTGGCTTAGGAATGCCGAAGAAGCTGACGCCTTAAAGAAATTGAAATACAAAGAAATTATTATTAAAAACAAAAGTAAAAGTTGCAGAAAACCACCTAGAAATGAAACAAAAACGCTAAGTCACACTCTAACCGAGTAATTGCAAAAGCAAAGCGGCTCTTACTGGACAGCGTTTTGTGCTAAAGAAGTTTTCATCATAAGGACTTCAAAAAGTGTGCGCAAAAATTTCAAACTATCGAAAAAAGGGATAAATCTCCCAAGATATCCAGTTAATTTGGATAATAAAAAACTCTCAACCTCCATCTGAAAAAGCAGAAGAAGCATTCATAACATGTTTTCAAAGACAATGCGTCTAGAAAGTCTTCCACAGAGTGCATACAACATAGGAAAAGGGAAGAACAAAACAGAGATATACGACGAGCCAGTTCAAATGATGAACCACTATATAAATGCTCCCATAAACTATATGGAGTTTTAATCGACTCTATCTCCTGATAGTGTAATAAATCATCATCAGTTGGATTGGACGCTGTTTTTTTTCGAATGAATGCTAAAACATGTTACCAGATAATTATCTGTTTTTTTTATTGAAAATTTTCCAACGGGTTTCTGGAATAAAGGTGTTATGCCATCAATTTGGAAACAGTCGGTAATTACTCCCCATTGTAAAGCAAGGAAAGTCTCCCAACAAGATAGTCCACTGTTACGGCCTGTAGCTCTGAACGTCTCAGGTAGGAAAAGACTTATGAAAGAATTATACTACAATAGGTGATATATTTTTTTGTGAGTAAAAATGAAAATAATACCAATTAAATCAAGCAGTCTGCAGAAAAGGAAGATCACACAACGGACCACATGTAACTTCAACCAACTCAAACTTAAGCATCAATTTGTGGCGAAAGTGTATTTCTGGACGACATTTTTGATGTTAAAAAAGCCTCTGTTGACAGCGCGTTGGGGCATGCTAATGATTGCTTAATAATAAACTGAGAAAATGGCCCATATCTGGTAATTTTTATAACTACTTAGGATTTTTTTATCAGAGAAAGAAGTTTGCAAGTCATGGGTAGTAGGTAGAAAAACAGAATTCAATTTTTAAACTAGTTAGAAATGGGCATTCCCCCAAGTCCGTAATTGCTCCAATGTTATTTAATATTTGGTTACATGATCTCCCTAAAAGCACGTAACTGAAAAACGCTACCGTTGGTTGTGCAGTATGATGTGATCTGTGTATGTGGATACAATGCTAGTCTAAGAAAAAAAAACGCCAAAATAAGATCGATCAACTATTACAACAAAACAAATGTATCAGGCAGAGCTAAATAATTTTTAGTATGTACTTGTTTGCAAAATGGGACTGAACTTTCCCATGGAATAAAACGTTATATAGTGTTATTTAATAATGGTGATGCTCCTTGTTGGATCTGTGCTGTATTTTAGACTTGATGGAATAACACTTCAGTAGGTAACAGACCATTAAAATTCTTAGGGGTTTACTTCACATGCTAAATTGACCATGGGAAAGTTCACATTGATTATCTCTTAAACCCGGGCTATAGGAAAAAGTTTGGAATTTTTTGAAAAAATCTAAGCAGAGCAAAGCTGGTGCCAGGATGTAAAAACATTGAAACATTCTGGCACTATCACTCGTTCGGTCTAAGCTATCGTCATGCTCAAGAAGCTTTCTTTTGTGCCCTAAATATTTTCGTTGCAAAAAACTGCAAAGTTGTTGATAGCAAGCGCTTTAAATTATGCTTGGGAATCCCGGTACCCATGCTTCTACAGTAGGGGAATACTTCGGAAGAAATATGGGTGTTTTGCTTTAAACGGAATACAGAACACTCACTTTGGCAAAATATGTTGTGAAATGTACAGCTATGAAAGGTCGTAAATGAAACAGGAATCGGCTTTAAACCATCTACTGATTACCCAAACGAGCAAAAAACATTTCCTGCTTGGTCAACGATTGGCTGTACTATGCCATTTGTTGCAGGGGGAAAACTATTTGACCCCGGACTCTTTTGGCAAAAAAAGATTTCTCATACTGATCCAAATCCCAAAGCTGGGAAAGAAAAGGTGCTAAATTCGCCTTTAATCACATGATGCTAAAAAAGTGATCATCGCATATCTTGTCATATTCAACAAGATGCATATGCAAGCAAGTATCCCTAATCATCTTAAGGTATATCTGATGGATTCTTTGGACAAAGAAAAAGCGTGGATCTGCTTTTGTTATTCATCACTTAAAGTAGATAAAGCATATTGCAATACGGCAAATAAATCGATCTATCTTAGTTGCCCGAAAATGATAGCATATAATGGCTTTGACATATGTAATTGATATACCGCAATCCATCTTTTGCAAGTATTGTTATGCCCACCCCTATGACGGGATCAATGTCAGCACTACAATCTATAGGTTTTTCAATGTAATTCTGAAAAACTTTTATTTAACGGGAAAATATGTTATTTGATTTATATTTTGATATGCAAAGGACCGAATTTAACTTTTTTTCTGGGTTCCTCGCACTGTGGAATTTGGGGGGGCAATGAATTCGCTGACAGATCTGCCAAAAAAGGTAGCTAAAACTGCAATGAGTGCACAGTAACTTTCTGCTCCCTTGATTTACAAGAGTCGTCATTCAAGTTTTAAAACAGTGGCTTGGGAATTTTTTTTAGAGAACCATACCAGCACAGCCTTATCTTGCGGCTTTCATGCTCAAAAATAGCCATGTTCTTCAGCTTTGATCAGGTTTTTTGTAGGCATTGAACACTGCAGGTTGTGATATGAGTATCCGTAAGAAACTTTGTTTCAGTATTTTATAGACTGAAACTCGACGCATTCAGAACGAAATATAGTGCAGGAACAAAACGCGTATTTGGTAAGGCAAAAGTGTGAGAGCCCACGTTTTATTTGATTGTGGACTCTTAAGGCATACTTACCATGTTTATTACGGCTTGCATGACAGTGACTGATGTTTTTTCTGATATTGCTTTTGCTTTTCAAAGTTACCTTTTGTTTAATCTGAAGTCCTGTTAGATATTTACTATAAGGTTATACGTAGTAATTATTGCATACTTTTGAGGCACTTCCATCACTAAGGCTCACACACATACTCATACACACACCACGCACTATCGCTCTCTCTCTCTCTCTCTCTCTCTCTCTCTCTCTCTCTCTCTCCCCCCTCTCTCTCTCTCTCTCTTTCGACTAATATCACACAATTTTGTGAAAAGACGTAAAATGAACGTACTATAATACTACTACTATACTACTACTACTACTACTACTACTGACACACACACAAACACCAACACACACACACACACAACACACACACAACACACCAACACACACACACACGTTAAGCTAGGTGTTGGTAATCGATTGCAGTATCTGATGTTTTTAGTCTGTTCTCAGCAACAGCAAATGAAATGTTTGTACAGCTTTCTGCAACTAACGTATGCCTTGCTTCTGCGTTTGGAAAATCTAACTGCAAGGTTCTTGACATCAAATGAACCAGGAGCAGTGGAGTTAGAACACAGCCTTGTTTAGCGCCTCTTGGGGACTCCACACATGTATTAGCAATAACTCCCCATCAAACACCATTCTACAGGGATTTAATAGGGGGGGAAAACATGAATATCGAACTGTTGTTTAACCTGTAATAGAAATGTATTGACCATTTTATGTTGGGGAGGACTGAGTCGACAGTGGAAATGCGTTTTCGCAAATAAATTTCTTTACTATACCCTGCAGAGTATAAAAACTGGGAATCGAGAGGTGACCTCAGCTCCATGACCATAACCGCTCTTCGGGCACAGTGGAAAGACAGGACATGTTCTTACCACACTTCCCTTCAAACGACCTACATGCAGAAGACACCACCATAGCAGACATTTTTCTGACCACGAAGCCATGTTCAGACTGTTCTACACAGTACAGAGGAAGGTTTACATTTCCTTGTTCATTGCTCCCTGTTCCAACATCATTCTAACAGAGAACAGCTAAAAGATTGACCGAAATCGTTCTATGAATACGGTGAAGGATGAATATGATGTATGATGTCTCAGTACATAACTATCGCTACAGGAATTTGGTGGATCCTCTGTTCAGCTCATTCTACAGGAGTGGAGTAGGAAGGACAGTTATTAACCACGACTATGGACTGGCGAGTGCAGGGTTAGACATGTATCCTACCGCGATCTGAGTCCGAATCAATCCCGCTGAGCACAAAACGTGTGTGGAACAGTGACTCTCTTTTCTACAACCAAGGACATTCATTTGGGCATAGTGGGGTGGGGTGGGGTGGGGGATGGGGGGATTCATGTATTTCAACTAATTTTCCAGTGCGAGACCATCATTCAGGTTTATAGTGAGAGGATGCACATTACTCGCCTTGGATTTCAGTTGAAGAACCAATCTCCGGGCTTAACAGTGGATGATAGAAATGTATCTCCCAATAACTCCTTTCACCAAGAGCATTCTTTCAGATTACCGTTGACCTCACAATGTATCTTCGGTAGATGAAACATTTAGGGAGAGCTAAGGCAGAAAAAATTTTTCTTCAGAGGATATGTCCCCATTTTTAACCAACCAACGAGAACTTTCAGCTCCTGAACCACCGACCTTTAAGAGGGGCTGGGCTGCATCTATGTTCACGGACTAGTGCATATGCCCTTCTGCCTTCGTTAGAAGACTTTTCGGTATCGCCGTGATTCGAACCGCATCTACTGCTTGGTTTAGGAGTCTTCTTTATGGGGCTCGTTGTTGAGGGGTGCCTGACCCAGTGCCTGAATGACGGGGTTCTGATCCTTTCTTCACCTAAAATCGTGAGCTGTTACATGAAATTGAAGGCTAACTGAAACTACGCTACAAAAACCCCTTGCTCTAACTCTCTACGGCTACTACTTGGTACAGGAAACAAAGATTCTCTCCAGCCGCTCGGTAACACAAGAAGGACTTCTCACATATATAGTTTGAGCTTAATCCATTCTACTTCCCACATGGCACATTGAATTCAA
>CM031601.1:69430269-69447332 GCA_018398815.1 Conus ventricosus | reverse complement strand
TCAGAAACATTTGCTTGATGAACTCCGAAGAGTACAGTCCAGTTTATGCCATTTTTTTCTTGATGACTCTGGGGATGTCTTTTACATTCCGAAAGGTCTCGTGTGAAAATTTTCAGGTGAGACAACCGCCACCAATAACATTAACAATCAAGAAGATTTTAAAACATGGAGCTGACATTTACGTGCTCCTGATTTCTATCCAGGCCATCCGATAAGTTACAGTTTGGGGGGGGGGGGACTGGGACTTTGTGTCACCATCACTCCCCTGTCCATTAATGCTACCCCCCCCCCCCCCCCCCCCCCCCCCCCCCCCCCCCCCTACTGCAGCATGGATAAGGTGGGTACTGTACCCACCCTGACTCCCTGCACACGAGCACTTTACAGCCTGTCAGGGAGGCCTAGTGTATCCTGCCCATGGCTCGCTGTCAAATCCATCGGACAGAATACGAACTGCAGCCAGCCGGAATAGCCTCAGTTATAGGGTGCCAGGACTTGTGTTCCTGGTGATTGTGAACCTTATGGGTTCGAATTCCCACCCGGCCCAGTTTGGGGACAGTGGATTTTTGTCATTGGAGTTACAATTTGTTCCAACCCCTCTTTCCAGAAATCCTTCAAAATTAAGCACAAAAAAAGTTATGTCTGATGCTTGACCGCTGTATTATATTTCCCACACAAGGCAAAATTCGTGTCACCAAACTTTCGTGGACAGAGGCAGCAGTTCTGCCGGGTGGTATGGGTGACACGGTCCAACAGAGGCATCTTACCAGCTCTTCCACAGGTGGGACAGCCGTAAACCTTTGTTTCTAAAGGGCTTAGGCTTGGTTCCGACCCGAGGGACAGCCAAGCCCTCTTCCAAATAATAATCATACCAGTAATAATATACTGTGCATGTACATCGACATAACCGCGTATTCAAGACCATTCCGATAAAAACACCTGTGGAGGCCTGATCCGTATCTCAAGGTCTATTCTTCAAGTCGCAATAGAGAGTGGGATATGTGTCTTGTTTTACTCTTCTTTTCCAGACCATTTATAAACATTCATTGGAGAGTGGAATATATATTTCACTAATGACTCATTTGAGGTGCTCACAGTCAAGAGCGTTTTCGTGCAGAGCTGACGGTCGGGTTTTACGGTTTGATGATCCTGTCTTGCCTACCTGATTTAGTTCGGGGAAGTTAAGGCGGGCGGAAAGAGTATGATGGCCGCCCAACGCAATATAATGTTGTAGCCCAAACACGATTAACCTTTGAAAGTTCACTGCCATTCGGTCAGTATGTAACTGACTTTATCTTCTGTTCTGAAAAACCATAGTCCCGAACACCTTCTTCAGGAATTTATTCGTCAGTTAAGATGTAGTACATCTGAGCGCTGGGACCGATTGTTCTTGATAACTGTCCATGACGTTTTCAGTGAATCGGTGTCTCGTCTCAAGGAAGTTACCAAGTTGGACTGGTAGAGAACGTTTTTAACTTAGTTGCATCGGGCGGGGGTGACATCCCCAACCCGACTGATCTCGGGTGACGGACTAGGGTGGAGGCCCCCAGATATGAGGGTTTAGCTGCGATTAAAGTCAGGCTTGCCTGGTCCGAATAGCCAGTTCTCCCGGACCAACACGTGCCGATGTTCCTACCAGGACGGGGCGGGCGCGGTAACAGGGGTTCGGCACTGTTACAACCATATCAAATTCCCCATGTGTCTGTGCGGGAGGTTCTTCATGCGAGCAAGAGGCGCATAAAAAACCTCTAGCCCCGGGAAGGAAAAGGAAAACCTCGGAGAAACAAAACCAGGGTGGGGATTCTCATAGCCTTGGATGGCAAGTCGCCTACGAGTGGAACTCGGACATGAAAACCAACGAGAAGGACGGATGTACTGGGCCTTGGAGCCGAGTTAACGGCAGTACAAACGCATCTACGTCATGATGGACCAACCTCACTGAATTATCGATATGTGCTCTACTAGAGGAAGTCCGCCGGGCTAGTAGATGCCGTGGCATGTGCCTCAAATGGTGCTCACCCCATGCGACTGGGTGGTCACCCGTTTCGGTGAGAGGAGCCAGGCCATCTGAGGCGGAGGGAAATGCTACTGGCGAAAACATAGACCCGGAGAAACCCCAAGACCACTCAACATTCTCCAGTGGAATGCAGAGGGATGTCTACCACAAAAGATCACACTTACCGGAGAAATACACAGAAAAACATTGATGTGGGCCTGTATCCAAGAGGAAACACCTGAAACACAACCACAGGTTTAGAGTCAGAGGTTACCAAACCTTCAAGATGGACCAGGAAGGAAGACCGACAGGAGGAGTGCAGCATTACTTGTCAAGAACAGTCTTCCAGCCTCGGGAATTTACAGTGGACACTAATTCAGAGAAGCTGAAATTCCACGGAATCAGATTACAGTGGACAGACTGTCATCCACTCATTTCAATGAGTACTGCCCCAACAGACAACAAGCTCTCTCTTACAGAATATGGACATACCATCAGAGAACTGCCATTAGTTGTAAGGTGATTTTTAAAAACTGCCACTCAACCTGTTGGGGTTACAGTGAGCATGACCGAAGAGGAGACGAAGTGGAGGACTGGCAGACAGAGAGCCAACTGGGCTTCTGTGAAAATGATCCAGAAGACACACCAACCTTCTTCTCTCGCCGATGGATTTACCACGCCCACCCCAGATCCCCTTGGCCTTTGCACTGACGGACCTTGCCCAGGAAAAACCAGCAGGAGGCACAGAGCCAGTTGGCAGGCAGCGACCCCAGCCCCAGTATTACTGGCAATCAATTTGCAGTAGTAAACAGAGCCGTGCCAAAGTCCTTGCCCAGATGGCAATTACAACGAGGGCGGATTGGCGGAGATGTTCGCGGGCCTCTCGGGACGAGTATTGTAAGACCATCAAAATGGACGGATTTACAACTCAACAGGCCACCTAAAACCTTCAACCAACCATTCCTGAAAGCAGCCTCAGAGGCAATTCACGTGGCGCTCGAAAGACCTACAGGAATATTTGGACAGAAGAAACCGAAGGAGCTTGAAGATGAGTGACAAGGACTAGAGAGGAGGTTGGAAACAATCCAACACAAGGAAAACAAACATCACTCTCAAAGCCCCTGCGCTGCCAAATACAGAAAGGCCTAAATCCAAGCTGCAAGAAACAAGCTGGATGGAGAAAGAAAACAGGAAAAGTTGAACCTTGACAGAGTTGACAAAAAAACTTTGGAAAAAACTGACCAAAGCCAAAAACTAAATGAAGAGTCAAGGTCAGTTGCCTGTCACGCTCTAAAAGATCAGGTGATTGTGACGGCGGAGGAGGCAGTGAACCTGCTTCAAAGACAGTATGAGCAGACCAGCAACATCTCTCGTGACAGAGGACAGAAACAAAACGTCCTGATGAAATAAAGAATATCTGGTGACCAAGGGACCAACCTGATCCATGACGCCTTTCAAACTGAAAAGAACTAGAAGAAGCCGTTAAAATACTTTACAGGGACCAAAAAATCTCCAGGTCCTGACAAAGTCACGAACGGGATGCTTAAACACCTCGGCACCAAAGCCACAAGACCAAACTCCTTTGCTCTCTTCAAACACAACTGGAAGACGGGGCATGTTCACAAAGTGGCGAGAGCAGATATGATGCCCATACTAGAAGGGCAAAAGACAGAGTCAAGGCTGACAGCTATCGCCCCAATTGCCTCACCACTGCGTGGGCAAGCTCCTAGCGCGTATAATCATTCGCGGCTAGAGTTTGGCACCTGGGAAGAAAATCCATCAATCCAGAGCAGCAGGCTTCCGCCAACATCATTCCACCGAGGATCCACGAGACCTATATAGCCAGAAGACGAGGATGGCTTCCAGGGACAAACAGCTATTACTCTGACGGTGTGGATAGACATGGGGAAAGCGCGTCGTACGACAAAGTCTGGAAGGGATGGCCTCCAGAGGAAGGAAAGGAAAACTCCAGAAGAGTGGGGTTTGTCTGTGACTGGCTTGTATGTACCAATGGATCTCGCATTACCTGAAAAATAGGAAGGCCGAGTCCATGTCCAACGACGCATACAGGCGGAAGAAGACATGGAGAGAAGGACGTCTCTCAAGGAAGGTTGTTCCTCAGCCTACCCTATTCCTTGTCTTTATCAAACGACATCATCGAGGATTGTGCCACGCAAAGTCCAAGAGCCATTCTTGCAGACGTCTCTGTCTATGGTGCTTCGGAAAAGTGCACCTCCACACTTGCCAATGCAGCTACAGCAGGCGCTGGAAGTTCTTGAAAGTGGACAAAACAGCTCGGCTGGTAACAATTAATGCCCCCAAAGAGACCACTTTACACTGTTTTCAGCCTCTCACCCAAAGAACAGAAGGCCAACCGGACGCTTCAATGGACAAACTTGCTTGACTGAAAATAACCTCAAGTACCCTTGACAACACGACCCTGAAGAGACTGTACACTGGGTAGAGCTCTGGCCAGTGCTGGGGTTATGGCATGCTGCATGGGGCCACTACAGCCACATCCAATTTTGCACGGTACAGCAAGCAATCAAGAATCAATTGCTAGTATCATCACAGGCAGGAGCC
Organism: Conus ventricosus; assembly: GCA_018398815.1. Lineage (NCBI taxonomy): Eukaryota > Metazoa > Mollusca > Gastropoda > Neogastropoda > Conidae > Conus > Conus ventricosus. The sequence continues at coordinate 69,442,756 of CM031601.1, read as the reverse complement.
ATGAAGTCTACACCAATCCAGGAGCTTGAAAACCATCACAGAGCCTCCAGCCCCTTGAGCGTTCCGCAGAGACGCCAAAACTCCTGAACCCAGGGCTACCAGTTCAAGCAGGGCTGCACGGCCACCTCATGATAGACAGCCTGTCCCAGACAAAAACCAGGACGGACTGAAGAGAGAGGGAGCTTAGTACACCAAGTGCAGGATCTAGAACTGATCGGCAAACATCAGATATCCTTGACCATGACCCCAAAAAGTGATACCCCGGGGTCTTGCTGCCCTCCCTAGAGCGAAAGGAACCTCCTCATTCAGTGCAGCATCCCTGATGTTGGCCCAAAAGATTCCCAAAGCGGCCTGAAGAAAAAGTCCCTCACCTTAACACCTCCATACCAGTTCCCAACGAGTCCTGGGACTCAGGTCTTACACGACGGCTCTGCAGCAGAGGCCATCCGAAATGGGGGGCAGGAGTCTATGTCCAATATCAGGAGGCAGAGAAGAAAAGATTGCCTCTCGCTACCGGCCTGTATCACAAAATTACAGAGCTGAAGCAGAAGCCCTGAAAAAGGGCAGCAGCCCACATCGAGGTCAGCCCCTACAGCAGCCACAAACGTTGTTTTCCTGACCGACGCCCTGTCCATCTTGCAGGACCATCAGTCCAACAGAGATCCAGGCTCAACGATTATGTCCTCATCTCTCGCCCCCTCTGCAAAGTCACACAGTCAACCCTGCGTGGATTCTCTCCCACAGCAACGTGCTTGGCATGAGGATGCTGATCACTGGCACAAGGAGGGTACGACAAAGGAGCAGATGGACAGAATCTACCAGCTACCCGAATCCAGGACCATCATCAAGGCACAGCTACAGAACCAAGTGAACTAGCAGCTACCACGCCACAACAGAGCAGACCCGTACTCTGCGACTCGACGAGAGCAGGTAGTCATCTTCAGGCTCAGGACAGGCCACAATCGCCTGAAAACACCACCTATTCTCTAAATCCGCATCGGCCAACACAGAGCAGTGCCCTGAAGAACAGGCGCCAGCACAACAGAACATATGTTGCAGTCCTGCCCGCTGCACCCAAGCGCCTCGAGAGAGAAACCTGGCCCGGGACCCAATACCAGTGCCCGGAAGCTCTCGGGGACCGGAGGACTGCGACGTACTGGCCCACCTTTGTCGAGGAGACGGGGGGGGAATCCATCTAAAGAAAGGATGATCGACGAGAACAACAACTTAGCTGCATCCTATAATTTACCGTATATTCTTTGGACCACAGAGGTAGATGAGAGGACTCTTTAAGGGGGATTTAGACGGATTTTGAAAAGTTGGTTATCAGTCTGTGTATTCCAGTCCTCCTGCCATAGAATATCTGACATAATCATTAACCTTACGGGTTTATGACGGCTGCGCACTTGGTCATTACGTTGTTGTTGTTGTTTTTTTTAACTTCATTCGTACCTTCTTAAAGTTGTGGAGAAGCTCCGTGGTGCATTCCCATGTCATGGTTGCCACATTACAACTGAAAACTTATTCTTTTAGGAGAGTTGGAACTTGCACGATGTGAGACTTAACATTTTATTAGAAGACTCCATGAAAGCCCTTGTTCAGAGATGTGACTTTGAATTTCTTAGGCGAGACTAACATTTTTCATCTGATTGAGATTTTACAGTCGAAAGATTTTTTAACCAAAATTTCGGGCGGTCGTGCTTTTAAAAGGCGTGTTTTTAAAGGGTTGTGTGAATGGACCATGACTTGCGGGTTGATTCACCGCGGTGACAGCCCTGATATGGCTTTGCGGTCGGCTGGGATGGGCTATAAAACAACATTACGTTACCTTACCTTATTAATCTTCTGTTACAGCTTACATGCAGAGAGGACATCCAGCCAGGCATGTACACAGGTTTTGTTCATTCACAGATTTACCTCAACACCAGTGAAATAAGCAACTTATGTGGGGTAATAGATGCATGAAAGAGAACAAAGGATTCTGTGGAAGGCAAAGAAGAGCACACCACACACCACACACACACACACCACAACCACACACGCGCGCCGCGCGCGCGCCCGCGCGCGCGCGCGCACCCAACACACCAAACACACGCACTCCACAACAGCACTCACCACACACAAACACACAGCACGCACATTACACGCACGCATCGTGCGCATGCACGCCCCCACACACATACAACACACGCGCGCGCGGGCTAGAATCGAAGAAGAAGAGCATATTACACAGACTAAGTGTGGCGAAAGAACAGCCTAAAACACCGGAATGAATGTGGAACGAGCCGGGAGTGATAAAAGCATACCGTGATGGATGTCGTAGGGAAGGTAACAGCATAAAACACGACATCGAATGTGGAGGGAAAAAAGAGCGTAAACACAGGATGAATTATCGTTGGAAAACAGCACAGAAAACCACGGATGGAATGTGCAGGGAAGAAGAACGGCTCTTGGAAACCCGGGAATGGGAATGTGGAATGAGAAGGAGCACAAAACACGAATTGAATGTGGAATGAGAAAAGCATAAACACGGAATGGAATGTAGCAGAGAAAAACGGCTTGAAACGCGGAATGGATGTGGAATGAGAAGAGCATAAAGCATGGAATGGAATATGGATGAGAAGAACATCAAAAAACGGAATGGAATGTTGATATGAGAAGAGCATTAAAACGCGGAATGCAATGTGGGAGGGAGAGAGCATAAAGCACGGAAATGCCAATGTGGAATGAGGGAAGAGCATAAAGACGGAATGGATGTGGAATGAGAAGAGCATAAAGACGGGAATGGAATGTGAATGGAGAAGAGCACTAAAGCACGGAATGGAATGTGGAATGCAGAAGAGCCTAAAAGCACCGGAATGGAATGTGGACTGGAAGAGCATAAAGCCGAGTAGGGAATGTGAATGAGAAGGGCATCATAAAGCCACGGAATGGAATGTGGGAATGGAAGAGGCATAAAACGCGGAATGCAATGTGGAAATGGAAGAGCATCAAAGCACGGGAATGGAATGTGGGAATGAGAAGGAGCAAAAAACGCGAATGCAATGTGGAATGAGGGAAAGAGCATAAAGCACGGGAATGGAATGTGGAATGAGAAGAGCATTAAAGGCACGGAATGGAATGTGAATGAGGAAGAGCATAAAGCACGGAATGGAATGTAGATAGATTGTAGAATGAAAAGAACATAAAACACAAATTGGAATATGTGAATGAGAAGAACCCATAGAACGCGAATGGAAATGTGGAAGGAAGAACAGCGTAAAACACGGAATGGAATGTGAAGGAAGGAATTAGCGTAAAAAACACAGCGCATGGAAGTGAGGTAAGAACAGCGTGTAAGCACGGAATGAAAGGGTATGGAGCGAAAAGGAGCCTAAAAGAAAGGAAGAAGAGGCGCTTTTAAAAAAAATATAAAAAAAAAAAAAAAAAAAAAAAAAAAAATGAAAGAGTCACGAGGCGAAAAGAGCACGAAAACAGAATAGAATGTGAGGCGGAGAGAGCATGAAAACACAGAATGAAACATGCATAGGGAAACGGAGCATGAACCACAGAATGAAACATGTACAGGGGGAAAAGAGCATGAAACACAGAATAATGGAAACACATTAGGGGAAGAAAGAGCCATGAAACCACCAGAATGAAAATGTTCTAGGGGGAATGAGCATCGGAATTGAAAACACAGAATAAAGGAGCGTGATGGAGGAGGGGAGGGGCTTCTAAAACACAGAATTGCGTGTGGAGGAAAAAGAGCAATAAAACCCAGAATGGAGGAGTGTGTGTGTGTGTGGAGGGGGGGAGGGGGGGCGGGGGGGGGGGGGGGCCTAAAACACGAATTGAGCCAGTGTGGAGGAAACAAGAGGCAAAAAAACGGAATGAAGGAGTGTGTTTGGGGGCGGGGGGGGGGGGGGGGGGAGGGGGTCGGGGGGGGGGGGCTAAACACAGAATTGATGTGGACGGGAAAAGAGCATTAAACACAGAAATGAAGGAGTGCGTTGGGTGGGGTGGGGGGGGGGGGGGGGGGGGGGGGGCGGGGGGGGGGGGATCTAACTAAAACACCAGAATGACTGTGAAAGGGAAAGAGCACATAATACAGCTAATGAAGAACTGGAATAAGGAGTAAAAACACAAATAGAGTGTGAAGGTGGAAAAGCGCACAGAATACCGAATGAAGCCCCCCCCCCCCCCCCACAACTGAAAAAGGAGCGTTAAAACACAAAATAGAGTGTGGAGGGAAAGAACATAGAATAAGAAAGAAGAACCTGAACAAGATGCGAAGGATATTTACGTACTTCCAGTTTCCACAACTCTTATAAATCAGCCAAGTGCTTTATTGAGATACAGAAATAAAGGCAAAAAAAACGGTTTATTTTTTTAACGGCTTATTAACGAAGTACACTTTTTTGAAACCGGTTATTTAGTCCTCACTGTGTAAAGCCTGTGTACATACCACATTTCATCCAAATCGGACAATATGTCAAAATAACGGTTATTAAACGGTCATATTTTGAAAACACTGCATGGAAGGGCCATTTGTGTTGGATGGGACCTTTCTATACACAAAATCGGCATTTAAAATCCACCAATATATAAACAAAAAATAACGGCAAAATAACGGTTTTATTCGGTTACTATAAACCGAATATACACTTTTGAAAACCGGGTGTTTTTAGTCTCACTGGGCTAAAAGCTGTCGTACATATCAAATTTCATCCAAATCGGACAATATGTCAAGAATAACGGTTTTTAACCGGTCAGACTTTTGAAAACAATGCATTGAAAGTGCCATATTGGGTGTGATTAAACACCTTTCTATATCAACATTTTCATTACATTAAAAACCCACCAATATATAAAAAATACGGCAAAAAACGTTTTAACGGGTCTCATAACAATATGCCACGTTTGAAACCGGTATTTTTTTCTCGTCCTCACTGGGCTAAAGCTGTGTACATATCAAATTTGTCATCCAAATTGGACATATGTCAAGGAATAACCGGTTTTTAACGGTCAAATTTTGGAACACATATAGAAGTGCATTTGTGTGGGTTGTGATAACTTTTCTATATACCAAAATTCCTTCTTAAAATCCACCTATATATAAGGAAAATAACGGCAGGAAATAAACGGTTTTTAAACGGTTCTTTGTTTAATCCTTTTTCAGCATTACATCACTTACATATGGACGAGGATCCGATTTGTCACAAGATCATCCAAACCGCTTTATAAATTGGCCAAGTCGTACTTTCTGAGGATATTCCATAAAGAAGAAAAACCGCTTACAGGCCGTTACAACCGTTAGTAACGGGCTTATAACGGGGCAAACTTAAAACATCTGGCATCATCCCTGATCTAATGAACATACGGCTAATTTTCATAAAGGTCGGCCCAAGTACTTTCTGAGATATTCATTACAGAAGAGTGAAAAACGTGTTACAGGCCGTTACAGCCGTAGTAACGGTTATAACTGGTAAAACTAAAACCTCGGGCCATTGTTCGTGATACATAATGAATTCCTAGATTTCAGAAAGATCGGCCAAGTACTTTCTGAGATATTCCATAAAGAAGAAAAAGCGATACAGCCGATCCAAGCCGTTAGTACGGCTGCAACGGTAAGCTAAAAACGTCGGGCATTCATCCTTGACCATAATGAACATTACCTACAAATTTTCCGAAAGATCGACCCAGTGTTTTTGTGTCTGGAGCGAGTGGAACACATTTTGGACCACGGACACACAGACACCACACACACCAGACACACAGACAGACAGACAGACCCACCAGACAGACGGACAGACAGACACCCACAGACAGATTTCTTCGTTCCATTCGAAAGTACTTCCCTGTTATTTAAGAACTGGGCGTACAAAAAGGAGCGTAAAAAAACCAAAATAGAATGTGGAGGGGAAAAAGAGCAGAGAATACAGAATGATGAAGGAACTGAAAAAAGGAGCGTAAAACACAAATAGATGTGGAGGGGAAGAGCATAGAATGCAGAATGAAAGAATACTGAAAAGGAGCGTAAACCAAAATGAGAATGTGGCAGGGGGAAAGAAGCATAGAATACAGAATGAAGAACTTGCAAAAGAAAGGAGCGTAAAACACAAAAATAGAATGTGGAGGGGAAAGAGCATCGAATACAGAATGAAGAACTGAAAAAGGAGCGTAAACACAAAATAGAATTGTGGAGGGGAAAGAACATAGAATACAGAATGAAGAAACTGAAAAAAAGGAGCGTAAAACACAAAATAGAATGTGAAGGGGAAAGAGCATAAAGCACAAAGGATGGCTAGTGAAGGAAAGAAGAGCAACGTAAAACGGAGAAGTGCCATATTATAAAACGAAAGGGTATTTGTTCCGCCAGACAATACAGACCATCAGATTACAGGACAAAACACATGCAGTTGGACTCTTGGCCCCTCCCCTCCCCCCTGGTTTTTTCGGCAAACCAAACAACAATGTAGGGCAATGAAAAACGAAGATCGAGCAACCATTGCCTTCTCATATTCGAGCAGTGTGCCAAAGTTTGAGGGCAGCGACCCCCCCCCCCCCCCCCGCACAGCTGATAGATATAGGGACGCGGAGGGAAGAAGATTCTCTGAAGCTGAGAATGAAGGGAATAAAAGAGAGGAAGGGTGAGCGGCCCAATGTTAAACAAACTGACTGAGTGTGTGGGATTGGGGGGGGGGGGGGGGGGGGTATAAAAAACAGATAAACTCAGAATGAACGAGATGAAAGGAGAGACAAAACAAACTGAAAGATAGACAGCGAAGGAACGAAAACAAGGATGAAGAACTGAAAAAAGAGAATGAAAGGAGGGGGAAAAGGCGCAGAAACAGGAAAGAAAAATAAACCCGGGCAAACTGAACCGTTGGAGATGAAATGAAGATGATGAGAAAAAAAACAACATTTAAAAAAAAAGTATGGCGGGAAGGAAGAGCGGAATGGTGAGCGATTGAATAGACAAAGCCGATCCAATCAGAGTAAACAGTGGTAGGGGAGGAGCAGAGGGGAACAGAGCCGCCGACATTGAGAACAAGACACATTATCAGAGACAAGCACTTCGAAACAGTAGACTTCAGTCGTCTTCCATCGATAGGATAAAACACGACCGACAAAGCATGTAAATGCTGAGGTACACCTCAATCTGCTGTGAAGCGCTCCCTGCTTGTTTTCTGTGCAGAGGCTGACCCACAAATCGCAACACGAACAGAGGCACCACAACTGCATCTCTGACGTTCAGTGACCGTTTGTCCCAGCGTGTGTTAAACTATTTCCATGCAGCAGAACACCACAGTACCACATTTTACAGACAAATTTGTCAGACTGTGACTGTATACTGGACCAGTTTACAGCAAACCATGGAGTGAGTGTACGGGCTGTGTGAAGGTGCCACGGATTTCTGTAAAACCTGCACGTGAACGGTGACACAAGAGGCATGTCACGGCGTGCTCATGTTCAACAGAAGCTGGGTCAAACTGGTGTGGTTGTTAGTAACAGGTATACATGGAGTTCTTTGCGTGCTTGGTATGTAAGACTGCGATTTCATTATCATATTCTTCAAGAAAACATGTTTTTTGATACAACTATAATTCAATGAGGATACAAATCAGAAACAAGTTATTGCCTCGATTAACATCAAAGCTATACAGCGGAAACAGTTTGTTCATCCAGTAATGACAGAAAATTCTGGATATATAACCATACCTTTTTTATACATAACGCACGATTTCCTTCAGTAGCAGGATACTGACACTGCAGTCTGGGTTGTGTCGCCAAGCGTTAGTCTTTTACAGTCAAAAACTTAAAACGGGAAGTTATTGAATTTGAAAATACAGTGACATTCAGGAAACATTGCCGCATCTCTAGAATTTAGTGCTGTGTGTATTGAGCGTCCCACCACCCGCATCTCTATTCTTGCCTCACTATATATCAGAATTTCACATTAAGAAAGATTTCCCCCCACTATTTTCAAAAGTCATTTTCCGTGTTCTGTGTCATGGCACCCTAATAATAAACTGAAAAGTGGACTGATACAACTGTTTCGGTGACTAATTACTCCACATTTCATCCCTTCCCTGCAGTGCAATCTGAAGACGGAGTGTGACGATGGTCGGGATGAGACAGAACACTGTCCCTTCAAGCAGTCCTGGCAGTTCGGGGGATGTGTGCTTCCACCAACAAATGTTTCAATCATCGTGCCAGACTTCAAAAACGCGCGTTGATCTTTTATTCGTACGATTGCCCAGAATCCATGCCAGCAACTGGCTTCTCCTAAAAAGTGGAAAAGGGAATTGGAAAAGGCTCTACAAATTTTTATCAACCATTTTGCAGTTCCTTGCTTACATTGGGGTTATACTTCAGGGTGGCATCTGCGAACCTTTTATGTATGGTAAATTACGTAAAATGGGTTCGACCACTACTGTGATTTAACAATATGGATCATTTCAGTTATGATCACGTTCCAGACATTACTGTTACCAAGGATGCATAAAAAAGGGGGACTGGTCATCGGATGGATTAGAAAGAAACTGCATTCCACTTGCCCATTTGCAGCCTGTGTGGAATTAGATTGCAAGCTCTTGGGCGTGCTTCTGTTCAGGTTTTACAGACACAGTAAGAGTTCACCCAGTCTGCTTTTCACACGCACTAGAACGCAGAGTTTGTTAGTTTGTCACTCAGTCACTGTTGTCCACGCATTCAGTCTTGTGGCCGTGACAGTTATTGTGGGAAAAAAGGCACAGTTCCTACTATCATGAAGGACTTCACTCCGAAATGCCACGCTGAGCAGGACGAGGCGTTATCAAAACTGGTTGACGAAGGAATGTTAGATGTGTGTCTGGGATGTACCGTAGTGGTGATGACGTCACATCACTACATACACTGTGGCGGTGTGCTTTTAAACAGGACTGTGCCAGAGACGTGACGAGTCAGTTTGTCAATATCCTTCTTGCCCGGGATTTAGGTTGTGCTCGCGGTCAGTGGGTATTACACAGTGAGCGCCTGTAATGAGACTCGATGCGCGGGAGGATGATTTGACGAGGATAAAGATGCTACCATTCCTTACCATCGGGAGCGCACATTACTGCATGCAGTACAGGAGCATGTGAGCATTGAAAGCAGCAATTTCACTTGACCTTAGATGGTACTGGGTTACTTTACACAGGCTGGCGCGATGGAGAAGGAGAGCATTTTGTCCCTGACCACTCATTATCGATGCAATCGGCGTGGATTTACTGTCTTCCTGTCTACACGCCGATGCAATGGATTTTTGACTGCCATAAATTGAGAGTTGATGAACAGGACTGTCACGCGGTTCGATGTTCTGGATTGTTCAGTGTCGAGCTCTCGCAATTGTATCTCCATGAATATCATCTGTGTGATTGGCTGGGGCCAATGCCCCAAAACGAGAGATGAATTGACTGTGTGATATGACTTGCCCTGATCAGGTTGTGTAGGTCATGGCCACCGTTTTCTGTGCAGAAAAAATGTTTCCACTTGATCTTTTCTCACAGCTCCCGATCTATTGACGCCGCCAGGAGTCAGGATTGTCAGGGTATGAGTTTAAGAACAAAAACATCTATCTTATTCATGCTCTATTCTGTCTCGTTGCTATTTTCTAATATATCAGGCATAAAGCTTCTCAACTTACAGTACATTGACACTGTCAAATAATGATTTAAAGTATGTTGACATGTCTGATTTTCTTGTGCTAAAGAATTTGAAAATTTTCCTACACTTGAGGGGAAATCCTATAAGCGTCAAACGAAGTAAGTGCCTGTACAGAACGCTATTCATTACTCACTTAGGCAGATAGATGTATCAGGGGACAAATCTCAATTACTGAACAGCGAATTGTACCTTTTATTTCCTCTTTCTAATCCATTTGAATCTCTCCTTTTCTGCCTTGGAATCGTTGGAACTTTAGGTTTTAAAATAAAATGCAAATCTGCGTGAAGTGGTCATCAGTAGGTTAACCCAATTGAATATTTTTTGTGGATTTGTTATCGGATCTGATCATTTACAAAACTGTTCTTAGCTTCAAATTACAGGTTTTCTGCTGTGAAAACATACTTCCAAACACTCGGCTGACATCAAATGCTCTGCTCCCAGTTATACTCCCTTCATGTACAGAGCTGAGGCCATCTAAACTGTACACACCATTCTTTCTTTTGGTTGGTTCAGTGTTGTGCTCCCCATTAGGAATACTTGACTACTATCCCATTTTTACCAATTGTTTACTGTTTTACAGAATGTTGAAATGAACCAGTTTGTTGGCCTTACGAATTTGTTGTTTGCTCAGTCTTGTATCGGGGATATCACGTCAGTATTGTTGTAATAGCTGATGAAGATTTTTGTCGATCGTACATCCACTCTTGAAAAGGCATGGGATCGGCAGCCTACATTGTAAGGTGGCCAGGTTTCCCCTTTTCTATCTGTCAGTGAAGGCATCGGTGTTGATCATCGGATTCATCATCAATCGGATCACGTTAATGTCGTTTGCTTTGGAAGGGACTCGTGCACGTTGAAGAGAGTTTCGAAGACAAGGTTTTAACTATTACCCTGGTGTGCTGGGAATCTGATATCTGGGTAATACCTTTTCTTCCCCACACCATCACAGTGGAGACCCCTCAAGATCAATCAGACCGGTGCCGCATGGCATTGACTAATAGATATATAAACCAAAGGTTTCGTTGGTCAAATGTTATCGTGTTCATAAACTTCGTGATGTACTTACCCATATTGTTTGAGGCAGTATGTGATCTACAGACGGAACACCTACATTCAGAACAATGCTTAATTCATCATCTAAGTCTGTGCACTCTGCCGTACACCTGATGCAAAAAGTGGTGACCACAAAACAGTACAAGTGCTTTTTCTCGCGCTTTGTTCTAGTGATGGCTTACAAATGGCATTACCAGACTGAACAAACGGCTATGACGCCATGGTTGTATTTGGGTTACCACTAAGCTCAGCCCTGAGCCCGTTTCTCTACCTGTGGACCTGTGGTCTCAGCAAGAGACGACAGGGAGAAGCCACTAGAAGAGAAAAGTACTAAAATGCACGAAATCACGTTCCGTTACGTCAGGAAAACAGGCAAACATATACTAAAGAAGTTAAACATATACAGGGAGTAAATAATAAACAGACAAAAGAATAGACAATTAAATGTTTAACTAAATAATTGAATGCTAAGTAAATAGGAGGAACCTGATTTTGTGGGTTCGGCAAACACGCTAAGAAAAAGTTTATCCACAGGTTTTCTTCTCCACGATTCGCTGGTCTTATGTGGCCTACACTGAGTCACCACGGCATGCGTTTTTGAGACTTCAGTGACACGACTCACCGACAGTCCCTTCCGTCTGTTGCACTTGTCTGCAGCCCCACTAGGAGCTGGCCCAGGAAAGGTCCTGTCCTTCCTTATTGGTCTTCCCCATTTTGTCTGTCTCTGTTGTGCCTTCCTGGCATTGTGGACTCTGTCTTGTTGTGACTTCCTGGCATGTGGACTCTGTCTCGCTGTTGTGCCTTCCTGGCATGCGTGGACTCTGTCTCTGTGTGCCTTCCTGGCATTGTGGACCGATATTTTCGTTTATTCTGCCCAATTCTAGCTAATCTTCAGACTTAGTCATGTACAATGTCATCCGATACAACTGGCTTTTTGGGCTGTCATCAAAAAGTAGGATATTTTATATCTTTTCCCTGTTTTTCCTTTTTTATCTATCTCAGCTTCTGTGCCAGTTAGCATCCGTCCACAGGCGCACTTGGCTTGTTCCGTCACAACCTTTTACTGGCAAATTTTCACGTGGAGCAGTCAGTTTTCAAGTTGTTGTTCTGAGGAACCCACAGAGGAGACCCTGCACTGCCGCCCATGTCACCTTCGGTGGTGTCCGGTGGTGCCTGTTCTCGATCTAACGCATGCAGAGGACACCACATCATGCTACTCCCCCCTCCCCCTCCCCCTAATGAGACAATGATTGTTTCGGTTATAGCTCGGAACCAGTGGTACGCGAAATCTGTTCCAGCGCACACCACAGGAAGTCCACCGACGTCTTTGTGAACTTGCCGATATCGTCATCATCATACACGAACTCACCGAGGGCGGGATAGTCATCATCAACACGAACTCACCGAGGGCATAGTCATCATCAAAACGAACTCACCGAGGGCATAGTCATCATAACACGAACTCACGAGGGCATAGAAAGTATGCTGAGGTCACCATGAGATCAGGGGTATGAAGAGTTCTGTCTGCCAGTCTGTCCGTCCGTCTGATTTGTCCTGTCTGTCTGTCTGTCTGTCTGTCTGTATAGTACTCTGTCTGTCTGTCTGTCTGTTCTCTCCTTTCTCTGCCCTCTATCTCTTTCTTCTCTTTGTGTCGCCTCCCTCTCTTTCTCTCTCTCTCTCTTCTCTTCTCTCTCTCTCTCTTCTCTCTGTCTCGTCTCTCTCTCATCTCTCTCTCAATAGGATTCAAAACAATGCTCTAACCCGC
>CM031601.1:69415269-69420269 GCA_018398815.1 Conus ventricosus | reverse complement strand
TTTAGAGCAAAATTCTAATTGCTGTGTGTGGCCTGTGCCGTTAATATTGCGTTTCAATCGACTGGTGAGATTCATGCGCGCGTGCACGCGCACACAAGTGGTTACCGAGTATGAACAATGGGGCGTTACTCTCACGAACCGATAACTGCTATAATATAATACAGATTCAAGGAAAAAGAATAACTTTCTACAGACGTAAACGATGGTGTTTTTGCACTTTCATGCGTTATATAAATCAAATAGAACAGAAAGTAAGCCAAGACTCTTTTTTTTATTATTATTATTTATTCGTTTATTTCTTATTTATCAAGTTTTGTTCATTTATATATTCATTCGTTTATTAAGTTATTCATTCATTCATTTGTTTATTGATCAATTAATTTATTCATTTATTTATTTTATCTATTTATTTAAATTAAACCGGAACTGCTTCATTTTTGTGATCACATCAATATCAGTTTTTTACGTATCCAAGTGTCAAGCACTGTCGTCTGTCTGTCAGCCTCTCTCTGTCTCTGTCTGTCTGTCTGTCTCTCTCTCGTTGTATTTTATTATGTTTAAATGTTGCAATTATACAACATCACAAAATGTGAGGAGAGAGAGAGAGAGAGAGAGGAGGAGAGGAGGATGAGAGAGGAGAGGAGAGAGAGAGTCAGACAGACAGACAGACAGACAGAGGTAGGTGGGAGGGAATGGGGTCACAGAAGAGAGAGATGGGGCGGAATTAGGTTATATGACTGATTTTCATGCCTCGCTACCAGCAGTGTGTGTGGCGGAAAGGAGAGGTGCGGGGGGGGGGGGGGGGGGGGGGGGGGGGGGGCAGAGAGAGGGGTAGGGATGGAGGTTGGGGTAGTTGGGGGAGAAAGGGGAGAACTGAGGGAGAAGAAGGAAAGGTAGAAAGTGGAGTACGGTGGCCGGGGGAAGGAGGGTAGAGGCACACGCTCCGTGGGGTAGAGGGGAGGAAGTGCCACACGTGTTAGCCATAATGTGAGAGAGAACGATAGGCCAGGCTTATGAACTGGCTGGTTCTCTTGTTATCACACACTGTTCTGAGCTTTTGAAAAACATTCTGTTTTTATATCTTTTTGTTTTGTTTGTTGACTGGTTTCTGTCTATCTCTATGAGTGTTTTCTAGCTTTTGTCCCCCACCCCACCCCTTTTTGTTGTTGTTGTTGTTGTTGCTGTTGTTGTTGTTGTTGGAAATGCATGCATTTCTCGTTGTCTTTTTTTTTTCTGCGTTTCTTTCTTTTTTGTGTTTCTTTCTATTCTTGTTTGCTAGTTTTTCTGTATTTCTTCTTTTCTGTATATTTTCTTTTTATTTCTTTCAGCATTTTATCCGACAATTCTTTCTGCTCCTTTTTTCGTTTGCCTTTTTTTCCCATTTCTTTTTTCGTAATCTCCTAGGCAGGTTTCTGTACGTTCGCTCTTTCTATTTTTCTGAGACTTACATTCTGTCTTCTTCTCTTCTCTGTCTGCTGTCGTTCCCCCTGTACTTGTGTTTTGTCTTTCTGTGTCTGTCCATCCATCCCTTTTACTTTCTATCATTGTTTTTGTCTGTGTGTCTTCCTGCTTTTCTCAGTTTCTATATGTCTGTCTTTATTTCTGTACGCATTTCCGTCTCTTACTGTCTTTTTTCTGTCTGTCTTTCTTTTTGTATTGGTTTCTTTCCGTCTTTCTGCATTTCTTTCCATCTTTTTTCTGTTGTTTTTTTTCTGCATCCTTTTTCCACATTCCCTCTGTCATTCGTTCTGAAGGTCCTCTTTGCATTTCTGTTTCTGGTTTTTTAAAGTTTTTTTTTTAATTCTGTCTATCCTTCTATCTACATTTTTCTGCATCTCTTTCTTTATTCCACTATTTCTGCCTGTGTGTCTGTCTTTCTGTGTTTCTTTCTTTTAGTTGTTCCTACTTTCTATCTGCCTTTCCGTCTTTCTTTTTATGAATTTTTCTCTGTTTTTGCCCATCTGACTCTTTGTCTCTGCATGTCTTTTCTCGTTTTTGTATGTCTTTATCTCTGTATATTTTTCTGTCTGCTTTAGAGTTCTTGTTCGCAATATATTTTTTCTGCATTTTTTTTTCTGTCGTTACTTTTCTTTATGCCTGTTTGTTCGTTTGGGTTTTTTTTTTTTTCCTTCCGTTCTATATCACTACTTCTGTATGTCCTTCTGTCTCTTTCCCTTCCGTTCTATATCACTACTTCTGTATGTCCTTCTGTCTCTTCTTTCCTTCCGTTCTATATCACTACTTCTGTATGTCCTTCCGTTCTATATCACTACTTCTGCATGTCCTTCCCTTCTATATCACTACTTCTGTATGTCCTTCCGTTCTATATCACTACTTCTGTATGTCCTTCCGTTTATATCACTACTTCTGCATGTCCTTCTGTCTCTTTCTTTCCTTCCGTTCTATATCACTACTTCTGTATGTCCTTCCGTTCTATATCACTACTTCTGTATGTCCTTCCGTTCTATATCACTACTTCTGTATGTCCTTCTGTCTCTTTCTTTCCGTCTTTCTGCCTGCCTGTCTGTCTTACTTTTGAGATTTCTTGTTTTTTTCGGCATTTCTGTCTCTCCTTATTTCTGTCTTTGTCTGTTTCTTTGGTTGTATTTCTCATTACTTTTTTTTTCTTCCTTTCTTTTTTTTTTCTTTTTCCTTTTTTCTATTTTTTTCTTTCTTTAATTTGGTCTTTCCTTCACAGTTTCATTGTTTCTGGCTTTCTGTGCTTTCTGTCTGTCAGCCCCTCTCTTCCTCTGTCTCTGTCTGTCTGTCTGTCATCTCTCTCTCTCTCTCTCTCTCTCTCTCTCTCTCTCTCTCTCTCTCTCTCTCTCTGTGCTCCCACCCCCTCCGCCCCCTCCCCCGCTTCGCTCCCTTCTCCTCCCTCTCTGTCTATACTCATCTGAAGAGACTAGCAGAAGAAGAGTGATGATGGGCGTTTCAAGGGCGTGGGTCCTTGGTGACCCTCTCCACACCCTGTTTCATCGGATACAGCACAGTATCACACTTCGCAAGTACAACCCACAGAGGGCAGGCTTTCTCATGCATGGAGACAGGTTACAGAAGGCCACTGACACTGTATGATTTATTCTATCCCTTTGCCCCCCCCCCCCCCCCCCCCCCACACACACACACACACGCACACTTTCCCCACTCACTCTTCCCGCTGTACCCATCTTCTGCTGTCATAAACAGTCCTTGCTTTGCTTTGCTTTGCCTGTCGTACTCTTTTCCTTCACGCCTGTCCTTGGGACAAATGTACAGGCCTTTGTTTGGTTATGGTTTTATTGTAGATGGTGAGAGAGAGAGAGAGAGAGAGAGAGAGAGACAGAGAAAGAGAGGAGAGAGAAGAGAGAGGAGAGAGAGAGAGAGAGAGAGAGGTGTGTGTGTGTTGTTGTGTGTGTGTGTGTGTGTGTGTGTGTGTGTGTGTGTGTGTGTGGTGTGTGTGTGTGAGGGCGCGCGTGCGTATACATGTGCACGTCCGAGCGGCATTTATCTACCACCTCCTGTGTTGTAACTCTATTTGTGAACTTTCTTAATGCGTTCGAGGTTTTGCTGACCAGTTAACTAGCTTGCGTTGTCTGTTGTGCTGTGACGCAGTCGTCTGCTGTGCTGTGACGCAGTCGTCTGTTGTGCTGTGACGCAGTCGTCTGCTGGTGCTGTGACGCAGTCGTCTGCTGTGCTGTGACGCAGTCGTCTGTTGTGCTGTGACGCAGTCGTCTGTTGTGCTGTGACGCAGTCGTCTGTTGTGCTGTGACGCAGTCGTCTGTTGTGCTGTGACGCAGTCATCTGTTGTGCTGTGACGCAGTCGTCTGTTGTGCTGTGACGCAGTCGTCTGTTGTGCTGTGACGCAGTCGTCTGTTGTGCTGTGACGCAGTCGTCTGTTGTAGTAATCTGCCATTCGGCTGTTTGACTTTTCTAAATATCTGCACTTTGAAAAAAGACAAAAAAGAAGAAGAAAAAAAAGGGAGGGGGTGGGGGGGGGGGGGGGGGGGAGAAGGAAGGAAGGAAGGGGGGGGGGGGGGGGGGGGGCGTGGAGGGGAGAGGGACAAATCCTGAGCGCAAGTCTTGGAGCAGTTAACGTCGGGTCCTCATGAGGTAACCCACCAGAGGAGACACAGCACTGCCGCTGAACAACTTAAGAGTGGATGAATCCTAAATGCAAACGGCATGTAAACATACAAGAAAATGTACAGTTCCGCCGAACAAAAGCGACAAACAAATTACAAGACAAAGCACGACGCTTTTCGACCTTTGTGGTCCTCTTCAGGCAAGAGAAACAACATTCAGGAAAATGAAAACGAAGAACGAGCAATCGCTTATCTCCTCAAAGTGGGCGCAAATGTACGTTGAATGGAAACTGCGCGTAGAATTTCGCCCAATTTGAGGAGATCAGTAATTGCTTGATCTTCGTTTTCATTGTCCTTAATGTTGTTTACCTTGCTGAATATCAAAGAGGTCGAAACGCGTTCGCGTTTTGTCTTGAAATTTGTTTGTCTCTTTCGTTCTGTGGAACGGTAAATTTTATTTATGTCTGATTCAATTTCGCCTGCAGTCACCACACTTTAAAGCCATGTCAAATAAAGTAAAGCGTCATCGTTATAGCAAAGCACGATATAGACTAACACTTTTGGTACTCTCTGCTAAAGGCATACGCGGTTTAAAGCGATCAAAGAAAGTCGGACTTTCTTCGAAGCACAGCTCTCAGCATGTACCCTAAAGGAACCAAAAGTAAACTAGAGACTCCCTTCCCTCCGCTGCACCCCTCCCCCCACCTTTACCCACCCCACCCCATCCCCAATCCTCCTTACCTTCCTCTCGCTCACTGCTCGTTCATCACATGCGGACGTTGAGTCGAACTACGCAGTTACCGTTCTTGTTTTCTTTTCATCTCCGCCAGGCAGGTTATGTTTTTAACCGTGTCTGTTGGTTGGTTGGTTTGTGTGTCTGTCAGCAATAATATACACACACACGCACGCACGCACGCACGCATGCATGCACTCACG
>CM031601.1:69405269-69410269 GCA_018398815.1 Conus ventricosus | reverse complement strand
GTGTGCGGGTGCGTTGGTTAGTCAGTTTTTTTATGTTTGTTTATTATGTGTGTGCTGTGTAGGCGAGTGCATAATATGTATGTGGGTGCGTGGGTGTACACGTGAGGTGTTTATGCACTGACATGGAAATCTGTCAATATAGGATATCAGTATAACTTTCACTGTTCTGTCAGTGTGTTTGTGTGTGTGTGTGTGTGTGTGTGTGTGTGTGTGTGTGCGTGTGTGTGTGCGTGTGTGCGTGCGTGCGTGTGGCGCTCAATTGTCCGGCGCTCAATTGTACGGCGCTCAATTGTCCGGCGCTCAATTGTTGGCGCTCAATTGTTGGCGCTCAATTGTTGGCGCTCAATTGTCGTGTCACCACACATAATATGTATATACAATTTTAACTTGACAACAAGGGAAATAGGAATGTCAATAATAATAACAACACCACTACTATTACTACTATCACCACCACCACCCAACAAGTCTTGCACAGAAGAAAAAAAAAACACACCTGTGCATTTATTCAAATAGAAACAATCGAATGAAATGTAAGGCAGTGCATATATAACAAGCCAGTTAGATATAAATGTCTATTGTGCCCAGTTAGATACGACTGTCTGTACTCTGCCTTCAATATTTCTTTCAACAAAAATTGCATACACATCCACCCCATTCTCCGGGCTCTCACATTTCAGCTCAGGGAAAGTACGATTATTCCACAAAGGGAAAAAGACTCGAATGAAATGGCGGGGGAAAAAATATAACGAAACGCACGAATAGCGAAGTAAAGGACAGAGAAAGTTTAACTTGGTATTCGGTAACTACCTAGCTGTCCCCTTCACCCCCCCACAACTCCCTTTCCCCCCCCCCCCCCCCCCCGCCCTAACCCCCACCCAAGCCACCCCGACTTCGCCACATACATTTACACTGCATCGAGAAGCAGTGATTGATGGACGTTTGGTGGCATACCTGTGCGTTACCGTTTTGGGTTTGCTTAAATATAACAATAATTTTAATTTAACATTACTGCATTCTTTAAATCATACATTACCTAAAAATCGACGATGTATAGAGGGACGGATGGAGTTGGGTGACCGGTGGAAAGCAGTTGACTTATGAAGTTGTTGCTAAACTTGTTTGAATGCCATCAATATGAATGTAGCAATCATGGACTTCTTTGATGTCTTCATGGAAATAATGCGATCTGTTTCTGGGAGTGGACTCTCTTTGAATATTCTTAGGTGTAATGGAACTCAAAAATGAAATGCACTCTCCATGCCTGATGCACAGAAGTAAGGTCGGCGGCATGAAGAATTGCTTATGAACAAAACATGAGGTCACGTTGGTATATATGTTTTCATGGAAAAGGTTGGATTTCGCCAGATTTCGTCATTTGCATTCAAACTCCTTCAGTTACTCCAAACTCTTAGAGTTACGTTCACACTCCTTTAGTTACTCCAAACTCTTAGAGTTACGTTCACACTCCTTTAGTTACTCCAAACTCTTAGAGTTACGTTCACACTCCTTTAGTTACGCTCAGATTTCGTCGATTACATTCAGACACCCTCGATTACATTCAAACACGTTCGACTGCGTTTGGATTCCTTTGATTACGTTCAAACCTTCAGTTACGTTCGGTTGCGTCCAAACTCTTACGATTGCCTTCAAGCTGCTCCCGATTACGTTAAACTTTTTTTTTTAATGAATCATGATTTACTTCGACGCTTAAGAACAAATTACAAGTAAGGAATACAAAACGCATACATGTCGTAATAGGAATGCAAAACGCATACATGTCGTAATAAGACAATAATAACAACCACACATACTCATCATCATCATCGTCATCATCATCATCATCATTCATCATCATCATCATCATCATTGTCGTCGTCGTTGTCGTCGTCGTCGTCGTCGTCATCATCATTGACACTATCTACATTATCACCATGCTATTATTGTGATTACTAACACCACTATTATCACTACTATACCACCACTACCACCACAACTACTACTACCGTTAAAATGGAGTAACATCAGTCCCTTAATAAAACATCATATGCGTTTCTTCATCTAATCATGGACACATATAAAGACAATAATAACCCTAACGGGTAAACACGAAACCACAACAAAAGTAACTGTTTAATAAATGAGTAGCTATTATGTGTAACTTAACCTTTTAACCCATTGTTATGAGGGCTCTTTGTTTCTGATTTTTCCTGTTCTACAGTTTTCGAAAAGTCATCTATTCAAGACGTTCGCTGCTTATATTTATACTTGGGTATTGATATACAGGTAATCTGATCAGATGTATCAGTCTATTTGGAGTTACAGTTTTCAATCACTTGTCTTGAGTTTTGTTTGTCCATCCACTATTATGAATTCAGTTTCCAACGATTTTGAAAAATAACTACTTATTGCAACGAATGTATTATCTTTTGGTGGTCGTAAATACTTGTACATTGGTTTTTCGTGGCACTGGCGTCAGAATTTTCATCAGTTTGCCAAACCTTCATCATTTTTCTTTTTGTCTTTCGGAAGCTACCTGTACTTCTTCATCTAGCCCCTTTGATATCCACGGTACTCTGAGATGGCATTTCATTCGTTTGGTCCCAATGGGTGTATGCTTATTTTAGACTGGACAAAAAAAAAACCTGATTCAGAAACTGATGGCTCTGTCATTTTTTATTTTACTTACATATCTTATAGACAGAAGACATTAGCTATGGGTCTCTAAAAAAAATTTTCGTACACTTTGAGAAGCGATTGTGATACCCAGAGGCTGGGGAAGAGATTTCTTTATCATGCTAAATGTGTTTTGAAATAGTTCAATATGGATGCTGGGAATAACTGTAATTTGTAGATGCGGTTCAAAATTATGTGATATATACACTTAGTCCATTGTCTCTGAGATGGCCAAGATCTAGCTAATGCGTTGGGTTATTGTGTATGTCAGGTATCTGCTGTGTCTAGTCCAGGTGACCTCCTTCGGGACTCTTGTTATCTATTTATTCACTTAGATGTAACTTGGTGCACTGCCGTCTATTGGCTAGCAGATCTAAGATTAGTTTCAGTTTCAGTTAAATCAAGGAGGCATCACAGCGTGCAGACCAGTCCATTATACGCTAGACCACATCGCTAAGTTTTGAGACCACCTGGGTGGGGGGGGGGGGGTAGAGTTAAAATTACGCAGGTGCCTAAACTAACTCCAAAAATGTTAGAATAGTTCATCGAAACTAACTCCCGGGGAGTTACTTTCGATCAAGAAATGTTGATCCAGATTGACTCCCGGAGAGTTAAAATATGAAGGGGGGGGGGGGGGGGGGAGTCATTCTGGCCTTATGCAGGACTGCCTCCCCCCCCCCCCACACACACACACACCTACAGAAAGTGACTTGACACATGGCACTTGAAAATTTTACTTGACAAGGATAAAGATCTTAGGCTAATATAAAAGCCATTAATCCAATCCGTCTTTGATAAACACTTATAATAGTAAACAAAGCTGACTAGAAGCATGCGCACAGAGAGAAAGAGCGAGAGAGAGAAGAGAGAAGAGAGAGGAGAGAGGGGGGGGAGAGAGAGAGAGAGAGAGGAGAGAGAGAGGAGAGAGAGAGAGAGAGAGAGAGGAGAGAGAGAGAGTAAAAGAAAGAAAAAAAACCAGACAGACAGAGGGGGAGTGGGGGAGACACTAGAGACAGAGACACTGAGATAGATAAACAAATAGACAGGCAGACAGAGAGACAAGCAAAGAGAGAGGGGAGAGAGATTAAGAGAGACAAACAGACAGACAAGCAAAAAGGCGACAGACAAGCAAGGAGAGTGAGTGTGAGCGAGAGACTGAAAGAAGTTAAAGTTGGGGTGGGGTGGGGGGGGGGAGAGACAGAGAGAGAGGGAGACAGACAGGCAGACAGACAGAGAGAGGGGGAGGGAAGGAGGGAGGGGGTGTTTTTAAAATGTTTATTTCTCTTATCATGACTAACACATAAAACTGAATTTTTTTCGGGGTGGGGGAGTTAATCTAAAAGGGGGGGGGGGGGGGGGGGGGGGGGAGTCTTTCTGGCGTGGTTTGTTTTTTTTCTTTTGCGTACGCAGACTGATATCCTGCGGACACCCCTGTATAGAAAGTTTGTTTTAACCCCCGGGGAGTTAAAATTGGCACGTGCTAATTCTAACTCCGGGGAGTTAAAAAGTGGAGGGGGGTAAAAATGGATCGTTACACCGGCGTCCATTTTTGCTTTAGGATGTAGGCGAATTACTCTGTAACAGGCTTTGTTCTGTAAAATCAGTGTGCCGAATCTGGAAAAAAAAAGAAAGCCCCACGTTATGTGAAAGAGATTCCTTGAATGTTCTGGGGAATGGTGAAGCATCATGTCAGTTAATTTTGCTTAACACGCGGTTGATACTGGAAATAGTCGCTTGGCAGCTTCTTCAGAACACCAGTTACTCAGTGTAGACAAAAAAATCAAAATGATACGGGGAAAGATCTTAGATGAACTTTAAACAGAGAGAGAATGAGAGACGCAGAGGAAGGAGAGAGAGGAGAGAGAGAGAGAAAAGAGAGGACAGACAGACAGACGACAGACGACGACAAAGAGAGAGAGAGAGAGAGAAATCGTTAAGGATAAAGGTCAACTCCGCTATAAACCTCTGTTACAGTAGCGGCGAGGAGATGATTCTGCAGCCACTAAAACACAGCATCTGTCATCGCTTTATGTCGCGGAGTCAAGCGTATATGAAAGTGGCTATTAATCAGCGAGTGTCTTTACTTTTTGCCCTATGGCCTTCACCTTCGTAAAGGACGCCATGATGGTGGAATGACTTGCCGGTCACGTGCGTGAGATTAATAAAAAATAATGATCTGAGTCCCTTCGCCTGGGGATTGGTTAGGGTGGAGAAGGTGGTGTGGTGGGAAAAAATGGCCTGGTGGAGCGTTTCGTAAAGGGAAAGAAGTCAGACCAAAAGGGCGGTCAACGTTAAAGGGACAGAACTTCAGTACATGATCGACA
>CM031601.1:69385269-69392769 GCA_018398815.1 Conus ventricosus | reverse complement strand
GAGGGGACGGGGATAGAAGGGGGAAGAGCGTGACAGAGACAGAGAGAGAGAGAGAGAGACAGACAGACAGACAGACAGGCAGGCAGGCAGACAGACAGACAGACAAACAGACAGGACAGAGAGAGACAGAGAGAGAGACAGACACAGAGAGAGAGAGATAGAGGAGGAGAGAGGAGAGAGAGAGAGAGAGTGAGAGAGGACAGAGAGAGAGACAAAAGAGGAGGAGAGACGAGAGGGGAGAGAGAGTGAGAGGAGAGAGAGAGAGAGAGAGATTGATTTAATTATTTCTCTGTATGTTTACATTTCCCCCTGAAGAATTTGATCTGGGTTTTGACACTAATTCAAAAGATGGTTGCAATGACCATTGTGCGACAACATCCCTGGGTAAACACGAGGTTTGGAAAAGAGGCGAAGGGGGACATGGGGAGGAGGAGTCAATGGATCAGAGAGGTCGCAGGGGAAAACTGGACAGCGGTCAAGATTTTCCATGGAGTATCCATCCTTACATACCCAGTCAGACGAAGCACCGAAGACCAGTGACCAGCGGAGGGAAAGAGGTTGACTGACTCAGACAATCCTCTCTACCAGTCAACGACGGCAGAGATGGATTAAGCACCTGGCGAAGGTGGCAGAGCTAGAAACTGTATCACTCAGAATACTTGAACTAGACTTTTTATCAATAGAACTAGACTTTATATCTATTTATATCAATTAGAACTAGACTTTATATCAATAGAACTAGACTTTATATCAATAGAACTAGATTTTATATATGATTTTTATATCAATAGAACTAGACTTTATATCAATAGAACTAGACTTTATATCAATAGCACTAGATTTTATATCAATAGAACTAGACTTGATATCAATAGAACTAGACTTTATATCAATAGAACTAGACATTTGTATCAATCAAAACATGGTAGAGCTGGACTATCTCCCAATACAAGGAAAAGATGGTACAGCTAGATTTTGTGTTAGACTTTGTAGTTATCAAAAACTGGCAGAGCTAGACTTTATACTGATAGAAAATGGTAGAATGAGAGACTTCGTACCAAATGAAAATGGTAGCGTTAGACAATGAACAAATTGAAAGTGCTAGAATTAGACTTAGTACAAATAAAAACTGGCTAGTGTTCAAAAAAAATGGTAGAGCCCGACTTTGTACAATCAAAACATGGTAGCAAAAGACTTTACACCAATCAAAAGTGGTAGAACTTGATTTTGTTCCAATCAAAAAAGGTACAATTAGACTCTGTACTTGGTAAATATGGCAGAGTTAAGCTTTCTACCAATTAAAAAAAAATGACGGAGATAAACTTTACACCAATCAAAAGTGGTAGAGCTAGACTTTGTACCAACCAAAAATTTCCTTGGTTGAGACTTATGACCGACTCACAAGTTTGGGATTTGATTTATTACCTTCGGCGATGAGATCATGCTTTTACCTGAGACTGTTTGTCTGTCCACAAGATCACGCAAAACAAAAAACAAACGATTTTAAAGAAACTTGGTGGTTATGATGGAAAAAAAGGGCGGGAATATTTCCATGAAGATTTAAATAGTGTTTGTCGTGCTGATCTTGATCCAAAGGTTTGATCCAAGATTTTTAACATTTTTTCCAATTAGCATGGACACTGTGAAGCTACTGCCAACAAATTGATAACTCTGTATGTAGTAATGCATTTTCTGGAATATGAAAAACTTTCTAGGGATAAAAACGTTGACATGCTGAATTTTCCCTTGTCCTAAGACAAAAGAAACACATGGGAAGTAACTCATTCCAGTCCGTATCAAACTCTATGTGGTGAAAAATAAACTGGTGTGACGGATGTCTGAACTCTCCCGGTTACCTTTCGTTTTGGTTTGTTGATTAAAGTGGGGGGGAGGGGGGGGGCGGCGGGCTGGGGCTTTTGTGCCCCTTCCCAGCCCCCTTTCCCCCCTCCCCCCACCCACCCCCACCCCCACCCCACACTTTACCCCGCCTCCTTTGTGGTTGATCCGGAAAACAACTAGAGACTAACCCTGGGATAATGGACAACTTAAACAGAAAAATTCAGACTTCAGACTGCAGATAATTCGGACAAGTTGCGCCCAAGCAAAACAAAACGAAAGAGAGGAGGAGAGAGAGAGAGGAGAGGAGAGATAGGTCAGTCACGGAACAAGGGGAAAAACCAGAGCGAGCGAATCCGTCATTGTTAGTGAGGTGACCGCTAGGTGCTGTAAGTGGTTAGTGCCCGGAGGTTATCTTCCTTTTGCTCTCTCTCTCTCTCTCTCTTTTGGGTTAGAGAAGGGTAGGGGGCGGGATGGGAGAGGGCGCGGAGAGTTGTTTTGCTGGGTTTTTGAATTCCCACTCCACTATCCCCAACCCCAAACATCACCACCACCATTCCTTCCCACCTCTCCGCTCCCCATTCGCCGCCACCTCCCTCACATCTCCCCTGCCATTTCTCTCTGTCTGCTCTGTCTCTCTTATCTCTCTCTCTCTCTCTCTCTTTTCTCTCTCTCAAATATTACACTAATCAGTCGTGCCACAGTATTATACATCCCACCCGTCTCACAAGGGGCCAACGAGTGACCCCACCACCCCAGTAGTTGTTGTTGCGGTTCGTCCTCGTTATGCCAGAGCACCGAGATATGTGGGCACTGCTCGCTCAGGGCCGCCACATTTCGACAGGCCACACGCCATAATTAGGATTTGGCACTGAACACTAAATAATCCCTGTAAGCGTTTTGATGCCTAGTAGAAAAAAAACTCGTGGAGAGGTGGCAGCAGAGAGTCCTCAGAAGAGAAGCCCCCTTCAGGCAAGTGTTTCGGCCCTTATCCCTGACACTTAGGGGGGTGGGCCACACCCGGTTCATGGGTCCGGATGTCCCTCTGCTGCCCCCCTTTTTTTTTCCCCCTTTTTCCGGACGAGCCATGGCTGGGATTGAACCCATGACCCTCTGGACATGCTCATTTTCTACTTATTTACTCGCGTTTAACCACTGAGCCACAGGGACACCTGATATTTGTAGGGAAATTAAGCCTTATGAAGTTCACTTTTGTTCCTCCTTGACCGATCCCGCTTGACACCCTCTGCCGCCCTTTTGCCATTGCTTTCAGGGCTCTGGTTTTTTCCTTCCCTGCAACTGAGAGCTGTTTCTGAGGCTGTATGCAGACGTTCCTACAAATCCCCTCGCTCCAATTTCTGCTGTGAGGACTTTGACCTGATAGCCTTTCTCCTCAGGCTGTTTGCCAGATCAGCATACTTTTCAGTCTTGTAGATTTGAGCTGCCCCCATCTGTTCCTCATATGGCACGTGAGCTCGATCATGATCAGCTTTCTTGGTTGATTTGAGTGGACTACTATGTCTGGTCTCATGCCATCTTGGTGGATGATCTCTGGGTGACTCTTCCATTCTGGGAGGTCTGCAGTGCACTCCCAGTCATCTGCCCCATCCAGCAGTCTTGCCTGCAATTGTTTCGGTGGGCCTGTTGTTCTTGGCCATGATTTGCTTGCTGCCACTGCCGTGAAGAATGTTGCGGGTGCTTTTGGAGGTCCTGATTTCTCCCCCTTTTGTGGTGTTGGTAATAGCCAGACTACTTGTACAATTTCTTTGAGCACTTGGTTGTGCCTCCAATGTTTTACCTTCCTTGAGCCAGGGCTACTTTACATGTGCTTAGAACATGCCTCCACTGGTTTGTTTTTCATGGCAGAGGGGGCATGCGGATGTCTGTTTTCCCCACTTCACCGGTTTGCATTTGAGGGAGAAGGTCAATCCCTAACTAATTTGACTGAATTATGTTTTATCATAATTGATCAATAAGACTTTCCCAACCATTATTTTCCTTTGTTTTTTTGGGGGGGGGGGGGGGGGGGGGGGGGGGGGGGATTTTTTCCACCGTTTGAAATTCACGTCTTCAAATACATACCTGTCCCGTAGATGACGTCACATTTTCCTACCTTTGCACTCACTTGTCACTCTATCTTTGTGCGCCAGCTTGAAGGTCCAAAATTTAGTCCTATTTCTTTGATTTCAGCGTCTGCTGAAATACCTGGCTTGACCTTGAGGGCGTATGGAATTCAGATACAAAAAAACAATTTAAAAACAGTCTAACTGCGCAGTCTATAAATACTAAAATCCTTAAGCAAGCCTTGGCGCATTAATTTTTTTGGCGTGCCCAGAGAGTGTACCCTCGTCATAGAGTCTGGAAGAGGGCAGGTTCGATTAAGATTAAATAGGTACCCGTATGTTTGGGGTCTGGTATTAGTGGTGTTTTGTGAGGGGGCAGCGCTGGGGGGTGAGTGTTGTCCTGTGTTGTGATGGTTTCTTGTGTTGTGTGGGTTTTTTTTGTGTTGGCGTGAAGTGACGTGTTGTTTGTACTCGTTGTTTTGTGGGTGCTGGTATTGCGTCTGTGTTGCATTGCGTTGGGGTGTTCTGTGTTGTGTTTCTGTTGTTCTGTATGTGCTGTGTCGTGTTCTGCTTGTGTGGTGTTCTTTTTTTTCCTTGAACAAAGGGTTCTTTTCCTTTTTGAAACTTTACATAACAATGTATACATTTCTTGAATTACATGCCATAAGTAAGCTTACTATATTTTGTAATTAAAACTTGTCCTTTTTTGTATACCAGTCTTTTACAGAGCATACTAAAGGAATTCCTGAAACTGCAGGGGGTATTTGAGCGGTGAAATAAAGCAACAAAAACAAACAACAAAAATTAAAAAAAATAAAAAATAAAAATACATAAATTGGAAAAGGGAATAATTTGGGTCTTGGTTGGGGATTTGCGGGAAAGGGGAGGGGTGGGTTGGAAATAGGTGGGGGAGAGGGGGGGGGGGGGGGGGGGGGAGAGGTAAAAAATGAGGAATTAAAGGAAAAGGAAAGGTCACATACCGCTTTGCAAATCCAAACATATTTGATCCACGCTCAACTGCAGGAGCATTTAAAAATGCTTTTTGTATTATAATGTGTTACAGTTTTGTTACGTACTGTGACAAAAAAAAAAACACTCTAATAAGAATAAAAACATAGTAGTATTACGGCTAATTTTTATTGCGACGAAGAGTGTCTAGTCTGCGCACAGGTGTAATGGTAACCAGTTTTAAAAAAATAAAGAAAAGGCATTTCTTTTATGTGATGCTTTCTATTTAAATATCTATATTTAAGTTGACTGTAAATTCAGACAGTCTGTATTGCTTAATAATTACTTTTATGACGAAAAACTTGCCATAAAAATAAGATCAAAAAATGGTCTTTTTTCTTTTCGTCGGTTCCGAACAAGAATCACTCGAAATTCAGTGACAATCTAAAAACAATGTTCACATTTGTTTCAATTTATCTTTCCAATTCCTTCCAGAATCTTGTGTTATTGGAAATACCACAAAAAGATGAATTGGTTTTTTAAAATAAAAATCTGATTTATCGCTGTCTGAGAGACCCATTCTTTCAGAGTATGTTGATAAAAAAACCCCTGTGGCAGAGTTTCAGTTGAAACCATCTAAATTTTATTTCTTTGATTTTTCGGACATTTTTTAAATACAGTTTCCCAGTCTACGCTGTTTGTATCTTTATTTCCCATTTTGCAAAAGACTCTATATTGAGTACATCTTTTTTTACCCAGGAGCAATTGTAGTAAATTTTTGATCCTTTGACAACACTTGTTATAATTTTCAAAACTTTGCTTTATCTTTTCTTGACACTGTTTTCAAATGTTATTGTTTGTTTTTTAGCGTATTCTGTTATAGCCTGGACACACCCTAAAAAATGGAGGTAATTCACCTGCACTCCTAACTTCCTTGAAAATTTTTTGTAACTTAAAAAAGTGCCATTTTCATCCATCATATCCCCCATGAATTTATCTTTGCAAACCATAACTTAAAATAAAAATGCGTTTTATCAATTTGGAATTTTCGTTATAAAAGATAGGTTCTGCTGCAATCTCCTCAGTTTTTCTCTAAATCTTTTTGGGTATGTTGAAATGTCAAAAAGATTTAAATACAATCCTTCCAAAACGGGTTTTACACCTACTCTGTAAATACTTCTTTGACCAAAAAGATTTAGATTGTTTACTTCTGGACAGAGCGTTACTAAAACTGTCTTCCACTTTGAGCTCTTAGTAAAGAATTTTCTAAACCATGACAGTTTTAAAGCTTGCATAAAGGCGTGAATGTCTGGCAAACCTATACCCCCGTTTTCAATATATGAACTGCATACTTTCGTTTAATTTTGTCAGGTTTTTTGTCCCATACAAATTCAAAACACATCTTTTGCAGATGTTTTTACGTCAACCCGTCAGGGGGGGGGTTTGGGAGTAACATCCACGGTATACAAGCTTAGACAAAATAAGATTTTAATTACTGCAACCTTACAGAGGAGTACACATGCGTTTTGACAAATTTTAAACAAGTTTTTAACTTCTGTAAACTTATCTGACATATTTATTTCTGTTAGTTTTGATAAATCAGTGTCAACCAAATTCCTAGCAGTTTGAATTTTTTTAGGGTTCCATTCATATGCTTTTCAGCCAAATGTACAGTTTGTGAGCCTTTCTTTTGCCCTAGCCATACGTTGCAGGGTTTTTCAAAATTTAATTTAAAGACCTTGAAATTCCTTCAAATTCTTCTATTGAGTTGAACAGTTTTTCATATGACTTTTTATCCCTTCTAATGTAAACGACGTGTCGTCTGCAAACTGGCTTATTTTAAATCTGTGTCAGATATTTTTATTCCCTTAATTTCGTCATCTTCTCTTATTTTGCTCGCTAGTAATTCAACACATAACACAAAGAGATATGGGGGGTATAGGATCACCTTGGCGACATCCTCTCTAATGGGAAACTTGAGATAACTTTCCGTTAACGATTACATGAGCTTTAATATTTTTGTAAAAAGTGCTATCCATTTACTTTATATCCTTTCCAAGCCAAAAGTAACTGAAACTTTTTCCAAATAGGGCCCAGTTTATGGAGTCAAAAGCCTTTCAAAGTCGACTGAGACCAGTAACCCAGGAGATTTTTTTTTCTAAGTAATGCATCATGTCGTAAAAGTCTTAAATTATCCCCAATATACCTCCTGATATGAACCCTGTCTGATCGTGAATTAGTTTAGGTAGGACTGTTTTAATTCTATTAGCTATGCGGTTGATCCTATTTTGTAAGTAACATTTAACGTGAGATTGGTCTCCCGTTTTGTATATATTCCTTGGGTTTGTCTCCTTCGGTAAACATATTATTATACCTTCTCTTTGAGTTACTGGGCATTTCTCCTTTATAAAAGCCTTCATTTAGAGAACGAATTACAAAATTTTCCCGCTGTTTTACAAAAAAAATTAAAGAAATTAACTGTTTAAAACCATCCGTGCCTGGGCCTTTTGTCATTTGCATATTTTTCAATGCTTCTTGTTGGGTTCTTCTTTTGTTATGTGGGCCCTCCAAGTTATCAGATTCGATTTTTGCTTAATTTTGGGAATGTTTTTGTAAACTTGCCTATATCGGTTGTCCCGCAATTTCCGTTCTT
>CM031601.1:69367769-69380269 GCA_018398815.1 Conus ventricosus | reverse complement strand
GTTCGGTGCCAAATCGGCACGTGGAGTCTCGATCGCACGGCTGTTCACACCCGTGTACCCGTGCGAAAGTGTCTGCCGGGGCTGCTCGGGGAAACGTTGGGGATAGGGTAGTTGGGTAGCTGGGGGAGGGGTGGTGGTGGATGGCTGGGGGAGGGGGGGGGGGTTGGAAGAGTCGGAAGAGGTGGGGTGGGGTGGGGGTGGGGGTGGGGGTGGGGGCAGCAAGGAAGGTACGTGTGTCAGTGCCGCAGCAGACGTCTGAGAGTTCTCTAATGTCTGGGCAGGGTGCTCCCGTTTGCTGGTATAGTGGTGGTGGGTGCCGTAGCGATGGTGGTGGTGGTGGTGGTGGCTGATGATGATGGGGGTGGTAGTGGTGGTTGTCATGGAGGCTGTGGTGGTGGGTGGTGTTTGTGGTTACGACGTTGGCGGTGCTGAAGTGTTGCCGGTGTGTGTGTGCGTGTGTGTGTGTGTGTGTGTGTGGGTGTGTGTGTGTGTGGTGTGTGTGTGTGTGTGTGTGTGTGTGTGTGTTGTTGTTGTTGTTGTTGTTGTTGTTGTTGTTGTTGTTGTTGTTGTTGTTGTTGTTGTCGTCGTCGTCGTCGTCGTCGTTTTTGTTGTTGTCTGCAGAGAGAGAGAGAGAGAGAGAGAGAGAGAGAGGAGAGAGAGAGAGAGAGAGAGAGAGAGAGAGAGAGAGACAGAGAGAGAGAGAGAGAGAGAGAGAGAGAGAGAGAGAGAGAGAGAGAGAGAGAGAGAGAGAGAGCAAATTTGTGATTTTTTTAACGGCAGAAATGGGATAGTGTAGTCTAGTGCAGTGCTATGCGTTGTACTGCACGTGTAATGTAATGTAGCGTCACGTTGCGAAGTGCAGTGTGGTGCAGTGTAGTACAGTGTAGAGTAGTGCAATTTGCGTAGTGTAGTGTAGTGTAGTGTAGTGTAGGTGTAGGTAGTGTAGTGTTTCGCAGCGAATGTAGTGTAGTGTAGTGTAGTGTAGAGTAGTGTAGTGTAGTGTAGTGTTAGTGTAGTGTAGTGTTTCGCAGCGAGTGTAGTGTAGTGTAGTGTAGTGTAGTGTAGTGTAGTGTAGTGTAGTGTAGTGTAGTGTAGTACAGCGTATAGCAGTGTAGTGTAGTGTAATGTTGTGTAGTGTGTAGGCGCGCGTAGTGTGCGTATTCGTGTGTGTGTGTGTGTGTGTGTGTGTGTGTGTGTGTGTGTGTGTGTGAGTGTGTGTGTGTGTGTGTGTGTGTGTGTGTGTGTGTGGTGTGTGTGTGTGTGGTGTGTGTGTGTGTGTGTGCGGGCGCGCGGTTGCCGTGGCGACGAGGGTGATGGTGGTGGTGGTTGATGATGGTGGTGGTGGTGGGGGGGGGGTGTCATGGAGGCTGTGGTGGTGGTGTTTGTGGTTACGACGTTGGCGGTGATGAAATGATGCGGTTGTGTGTGTGTGTGTGTGTGTGTGTGTGTGTGTGTGTGTGTGGTGTGTGTGTGTGTGTGGTGTGTGTGTGTGGTGCGCGCGTGTGTGTGTGCGTGTTTGCTTGCGTGCGTGCGTGTGTGTGTGTGTGTGCGTGTTTGCTTGCGTGCGTGCGTGCGTGGTGTGTGTGTGTGCGTGCGTGCGTGCGTGCGTGCGGTGCGTGGGGTGTGTGTGTGTGTGTGTGTGTGTGTGTGTGTGTGTTGTGTGTGTGTGTGGTGTGTGTGTGCGTGTGTGTGTGTGTGTGTCTGTCTGCGTCTGTGTGTCTGTGCCTGTGCGTATGTGTCTGTCCCTGTAACTGCGTGTTTTAAGAGGTTACTTACAGGTGGAATGAGTAAACGTATAAATCTACATTTGTACTTTTGTTAAAAAAAAAGAAAAAAGAAAAAAAGAAAGTGTGAATGCGGGACGCAAGCCCATGCCTCCAGCCAGTCGGGGTAGCAGACGTGAACGGTGCTCTCTGAGCCCATCATGCAAGTCTGTCTGGTGCAGTCCCATACTGTGTTGTTATCTCCCTTGTCGTGGAGGATCCTCCCTCCAGTCCTCCCCACCCCCTTCCCCTCCCCCCTCCCCCTCCCCCTTCCAACTTGGGAGTTCTGCCAGTGCTGTGGTTTCTTTCCGCTTGTTAATGTCTGTCTGAAAGAAAGAAAACACTTTCGAGTCCGGAAGTGAATCCTGCGGGTGGTTCTTCTTCTTCTTCTTCTTCTTCTTCTTCTTCTTCTTCTTCTTCTTCTTCTTCTTCTTCTTCTTTCAATCACCTTCATCCTCATCTTCCTCCTCCTCTTCCTCCTCCTCCTTCTCCTCCTCCCCTCCTCCTCCTCCTCCTCCTCCTCCTCATCGTCATCATCATCGTTCTTCTTCTTCTTCTTCTTCTTCTTCTTCTCTTCTTCTTCTTCTTCTTCTTCTTCTTCTTCTTCTTTCAATCACCTTCATCTTCATCTTCCTCCTCCTCTTTCCTCCTCCTCCTCCTCCTCTCTTCTTCTTCTTCTTCTTCTTCTTCTTCTTCTTCTCTTCTTCTTCATTCTTCTTCTTTATTCGTTACGCGGACCTGCCACCAGCGAAGACTTTGACACAACTCCTCAAAGACCTGCACGTGAACATGGAGGAGAGATCGAAACTGAGGGCACGAGGGACTGCAGACTTCGAGCAACAACGCTCTCAGGTATGCTTCCATCACGTGGATTCTTCGTCTTCTTCCTCGTTTGCTTCCCATTAGATGAGCAGCCCGGTGTCCTCGATGAAGGCTGCCGTCCATCACGTGGATGAAACTTGGCTGTGTGGTTCCAGTCTTCCCGCTTGAGCCTGCAGTACACTCAACTCTGGACAGAAGCCGGCCGGGGATATAACATCCAGTCCACAAAAGGAATGACAGTGGTGGGATTTGAACTCGCGACGCTCCAGCTCACAGACCGTGACACTAAGGATGTGACTTTTGATAGGCCTCACTGGCTGTAACTGTAGGCTGGCTGTTACACGGTGTGCCCTGTTGGTTGTTACTTCCTGTTACATTGAGCTGACTGTTAGATGTTTTATTTGTTAGTTGTTAATGGCCATTACACAAACTGACGGCTGAATGGCGTCACTTTTTGGTCGTTGCTGGCTGTTGCATTGAGCTTGCTATCAAATGGTGTCACTTGTTAGTTGTTACTGGCTGTTACATTGAGCTTGCTGTCAATTGTTGCTGGCTGTTACATTGACCTCGCTGTCAATTGGTGTCACTTGTTAGTTGTTACTGGCTGTTACATTGACCTTGCTGTCAAATGGTGTCACTTGTTAGTTGTTACTGGCCGTTAATTTGACCTTGCTGTCAATTGGTGTCACTTGTTAGTTGTTACTGGCTGTTACATTGAGCTTGCTGTCAAATGGTGTCACTTGTTAGTTGTTACTGGCTGTTACATTAGGCTGGCATTTAAACAGAATCACTTGTTATTTGGTACTGGCTGTTACATTTGAACTGGCTGTTAAACGGTATTGCTTGTTACCTGGTACTGGCTGTTACATTGAGCTGGCTGTTAAACTTGGTACTGGCTGTTACATTTGAACTGGCTGTTAAACGGTATTACTTGTTACCTGGTACTGGCTGTTACACTGAGCTGGCTGTTAAACCATATCACTTGTTATTTGGTACTGGCTGTTACACTGAGCTGGCTGTTAAACCATATCACTTGTTATTTGGTACTGGCTGTTACACTGAGCTGGCTGTTAAACGGTATGACTTGTTGGTTGTTACTGGCTGTTACATTGGGCTGGCTGTTAAACCATATCACCTCTTACTTGGTACTGGCTGTTACATTGAGCTGGCTGTTAAACGGTATGACTTGTTGGTTGTTACTGGCTGTTACACTGAGCTGGCTGTTAAACGACATCACTTGTTATTTGGTACTGGCTGTTACATTGAGCTGGCTGTTAAGTGGCATCCCTTGATAGTTGTTACTGGCTGTTACATTGACTTGGCTGTCAAATGTTTCATTTGTAAGTTGTTACTGGCCATTACATTCAACTGACTGCTAAATGGCGTCACTTGTTGGTTGTTATTGGATTTTACAATCGACTGGCTGTTAAATAGTGTTACTTGTTAGTTGTTAATGGTTGTTACATACAGCTGACTGTTAAATGGTGTCACTTGTTAGTTCCTCTTGGCTATTACATAGAGTTGGCTGTCAAATGTTTCATTTGTTAGCTGTTATTGGCCGTTACATTGAACTAACTGTTGAATAGTGTCACTTGTTGGTTGTTACTGGACGTTACATTCAACTGACTGGTAAATGGCGTCACTTGTTGGTTGCTACTGGACGTTACATTCAACTGGCTGTTAAATGATATCACTTGTTAGTTGATTTGGCTGTTACATAGAACCGCCTGTTAAATGGTGTTACTTGTTAGTTGTTACTGGGTCTTACATAGAGCTGACTGTTAAATGGTGTCACTTGTTAGTTCCTACTGGCTGTTACATAGAGCTAACTGTCAAATGCTTCACTTGTTGGTTGTTTTACTGGCCGTTACATTGAACTGACTGTTGAATGGTGTCACTTGTTAGAAGTAACTGGCCATTAAATTGAAGTGACTGTTGAATGGTTGCCACTTATTGTTGTTCACTGGCCGTTACATTGTAGTGACTGTTGAATGGTGTCATTTGTTAGTTGTTTTAACTGGCCGTTACATTGAACTGACTGTTGAATGGTGTCACTTGTTGTTTTACTGGCCGTTACATTGAAGTGACTGTTGAATGGTGTCACTTGTTAGAAGTAATGGCCGTTACATTGAAGTGACTGTTGAATGGTGTCATTTGTTAGTTGTTTTACTGGCCGTTACATTGAACTGACTGTTGAATGGTGTCACTTGTTGTTTACTGGCCGTTACATTGAGTGACTGTTGAATGGTCCTTGTTAGAATAACTGGCCGTTATTGAAGTGACTGTTGAATGGTGTCACTTGTTGGTTGTTTTACTGGCCGTTACATTGAACTGACTGTTGAATGGTGTCACTTGTTGGTTGTTTTACTGGCCGTTACATTGAAGTGACTGTGAAGGGTGTCACTTGTTTGGGTTGCTGCTGGAATGTCACTTGGGCTTGTTACTGTATGAACTGGTTTATCACTTGTTAGTTGTTTTCTGGCTGGTACATTGAGGGGCTGTCAATGGTGTCACTTGTTATTGTTAGAAATGTTACTTGAGCTGCTGTTAAACATGATAGTGTTGGTGTACAGGAGGGGATGCTCCATATAATTTTACTGTGTTTCAAACGTACATGATGGAAACGACAGGATGACAGGGAAAGGATGACCCAAGAAAGACGACTGAAAGACAGATGCCATGGAGACGAGAGACAGACAGTGAGAAAGGAATGAAGAAAGAAAGAGACAGAATGAAAGACAGACTCGGCAGCAGACAGTCAGAAGAAGAAAGAAGAAAAGAAAGAAAAGAAAGAAGAAGGAAAGAAGTAGAAAGAAAGAAAAGAAAGAAAGAGAAGAAAGAAAGAAAAGAAAGAAAGAAAAAGAAAAAGAAGAGAAGAAAGAAGAAAAAGGGGGAAAGCAGGGGGAAAACGTGATGAGAGATAGAAAAGAAGATAAGGAAGGAAGAGTAGAGGGTGAGGGGATGAAGGAGGGTGTGCATCGAAGTGGGTTGGGGAGGACAGGGAAGAAAGCGATGGTGATGATGTAAAAACAGCATGACTTTCTTTTTCTTTTCTTTCTTCCTTTCTTCTTCATTTTCCTCTTTTTTGTTTTGTTTTTGATTTTGTTCTTTTGCTTTAGTTTTATTGGTTTTGTTGTGGTTTGGTTTTGGTTCTGTGTGTGTGTGTGTGTGTGTGTGTGTGTGTGTGTGTGTGTGTGTGTGTGTGTGTGTGTGTGTGTGTGCGTGCGTGCGTGCGTGCGTGCGTGCGTGCGTGCGTGCGTGCGAGCGCGTGCGTGCGTGCGTGCGTGCGTGCGTTCGTGTGTGCGTGCGTTCGTGTGTGCGTGTGTGTGTGGTGTGTGTGTGTGTGTGTGTGTGTGTGTGTGTGTGTGTGTGTGTGTGTGTGTGTGTGCGTGCTTGTGTTGTTGTTGTTGTTCGCTCATTAGCCTCTGTCTTTTGTGTGTTTTTTTCCGAGGGCGGTCTTCAGATTTTAAAAAATCATCGCAAAACAAAACAGAACAAAACAAAGCGAAGAAAATGTCTTTTTTTTCCCCTCTCACCCGAACTGGGCCAGGCAGACCGCTAGGAACAGAGAGGGAGATAAGGTGTGAGAAAGGTGGGGGGAACCCCCCCCCCCCCCCCCCCCCATCTCTGTCCGCCCCTGCTGACTCAGGCATATAGCTGGTGGGAACCGACAAGTGGGAGACGCGTCTCCGGCAGGAGATGATTATTTTTCTCCTCTTCTCGGAACAAAGCGAAGAGGAGACGATGATGTCTTTCTTCGTTCGTGAGAGCAGTCATCGTACGTCCTGTTAGTTGTTCGTCACGTCGTTCGTTAGTATGTACTGCTTGCTGACAAGAAATGATAATAAAGCAGTAAACCTATACATATTCTCTCTCTCTCTCTCTCTCTCTCTCTCTCTCTCTCTCTCTCTCTCTCTCTCTCTCTCTCTCTCTCTATCTCGCTCATCATAGGCTGTGTGTGTGCGTGCGTGCGCGCGCTTATGTGTGTGTTGTGTGTGTGTGTTTGTGTGTGTGTGTGGTGTGTGTGTGTGTGTGTGAGAGAGAGAGGAGAGAGAGAGAGAGGAGCAGAAGACAGAGACAAGTGAAGAGAATGTGATTCAGCGGATGACTCAGCGGGTCAGGTCTCTGTATTTTTGTTGCTGTTTGTTGTGTGTTCTTCTTTTGTAAGTTAGATACATAAGATAATATGCAGGCAATGGCTAGCGGTACGCTTCACTGACCTGCATCGAAACGGAAACTTACAAGTCTCTCTAAATAGACGATGACACACAACACACACAACACAGCCACAATCAGCTATCACATCGTCTTCACCCTCGTTATCCTCGTACCCCTCCCGACCTAGGCTGCAGAACACACAGGCCGGGGTTATATTTATCTCTTTACTGCCAGCCTGAGGGCTGGGTTACAGCATTTTCCTCCCCGACCTTCGCTCTGGCGCCAGATGGTAAGTTGACTCTCAGCCCAAAATAGCCCGGGGCCGACATGGCGGAACTCGTCAGGGAGGCCCGTCATGCATTTCGGCGGTTATTTTGGGAAACAGAGATGCAGAGCGACCTGCCGTTCTTGGCTTTCACGTGCTGAGTAATGGGGTGAGTGGTGTTTATTGGTGCGGCGCCACTCAGTGCAGTTGGATGGTGGCAGGATGTGTGGTTGGTTGGTTGGCTAGTCGGTTGCTTGGCCTGTTGGCTGGACAGGTGAATGAAAGGTCATCGAAAGAAGTACAGTATTCCCGTACCCAGGGAAAATTGAAAAAAAAAAAAAAATTATGCAAAACTGAACTGTAATTGTATTACGTCAGTTTGACTATTTCATGTTCATATTTTATGAAAGCTTACATAATAAAAGCCATATAAAATTCTAGTCAGTGATCATGTTACAGAAGATATTTGTTTCTAATTCCAAATTAAAAAATAAATTTTGATAGGTTAATTATCAAGAAATAAATACAGAAATGACTCTGGAGACCTGAACGTAGGCACTAGCATCCGAACGCACAGGCCTACCTTGTTTAATCATTGAAACAGAAGTAGAGAGACGGCGATTCCAAAACTCAAAGGTGATATCGCACCACTCAACGAGAACTGGTACGGGGTAGATGTGTGTTGGTAATTTCCCCAACGGCAGGGTACCGAAACGTCCAGTTAAAATGTAATGTAGTCTGGAATGGCATTAACAGCTTGACTGAAATGGAAACCTTGGGAAGTACAAACGGTCTGGACTACCCATCTAAGTACACATTTGTTTACTGGTGTCAGACTCTAACTCACGCAACGTGGACACACAATCAGTCAGACAAACAAAAGAAAGTCTCCTTCCACCGCTTCCACTTTCCCTGGCCTGAATCAGGTTCCATTGACTGCTGGATGGACAGAGACTTTTCATTCGGTAAAAGATCTGACCCAACCTGAGGTTCGATCTCACAATAGCCGGCTCCACAGCCGAGCGCCCTAACTGACTTTAGGGAACCTTGGGGAAAGAGAAGACACACTCTGTTGGCGTTGGACCTGTGCCCTCCTCTGGTGTCCCAGGTCAGTGGGGCGACTGAGTGACATGACAAACGCGAGATCTGAAGGTCCTGTCCATAGAGTTCTCTGGCTACAGTCATGTGCGACAATGTAGAGGCAAAGTAGTTTTAGTGCAGTCCTTCATGGATCTGTGTGGCCCCGTCGTCGAAGCGCTTGTCGAGAAAACGCTCTCTCTCTCTCTCTCTCTCTCTCTCTCTCTCTCTCTCTCTCTCTCTCTCTCTCTCTCTCTCTCTCTCTCTTCTGTGTGTGTGTGTGTGTGTGTGTGTGTGTGTGTGTGTGTGTGTGTATGTGTGTGTGTGTGTGTGTGTGTCTTTCTGTCTGTCTGTGTCTCTATATCTTAGTCTCCATTCTCTCTTCTCTCTCTCTCTCTCTCTCCTCTCTCTCTCTCTCTCTCTCTCACGTACACACACACACACACACACACACACACACACACACACGCAAGCACGCACACACGCACGCACGTAAGCATGCACGCACGCGCGCACGCCCAGGACTTCGTCAGTTAAATTCACTCGACATTTCTCACAATCTTTCCCGGCGAAACGTGAATTTAATCACTTTGTCTCTTTCTGTCAACCTCTTGACCTACTCACGGATTATAGTTGACCTTCGACCTCTGAAGCGACATCCGCCATGTTGAATGATAAACAGCAGGGAAGCGTGACAGAAGCCAACACGCACATGATCACACAGGGGGAAAAAAAACAAGATATTTCCCTCCTTCAAAGATAAAACACATCACGCTACCATGTCGCAAATCTGCCGTCATGAACTGCACGAACTCCAGGGCAACAAGAAGGAGAGTAGCTACGAACGGGGCTAAATTGGCAGGTTGATGACATAATTAGGGCCCCGGAGTGTGATAGTTAGTAAGTTAAGGTGATGTTGCTTATAGCCCAGCCGACCGCGAAGGGCCATATCAGGGCTATCATCGCGTTGAAGTCAACTCACAAGTCCTTCATTCAGCGACAGCTGGATGTGGACAGAGGGCTTAGCCGACAAGACAGTCATTGGATCACGTATGTTTCACATGGAATTTCCGCATACAACAGGATGCATGAAATAAGGATACAGGACTGTAGCCAAGCCCGGTCAAGGAGGGTTATCTTCTGACCGTGAGAGTCAGATAACAAAGCACGTCACGTCCACGGAAAGAGGAAAATTTGCTGTCAGACAACATCAAGCAAAGGATTTTACACACAGCGCGCGTGCGCACACGCATGCACACGCATGCACACACACACACACACACACACACACACACACACACACACACACACAC
This sequence comes from Conus ventricosus, assembly GCA_018398815.1. Lineage (NCBI taxonomy): Eukaryota > Metazoa > Mollusca > Gastropoda > Neogastropoda > Conidae > Conus > Conus ventricosus. The sequence goes on along the minus strand of CM031601.1, from coordinate 69,370,871 downwards.
CACACACATGCACACACGCAAGCACACACGCACATACGCAGGCACGCACACACACACACACACACACACACACACACACACACACACACATACACACACACACACGCGCGCGCGCGCGCGCGCGTACACACACACGCACACACACACACACACACACACACACACACATACTCACACACATTTACTTACGGATGCGCGCACGCGCACACACACACACACACACACACACACACACACACACTCGACACACGTCATCAAGATGGCGGAGACAACAAGCCGCTGAATTCAGAACGTGCGGGGTTTTTTCCACAATACTCCAGGAATGACGAGGACAAGGAGCACAGGGCATGTGCACAGATCGCAAGAAAGTGGCGATGAAGCAGCAAGTAGCAGCACCATCTCTGAGATCGGTGCACTTACGAAGAATAAGAGGGACGGTCGAAACCACGTTAAGAACGCCGCAGCGAAGAACGCTAGATCAGCTGAGTCGGCATCTACCACTACCAGCATGTGTGCTTCTGTCAGTCTCCATCCATTGAGCAACGACGTCCTGCTGAGGAAAATAGACGAAATGACCGAGACAATTTGTTCCCTGTGCTCCCGAATCTCTTCCCTTGAAACGGCCGTACGAGACACCCAAGCAGCAAACAATGTACGAGCAGAACATACAAAAGAGGTCAGTCATAGTTCTACACAGACAAAAATAAATGAAAATTCTATGACATATGCAGATGCAGCCAAGCATACTTCTCAAAAACAAACAAAGCACAAAACCACTCAAAATCAACTGAAAAACTTGAAACCAAAATCTGAGAATGTACAAAAAGAAAGGAAGAGAACAACTGATGTTAAAAGAAATGACGTAAACAAAAGAAATGACGTTTTGACTTCTGACGTTAAAGAGGTGTCGGAAAAAAGAAAAGAAGTTCAAGATCTCCCTACAGCTGTAATCGTTCATGACTCTGTCATGACTGGTGTTCAGGGCGGACGGCTAGGTCTATCTTACGGGTGAATGCGATCACAATGAAAGCACACACCACTGAAGAAGTAGAGAAGGCAGTCAAATCTGCATGTACGAGCAAATCTCCCGACGCAATACTGATTCATTGCGGGATCAATGATGTAAAAAAGAAGGATGCACCCACAGCTGCAAACTCTCTCATTACTTGTGCAAGAAGATTTCAGAACAACACCCGGGTGTAAAATCATCATAAGCAAGATTGCCCCAACAAGGGATCCAACGTTAGAAATAAAAAGAAGTCTTTCAATGCTATACTGTCCAATGAACTCTACGAACATGATAGAATAACCACCGTGTATCATGATAACCTGAAAACCAGTCTGAACTTCATGAAGGACAAGATTCATCCCAATCGAAGAGGAACCAGCGTCCTAGCCGGAAACATAGGGAGAGCCTTGCGGAACCTCTTCTGGGTGACTCCACGTAGATCCAGACCACGACACAATAGCCTGCCACCTAGAAGACAGCAATATTCCCGACCCTCTTATACTACCACACGGGCTTCCACGACTACCAAGCTTCATGGTGGAACCCTTACGATGTGTTGTACGACTATTAACTACATCCTTAAAGAGGAGCTGTAGACAGTGTTCACGTCTTGATTTTGGAGTTGCAGACAGTGTTCCTGAGTATAGTTATTAAAAACCCTGTCATTTTTTCGTCTGAAAGACGGTTGTAGTGTCAAACTACCTATCCTCTTTACTTGAAGACGTGTACAGAACAAATAGTTATTCTCATTGTATTTTGCCTACTATTTTCATAAGCACACACAGTTTTCTTGTTTTTTTGTGTGTGTTTTTTCTTCTTTCTTTTTTTTTTCTTTTTTTTTCTTTTTTTTTTTTTGAAGTTGTTATTCATGTGATTTCTTTTTAGATTCATGCGTTACATTTCTTAGTACATTAAGTATTTAATTTGACGTCCTTTGTAGAATTCATATGATTCTTAAATAATGTCTTCATATAGTCAATCGATAGTACATAACTTGTCGTTTTTTCAGTGGAATTGTAGATCTATAACTACAAACCAAGCATACTTACGTCATCATCTTTCTTCAAACCCATACGAAGTTTTGATATTACAATCGTTGAATGTTATCCCTTCCAAACTGCCCAGTCTGCCTAACTATTATTTCCCTCCAGTATACGACAAGGGAAGTTCCAACGGTCACGTAAATACCGCAATATATATACGTGAAGGGCTTCAGTATAACATAAGTGTATCACCAATCCCAAAATCTGTCAGTGATGTACATGCATGCGTAGCCAATATAAAACTTCGTAATTCTTTTACAATGCATGTTATGTCAGTATATTTTCCTAAAGGCCCGAATGATCAGAATTCTGACTGGCTACGCGCTATTCAAGATCAACATTGTAATAAGTGGTTAATAGCGGGTGACTTTAATGCTCACTCGCCATTCTGGGAAAATGATTGTAACACGGTTACCAGTAATCGTCTTGTTGAAAACATCGTAGATAGTTCATTCCACCTTTTAAACGATGGCAGTATCACCCGGATCCCAGATATATCCAAACATAGAGCTACAGCTATAGACCTTTCCTTTATCTCACCAGAACTTGCTCCATCTTGCACATGGGAAACATGTAAAGATACGTTAGGTAGCGATCATTTGCCTATAATTATGACCATTGTTAAAGAAAATATTCAGGGTAATAATAATGTACATGATACTCCAGTGAAATACAACTATAAGTGTGCAGACTGGGATAAATTTCAAACTATTCTAGCTTGTCAAAACTTCGATAAATGTATGCAAGAGCATACTGACATGCAATATTCAGAATTCAAGGATGCAGTTATTTTGGCAGCTAATTCATCAATCCCAAGACTACAAACCACAAAACAGTCTAAACATGTAGGGAATATCTGGTGGACTAATGAATGTGAACAAGCTGTTAATTTTAAAAAAGACAAATATAAGGAGTACATTAAGGCGAAAACAGAAAAAAATCTAGATGAAAATTTACGCAAACAGTTAATAGAAGAAAGTCATATGGAAATGAAGAAAGCAAAGACACACAGTAATAATGTAGTAGCCAAAACAAAACGGCTATATTGGA
>CM031601.1:69360269-69362769 GCA_018398815.1 Conus ventricosus | reverse complement strand
GTCCAGTAATGAGTCTGCCCCATTCTCTAGGAGTCTTTGCATTGTTGGCCTTGAGATTATTCCGTGATTTGTTTGGTTGGTGATGTTTCTTGCTCTTCCTCTCAGTCTAGATGTGCGGCTACTTCCTCTCTTCATGTTCAGCTCTGGAAGACAGTCCATGGTAAAGTGGCTTTGATCTTGTTTGTTAAGGTGATTTTTATTTTCAAATCACACAAGACCGGCAATTCTGTAATCCAGGTCTTATCACTGACTTGGAGTCTTTAAGCTGTACGCACCATTGTCTTTCTGGATTGTGAGGACATTTAGCTGACTGTGTATCTTCAGCCCGACTTACCTTCGGTGACCAAACCGTCAGTGTATATTTTGATCAAATCTTTTATGCCGAGTTTCTCCACTTGCATCTGAATTTCTGCGTTGGTCTTGCCTTGGCCATCTGAACAATGTTTTTCAAGCTTTGGAGCTTTGGTACAGGCGTTTGGAGTGGTCCGGATACTTTTCCCGTTCCTTAGTTTTCTTGAGTTCTGATAACTGGCACACAAGGTGTATATTGTCGTCTGTCTGTCTGTCCCGTCCATGATATTCCACGTCCCAGACGAGGCATTTTGCTTCTTTAACTGCTGCCTGTGGTGAGTTTGGAAGGTTTTCAAGTGCTCTGAAATATGCCTTCAACTGTTCTGTCTTGTGCATGAACTGCGTTGAAGTTCTCAAGATCAGTTTCATTGCTTCATTTTGAATTCTTTCTTATTTAAGAAGATTGCTGCAGGACAGTGTTATAAGCCCTAAGCCATAGTCAATCACACTGCGTAATATAGTCGGTAGAGATGGCGTTGTTCAATATCTTTAGCTTCTATTGCTTCACGGCAGACAGGCCCTTTTTGCATTCAAGTACAATATTCTCACATGTATTCGAAGGTCAGCATTTTTATTAAAGCTGTATCCAATAGCGTAGGTTGTCAACTGATGTCCATTTGCATTCCATTGAAAGAAACTGGCGAGGGTAATGTTTCCTTGATGTTGTTGTTGAAGTGCGATCAATGTCTGCGCTTTTGTAGGGCTGATGGATGATCCAGTTTCTTGACAACACTGAGCAATGTAGTTTAATTGCTGCTGGACTGCTTTCGTTCTTTGTTGACATTCTTTGATGTTTGGAAGGTCAGACCGTCATCTGCTAGTGTCAACACACAAGCAATTCCTTTGCTATTGAGGCTAACAAGACTTTTAGTGTAAACAATGTACGAAACAGCGATGGGAAGAGAAACCTTGAGGAAATCTCTAGGAGAGACTATGAGAATCACAATCCAGTCTCGAAATCGTTCACTCTTTAACTGCTACAGCAAATCGTTGTGCGAGTGATGCGCTGACTCTTTAGTCAAGAAATTCCATGAATTGAAAACTGAACTTCGATGTAGTGCATCTTCCAGGTCTTTTGCTAGTCAGTGATTCTTGGAATCCTTGATATACTTCACAGGCAAAAGTGGCAGAGTTTTCCCATGTAGCTTACTTTCACCGGTGCTGTAGCCTCCAAGGTTTCGCACGTGTACGCGCGCGCGTGTGTGTGTATGTGTGTGTGTGTGTGTGTGTGTGTGTTGTGTGTGTGTGTGTGTGTGTGTGTTGTGTACAGAGAGAGAGAGAGAAGAAAGAGAGAGAGAGAGAGAGAGAGAGAGAGAGAAAGAGAAAGAGAGAGATGTTTTGCTATGAAATGTGTGCATCCTACCTATAAAAGACAAACAGTCTGCATTCCCAGCTAATGTACGCATTTGACTTAGCACACAAGTGGCAGAGAAACGCCTGTGACGCACGACCCAGTTGATTTACTACACCAAAAATCACACATAAAAACAGTGCAGCCGATCATGCTAAAACAAAGGGACATCACCAAGGTTCCCGCCCTCAGCTTTTGCTAATGCGTTTGTCAGAGTGTTCATTGTCTGTATACAAGATCGGCGCTTTAGCGTATCGCCATACAGTGCTTCCTACCTTTCTCCGCCTCTATCGCGTATGCGGACAGCAGATGAGCGGAAAGGAAGGAAGGAGGGTGAGGATGGGGGGGGGGGGGGGGTGGGGTGGGGGGGGGGGAGGTGGGGGGGGGGGATAGTCCTGGGCGTACTAAGCCGTTGGAGATGGACACGGATGATAAAACAGACCGTGTGATGTGACAGAGCATGACCAGCCGAGAGGCAGCAAACAGGTAATTAACAACCATTGACACTCACACTCACCCTCCCTAACCCCCACCCCCCCCACCCCCCCCGCACCCCACCCTCCTCCGTCACCCTCAGCTAGCGTGGCAGGACTCTCTCTCTCTTTTCTCTCTCTCTCTCTCTCTCTCTCTCTCTCTCTCCCCTGGCGCAAAAGACAATAGATTAACTCAGACAAAACTCCCTCGACCCGACAATGAAGTGAACTTTCCGATTTCATACATTACAGCTGATGTTTTATGTCATTTCTCCTTGATCTTGTGCAAGATCTTTTGAAATATAGAGACTGACCTATTTCAAGA
>CM031601.1:69345615-69355169 GCA_018398815.1 Conus ventricosus | reverse complement strand
TGACTTGGCTCTTACATTATCTGTGGGGACTGACTTGGCTCTTACATTATCTGTGGGGACTGACTTGGCTCTTACATTATCTGTGAGGACTGACTTAGCTCTTACATTATCTGTGGGGACTGACTTGGCTCTTACATTATCTGTGGGGACTGACTTGGCTCTAACACTATCTGTGGCACTGACTTGGCTCTTACATTGTCTGTGGGGACTGACTTGGCTCTTACACAATATATTATGTGGGACTGACTTGGCTCCTACATTGTCTGTGGGGACTGACTTGGCTCTTACACAATACATTATATGGGACTGACTTGGCTCTTACATTGCCTGTGGGGATTGACATGGCTATTACATTGTCTGTTGGGACTGACATGGCTCTTACACAAATCTGTTATGTGGGACTGACTTGGCTCTTACACTATTGTGGGACTGACTTGGCTCTTATATTATCTATGGGGACTGACTTGGGTCTTATATTATCTGTGGGGACTGACTTGGCTCTTACATTATCTGTGGGACTAACTTGGCTCTTACAATATCTGAGGGACTGACTTGGCTCTTACATTATCTGTGGGACTGACTTGGCTCTTACATTTTCTGTGGGACTGACTTGGCTCTTACATTATCTGTGGGACTGACTTGCCTCTTACACTCTCTGTGGGACTGACGTGGCTCTTACATTATCTGTGGGACTGACGTGGCTCTTACACTATCTGTGGGACTGACATGGCTCTTACACTATCTGTGGGACTGACATGGCTCTTACACTATCGGAGCCGGAATAGCTCGTTGGTAGAGCGCCTGACTCGTAATCTTGGTGATCCTGGGGTTGCGGGTTCGAACCTCTGCCGGGGCGTTTCGGTACAGGGGGATTTTTCCCTCGGAGTTAACATTGGTTTGACTCCATTTCCCATACAGTCCTTCGAATGAGACTATAAACCGAGGTTCCGTGTGTGAACGCACGCATAACATCTTGCACACACGTAAAATCCCATCACCAACTTTCGGAAGAGCAGGCCAGTTTGGCCGTTGGTATGGATGACACGTTACACATAGCATGCACCCTGCGTGAGAAATGGAAAGAATGAAGGAAGTAAGGAAAATGAGTGATCGATATTGAATGATACTGACTGGATGACACGGGAAACGACTGAATGAAGCGCCAGCTGGCAGCTCTTCAGTCGGCACTACCCAGGTAGGCAGCCCGTTGTGTAAACGAGTGTTGATTGTAAAGCGCTTAGAGCTTGGCCTCTAGCCGAGAATAGGCGCTATATAAGTATTCATTATTATTATTATTATTACTATCTGTGGGACTGACATGGCTCTTACACTATCTGTGGGACTGACTTGGCTCTTACACTATCTGTGGGACTGACTTGGCTCTTACACTATCTGTGGGACTGACTTGGCTCTTACATTATCTGTGGGACTGACTTGGCTCTTGCATTATCTGTGGGGACTGACTTGGCTCTTACACCATCTGTGGGATTGGCTCTTACACTCTCTGCAGGAGTGATGATGATTTTTTTTAACCATCTCTGGGATTGATTACTTTTTACACCATTTGTAGAAACTAACTCGTCTTCTACATATTCTGTGGGGATTGGCCGCCTTTTTCAGGTGTTGATAAAGTGGGAGAAACGCAGGGGCGATTTGCGGTGTTTATGAGGAGTGGGTCATTGAGGAGTGGAGTGAAGAGCAGAGTCGAGCTAATGAGGACTGGACTGCACAGGGCCACTCATGGTCACGGCGGTGCTCTTTGTCATCCTCTGTTCTGCACGGTCACTGGACGAGGCGTGGCGGACATGTGAGTGGACCTCTTCTCCATGATCAGTCGATTCTTCTCCTGAAATGTCCATTCTTCTCCCTGATCTGTCGATTCTTCTCCCTGATCTGTCGATTCTTCTCCCTGGTCTGTTGGTTCTCCTCCCTGAACTGTCGATTCTTCTCCCTGGTCTGTCGATTCCCCTCCCAGTCTGTCGATTCTTCTCTCTTGATTCTTCTCCCCGGTCTGTCCATTCTTCTCCCTGGTCTGTCCATTCTTCTCCCTGATCTGTCGATTATTCTCCCTGGTCTGTTGATTCTGTCGATTCTTCTCCCGGTCCATCGATTCCTCTCCCGATCTGTCATTCTTCTTCCTGGTCTGTCCATTCTTCTCCCTGGTCTGTTGATTCTCCTCCCTGGTCTGTCGATTCTTCTCCCTGGTCTGTCGATTCTTCTCCCCTTCTGTCGATTCTTCTCCCCTTCTGTCGATTCTTCTCCCGGTCTGTCGATTCTTCTCCCTGGCCTGTCCATTCTTTCCCTGGTCTGTCGATTATCCTCCCTGGTCTGTCGATTCTTCTCCTGGTCTGTCGATTCTTCTCCCCCTTCTGTCGATTCTTCTCCTGGTCTGTCGATTCTTCTCCCCCTTCTGTCGATTCTTCTCCCTGGTCTGTCGATTCTTCTCCCTGGTCTGTCGATTCTTCTCCCCTTCTGTCGATTCTTCTCCCTGGTCTGTCGATTCTTCTCCCTGGCCCGTCGATTCTTCTCCCTGGCCTGTCGATTCTTCTCCCTGGTCTGTCGATTCTTCTCCTGGACTGTCGATTCTTCTCCCTGGACTGTCGATTCTTCTCCCGGTCTGTCGATTCTTCTCCCTGGTCTGTCGATTCTCTCCCTGATCTGTCGACTCTTCTCCCCCTTCTGTCGATTCTTCTCCCCTTCTGTCGATTCTTCTCCCTGGTCTGTCGATTCTTCTCCCTGGTCTGTCGATTCTTCTCCCTGGTTGGCGATTCTCCTCCCTGATCTGTCGATTCTTCCCTGGTATGTTGATTCTTCTCCCTGGTCTGTCGATTCTTCTCCCTGGTATGTTGATTCTTCTCCCTGGTATGTTGATTCTCCTCCCTGATCTGTCGATTCTTCTCCTGGTCTGTCGATTCTTCTCCCTGGTCAGTCGATTCTGTTGATTCTCCTCCTGATCTGTCGATTCTTCTCCCTGGTCTGTCGATTCTTCTCCCTGGTCTGTCGATTCTTCTTCCTGGTCTGTCGATTCTTCTCCTGGTCTGTCGATTCTCCTCCCTGGTCTGTCGATTCTTCTCCCTGGTCTGTCGATTCTCCTCCCTGGTCTGTCGATTCTCCTCCCTGGTCTGTCGATTCTCCTCCCTGGTCTGTCGATTCTCCTCCCCGATCTGTCGATTCTTCTTCCTGGTTTGTTGATTCTCCTCCTGATCTGTCGATTCTTCTCCCTGATATCTGTATTCTCCCTGATCTGTCAAATCTTCTCCCTGGTGTGTGTATTCTCCTGATCTGTCAATTCTTCTTCCTGGTCTGTCGATTCTTCCCCCTGATGTGTTGATTCTTCTCCCTGATCTGTCGATTCTTCTCCCCCTTCTGTCGATTCTTCTCCCTGATCTATCGATTACTTTCCCTGATCTGTCGATTCTTCTCCCTGATCTGTCGATTCTTTCCCCTGATCTGTCGATTATTTCCCCTGATCGTGTCCTTCTCCCTGATCTTTTACTTGTTCCTGGTTCTATCGATTATTCTCCATGATCTGTCACTTTTCCCTGATCCGCCATTTCTTCCCCCTGACCTGTTCTCAGTGATCAGTTTCAGTCTACACAGATACATAAATTGTGTGTGTGTGTGTGTGTGTGTGTGTGGGGTGTGTGTGTGTTTTAAATATCTGCCTTGACTTTATGTCCATATTTGCCCTTAGTCTGCCTACTCCGTACCTTTTTACTCCAGAAACTATAAGTAGTGACAACCATTAGTACGCGCATGTTCTGCTAATTTAATGAAAATATTTGGAATTTCGAAATAACTTATTGCGCTGTCCACATACGGGAATTAATCAGTTCACAATGTAATCTGGAAACGACTATGAAATAACGTACAGGATTATCCATATAAGACACACACACACACACACACACACACACACCCACACACCACACACACACACACACACACACACACCACCACACAACACACACACACACACACACCACACACACGCTTTCTCTCTCTCTCTCTGAAGTGGTGGTGGTTAATGGTATGTCTACATATAGGCGGAAGTCCGCCATTGTCCAAACGTGGTGCCCAGAGGGACTTCCGCTAACACTACTGTGGCGTGGCCGTACGAATCCACAGGGATGGAGGAGGAGGGTGGGGTGTGGGTGTGGGATGTGGGGAAGGGGGGTACCGTTAGGTAGAAAGGGATAGAGCGGAGGAGACGGGGTGGAGGTAAGGGAGGGAGGGTGTATGTTTTCAGTGGCCATTTGTCGGCCGGCTCCGGGCTGCTGGGCACCAATTTACAAGTGGTCAGTGCTGGCTGGACACAAAGAAGTAAAGAGGCGGGAGGGAGGGGTGACGGCCGGATAGAAGGGTGAGGGGTGGGAGTGGGAGGGAAGGTGTTTGAAGTGGTCTGTCGTGGTTGTTTGCAAAGCGCCCGGGGGTTGGGGGGTGAGGGGGTGGGGTGGTGGGGTGGGGGGTGTTCAAATAAAGGGCAGGGTCGGTTTCTCGTAACTCTTTATAGACAGTCTGACCATATCCCGCTTGGTCACACGTGGGCTTCTGATGTCATAATGCAAAGTCAATGTTCCTGCTAACCATTTCTCCTTTCTGCCTTCCGCCCGCAATTCCAGAGCCGACTGATCGTTCCTCTCTGTTGACATGTCTTTGATGTTTCAGTTCTGCACTTCGCGGGCGTGTAGGGTCGTCACACAATGTTGTTTGTTATTACCGGCCGTGCAGGTGCAGTGGGATTTCAAGCCCTTTAATTCACAATCCTAGGGTTTTATGTTTCTGCCTGCAACATTTCTAGGGCAGCAAGTAATACAGGCAGAACGGACAAAACCAGTATTACCGCCACCACACTCACCAACATTCTCTCTCTCTCTCTCTCTCTCTCTCTCTCTCTCTCTCTCTCTCTCTTTTTACTTTTGGATTGATTAAACGGATTTTTCTTGAGCGCTTCCTTTAAATTTGTGCAATAAACAATCGTCAGTCAGCTCTAAACGAGAAAAAATGTAAAAGGTGGGGGTGGTTACTTACGGATGTTTCTATTGTCTTCCAGTAAATAAACTGGGAAGAAATACTTTTTTTTTCAATTTAAGTGATGTTCCCGTTGTCATATGAACAGGTTCAGTACAGCACTCTCCACCCTGCTTCTCGAAATGAGAATTTCCCTTTTTCTGCTACCTTTGACTAACCTCAATCAAGCAAAACGAAACAAAACAACACTGCTCTTCGGTCTACGGGAAAACAGTGCGTAAAGTTTGGCATGCTCATGGCCCGGTTTGTTTCCCTTTGGAGTAAACCACGCGTGCGCATGAAAAAAAATGGTGTGCAATTAAAACAAGACTTTGCACGCCGTCATTGAGCCGCAACAAATGTGCGAACAACATGCAATCACTTTGTATATGATATTGTGAAAAATAATGACGGTTTACATTTACCGAATTTCCCAGTTAGTACATGGTATTCATCACCATATAAATTGTACATGTACAGCTTTTCTGAAGGGAAAAAAATGGCTTTGACAAAATTGGCAGTTTTCAATACTTAGTCTACCTCTTCTGGTGTACAGATTCCAGTGAAACATAGTGTTGACAATGATGAGCAATATTCAGTTCTTGTGCTTAAACACTTTCAGGTGGGGCAATAGTTTTACGTCGAAAGAATGAGACCATTTCATTCCTCTTTCTATCACACACTCTTCCCACCTCTTCTTCGTTCAATGTCTCATACCTTCTGGGAACTCCAGCTGTCTGGAGTGGAGATATATTGTTGGCCTTTGCTCAAATACACAGTTATGAATTTATTTACAAAAAAAATGAAACTTTGATAAGTACACAGCCTAAATATTTACAATTGTGAATTTAATTAAAAAGTGGGACAATAGAAAGAGCAGGAAGAATTCTACATAATAATTATCTTAACCAACACTTGTTCCTTATACGAAGTTACATGTCCTGCTTGCACAGAAATAAAACAAGAGAGACAACTTGCCTGTCTGACTTGCAAGTCAAGTGTGTAAGCGTTCATTGTAACAGCTCATCCCGTCAGGCTGTCGAGAAATGTACACCAGCACAACGCTTTCTTTGGTTTAACGACTCACTCACTATGTGCCAGTCACATGCATTCTTTCCTTGGGCAGTGGAGACAACATGGACATCAACATCGTTGAAATGTTCCGCGACTGAGCAATTATTGTCGTCAAGCAGAGAACTTAGAAGGTGATGTCCTGCATATGTTGGGTCAGAACAAGCACCGCTGAACACCATCAAAGTGACACGGCCGCAATGGAACAAGGTCATCGCGGAATGGTTTCCTCATGACGACGTGACACTGACTGCTTCTCGTGGATCGCTGGTGCCCGGGCTGCGGCGAGGAAAGCCAAGGTCTGGCCGTAGACGGGGAACCGGAATGAGCAGCTAACGCCATTGGAGTGGCACAGAGGAGGAGACAGCAAACAGTTGATGTTTGTTGTAAGATTTTGAATAAGACATCATTTTACCTATCACTTATTAATGTAAAAGTCAGTGATTTCAGCTTCACAATTTCTAAGAAGAATAAAGTTTACTATAGATCCTAAATCGCAGATTTTACGGCCATTACCATTAAGTGACATCCGGGTCATGGTTGGCGGAGTCTGATCCAAGTTTGATTCTGCAAGCACTGGTTTTTGCTGAAAACAGAGAACCCAGCTCTGATTCTGCTTGAGCCAGAAGCTTTCACTGACGCCTGCAGTGTTTGGTCTCGCGCCCTTTCTCTTATTCTCTGGCCACTGTGGGGTTCACAAGGACTTGCCTTGCCCTCCAGTTCACTCCCACAGAGCGCAGGAACAGCTCCAGCCCGGTTCCCATCTCCACCACGGCACCCACAGAGCCGGATCCTGGATCCGTTTCCTTTATACGAGACAGATTCTGGACACCACTCGTGGATGGCTCCCTGTCCGACTTCAAGGCCTATGCTGCAGTGATGGGTGTCATGACGTCGTTTCCGGTTCCTGTGCAATCTGAGTGTTAACACAACATCGTCATATTCTCCCGATTTCGCCGAATTTTCCCTTCCGCCTTTGGGCGGGGAAACTTGTAACCGTTATGGTTTCGTTCTCTCCCTGTTTATACCACTGGAAGTCCGAAACCATTATTTTTTCTTAATTCTGTCTTTCCCTCTAAATCTGGTTGCTTTAAAGTTTTGTTAGAGTTACGTTCGCTCTCGCGCTCTGTCAGATTTGCCTTACGGTCGAGTGAGGAAGAAACCAGGTGCATTTCCCCTTCACTACTTTTTCGCCGGTATTCACCCACCATTTTCATCTTCAAAACTTCCGTCCTCCATCTTAAACACTGTTTGAGTGTCATAAAGAGGCATCGCTGTGTGTGTGTGTGTGTGTGTGTGTGTGTGTGTGTGTGTGTGTGTGTGTGTGTGTGTGTGTGTGTGTGTGCATAAGTTCATTATGCGCATACTATACCTGCTAACTGTGAGACCACAATGCCTATAAACGCCTAAGTGACTTAACAAGTCAACGAATAACTTGAAAGATTCGGAAACGGGAGGAGGGGGAGGGGTGTGTGTGTCATGGATGAAATTTACTCTGACCGTTGCATTAGCCCAGTGCACCAGTCAAGCCCCGTGAGCTGTGTGTGTGTGTGTGTGTGTGTGTGTGTGTGTGGGTGTGTGTGTGTGAGAGAGAGAGAGAGAGAGGAGAGAGAGAAAGAGAGAGAGAGAGAGAGTGTGTGTGTGTGTGTGTGTGTGTGAGAGAGAGAGAGAGAGAGAGAGAGAGAGAGAGAGAGAGAGAGAGAGAGAGAGAGAATGTGTGTGTGTGTGTGTGTGTGTGTGTGTGGGTGAGAGAGAGGAGAGAGAGAGAGAGAGAGAGAGAGAGAGAGAGAGAGAGAGAGAGAGAGAGAGAGAGAGAGAGAGAGAGAGAGTGTGTGGTGTGTGTGCGTGTGTGTGCTATGTCAGTGTGTGCGTCTCTCAGTGTGTCAATGAGTGTGTGAGTGTGCGTGCATACATAGATACGCGCAGTGACGGGGAATAGACCATGTTACATGCCGTATTACCATGCACTGCCTCAGTCACAGTAAATGTCCAATAATTCACTGCCCATACGTTAGGCTAAGGGACTCGAACTTTTAGACCTCATTGAAGATAAAACATCGAAATAGGAGACATACATGGCACAGAGGGAAAAGCGTCTTTCCCTTCCTCACACTGTGTCTCCATCCAAATCATGGGCGCTGGGGATGGCATGGATGTACCCCAGTGAGAACTGGACGTGCTGTGCAGGGGGCTGGCGGGGACACCATGGACGGGGTGTTGTCGCCGTCTACGGAGCTGTAGGGCGGTTCTGGTGCACTGTAGCCCTCGCAGTCGCTTGCAGGGCGAAACATAATCTTGTTGAACTGGGCTCGGGCGGATGGTCTGGCCCATGCTGGAATATAAAAAACTAGAGATGTACAGTGTGTGTGTGTGTGTGTGTGTGTGTGTGCGTGCGTGCGTGCGTGCGTGCGTGCGTGCGTGCGTGCGTGCGTGCGTGCGTGTGTGTGTGTGTGATGTCTCGTTCTAATAGCACTTACACCCAAACACTACCCATCATCTCGTTTCCAGCAGCCTTCCCTATCCCTAACATTTCCGATCATCTCACTCCCATTAGCTCTCCCCAAGTAAAACGCTCCCCTCCATCTCATTCCTAATGTCTCACTTGGTCTCCACGTCCACAGGGAAAGAGAAGTGTAAGCCTTGAGGTCTTCTGGGAAAAAAAGGACTATATCTTGAAGTCTTCTTCGAAAATACAACGTCTGTTTCGCCATCTGTAGAGGGGCTCGTAGTCAAAATAGTTAGAACGTCTGCCAGCGGAGTCGACGGTTTTGAGTTTGAACCACTCCTGGCGTCGGTTTTATGTTGCCTTGAAAACCCACTGTAACACCCAGAACTAGATGGATATTTGATTCAGGTCAGGGAAGCTTAAAGGTGGGGGAAAGGAGAGGGATAGGCTCCGCCGTCCATCATGCCATGCTCTATACATGGTGAACCCCTGACAGTCTACTGCTCCTAGTGCCAATGGGCTATGGAGCTGTAACCTCGTTAAACCTACAGTTCACTGCTCCTAGTGCCAATGGGCTATGGAGCTGTAACCTGGTTAAACCTACAGTCCACGGCTCCTAGTGCCAATGGGCCATGGAGCTGTAACCTAGTTAAACCTACAGTTCACTGCTCCTAGTGCCAATGGGCTATGGAGCTTTGACCTAGTTAAACCTACAGTTCACTGCTCTTAGTGCCAATGGGCTATGGAGCTTTGACCTAGTTAAACCTACAGTTCACTGCTCCTAGTGCCAATGGCTATGGAGCTTTAATCTGGTTAAACCTTGTTATCTTCATGGAAAACGCAGTGCTCCTCTCGAGGTCTTCATAGAAAAAGTAGTGTTCGTTTTGAAGTGTGCATGGGAACGTTAGTGTTTGTTTTAAGATGTGCATGGTAAATGTAGTGTTCGTTTTGAGATGTGCATGGTAAATGTAGTGTTTGTTTTGAGATATGCATGGTAAATGTAGTGTTTGTTTTGAGATGTAAGTTT
>CM031601.1:69308115-69340615 GCA_018398815.1 Conus ventricosus | reverse complement strand
CCACCCTGGCGGCATATTTCTGTCTCAGTTTGTCCTTGATCCAGAAGTACTGACTGACGTCAGGGAGGGGGTGATGACGATGCTCTGAGCAATGCAAATGTTGTATCTGTCAGTGTGCTGGGTTGTGTATTGCAGCTCAAAGAACAGATCTTTGGCATACGCCGTGCTGCCGTCGTAGATCACTTGAATGTAATTGGCTCCTAAGCTCTGCACAATGTCCAGTAAAGCCTGCAAAACACAGAGAAAGTCAAGAGATTGTGGAGCTATCATCCTGTTCTCAAATAGCTTTTTTTGTCAGGTTGTTACACAGAGTGCTGTTTCCTAATCTGATCGGATGAGGGGCAATATGGTGGACAAGAGAGACCAGGAACTGAGTCATGAATAGAGTTCAACGCATGCTTCCAGAGGATTGAGCTCTTACAACGGTGTGC
The DNA here is from genome assembly GCA_018398815.1 of Conus ventricosus. Lineage (NCBI taxonomy): Eukaryota > Metazoa > Mollusca > Gastropoda > Neogastropoda > Conidae > Conus > Conus ventricosus. The sequence continues at coordinate 69,340,184 of CM031601.1, read as the reverse complement.
AGGGAGCACATCGGAGTATCATCAAGTTTCCAAACCCGACCTTATAACAGGTTTTACCAATCTCAGTTCTCCAACCCCCACATATTGAAGTGCCTTGCGGTTTCGCCTTGTTCTGAGCGATATGTAAATTCGTCCAGTTAATGCTGCCTTCACACCCATCCTAAAGATGGCAAGAGAACTTTCCTGACTGATGCTATGGTCATGTTTTCAGTGCACTGACGACAATGATCGATTCTGCCTTCTGCCTCGTCGGCATTCTTTCCCATCGGAGTCAACAAGCTACACTTGGCACTCGCAGGCCCTCCAACGAATCAATTGTGTGCAGAAGAGTACCAGATGACCCAAGTTACATTGTCAAGATTAGGACACACGCTGTACGTGCTCAGAATATATGCAGACGACAGAGATCAAATGTTTGCCAACCTTTTTTTCCTCTCCACCCATTCTCTCTTGGCTCCTCAACCGGATCCAGAAGAGTGTCCTGGTTGATCTTTATCCTATCTCCCACCGCCAAAGTGATACCACATCCCCGGAAGGATAGGTGGCCAGGATTTCCGCTTGATTCCCCCCTCAGCTTGTAGAAGGTTGGGGTGGGTCAAGTGACACAGAGGGGGTATGAGAGGCTATCATAATGATGATGATGGCCGTGTTAGGTCGGATGATTGTTCATGATTACAGGCAGTGTGCATATTTTGGTGATGAGGAACACTTGTCAGCATGAAAAGAAAGCAAATATGTATGGTGATTTGATGTATGATATATTATGCTTCTTATTCGTTGGGAAAAAAGGCGCATAATTACAGCCTTCCCTCGGTTCAGCCCTTGAGAGTGATGGCTTCATTGTGATGCGGAGAACTTTCTCCTAGAGAGAGTGATGCCTTTTGCCCGGGTCATAAAGTGTAAAATCAAGAAATGATAAACTGAAAAATATTGATCTGAAACGAAAAATCGCCGTCTAGCCGGTTGTTTAAAACTCATTTTACAATTTATATCTACAAAAGTGTAGTGTACAGCTGATAATCAGACTGACACGTGTGTGTGTGTGTGTGTGTGTGTGTGTGTGTGTGAACGTGTTTTCAGTCTTAATTTGCACGCTACTAGGGACCCTAGCACATCGGCTTGCTAAAATCACGTGTTTTACCTGGATCAAGACAGCCTTTTGCTTAAGGATGCTATTCTTTTCTCTGCTTCATTAAAACTCGTGTTTGGAGCACCAAGAAAGGTGCCAGCACTTATGCTCTGGAATGATTACTGGCTTCCTTATCTCTGTATTTCTTAGGGTGACGTTTTGAGATGAGATTTTGTTTGCCTGAATATCCTTGTGTTCCGTACGCTCAGAGAGTACCGTTTGACAGGGTTGCGACTTGTATGAAATTTGTCACGTTTTCAACGGTTTTCATATTTTCTATGCTAACTACGCCTTACCCGCATTATGTATTGTTCAGACGCCGCTCTCAAGTCTACTCTAATTTCACGGTACAGTTAAAAAGTGATGATAATTAAAGGTTTGATGTCACGTTGATTTTCTCACCAGACTGCCTCGGATGAACTGTGTACTGTCTGCTGCATGCGAACGTGTGAAGGTTGTGATTTCCCTCGCCCCCCACTTCCATCTTCTCTCTCTCTCTCTCTCTCTCTCTCTCCTCTCTCTCTGTCTCTGTCCCTCTCTCTCTCTCTCTCTCTGTCTCTCTCTCTCTGTCTCTGTCCCTCTCTCTCTCTCTCTCTCTCTCCTCTCTCTCTCTCTCTCTCTCTCTCATCTGTCTCTTCACCTGGGTCTGTTTGTTGTCAGGGGCGGGCAGTCTCAGGAAGTAGGGGAACCTCTCAGTGTCCGATAGAGCCGGGGACGTGGAGGCAGCACTGATCTGGACATTCAGTGAATTACATATGTCACTCACACAGTTATGCACTGACATGAATGTCTAGTGAATTACATATGTCATACACACAGCTATGCACTGACCTGGACATCCAGTGAATTACATATGCAGTATATAAAGTTATGCATTGACCTGAACATCCAGTGAATAACTTATGTCATACATAAAGTTATGCACTGATCTGAACAAGCAGTGAATGACAGAAGCCATACACATAGCTAAACACTGACCTGAACATCCAGTGATTTACATATGTCATACAAACAGCTATGCACTGTCCTGAACATCCAGTGAATCACATCTTTCATACACACAGCTATATACCGATCTGAACATCCAGGAATTACATATGACATACACATAGCTATACACTGACCTGAACATCAGGTGAATTACATGTCTTACGCACAGCTCTATACTGACATGAATATCCAGTGAATTACATACGCCATACACACAGCCATGCGCTGACTTCAACATCCACAAAATAATATTATGTCATAAAGAGAGCAATGCACTGACCCGATCATCTACTTAACTGCACGTGTTAGGGACACAGCTATGCACTAGTGAATCATCATACTCACAGCTTTGTCCTGATCACACGGTGAATCAGATACGTCAGACAAAGAGCAAAGACCTGACTACCCGATGCAGTAACGTATACGCAAAGCAGTAACCTGACATGACCACTCTTAGCATTACACACACAGCAATACAACGACTTGACCACCGTATCGAATAATACATGTTCTGCACACAGGAATGGACGCTGTTTAAGTTCAGTCTAGCAACACCATCTCTCCCTCTGTTTTAAATCTAGTTTAAATGTCCTTTCATTTGTCTACCATCTAATGTTGCAGTTAAGTGATTTGTCTAGTCTTTTGCTTATTTTGTTCCTTCATAATGTTTGAAACTAAAACATTCAGTGTCGGGATGCGATGTTCGGAAATACGCAAGGGAGGTAATCTGTGCTAGTACTTGCGATTAGCGAGAATCACCCCGCCTTTTCGGAACAGATGTCTCGGGGGAGGGGGGGGGGGGGAGCATACCCAAAGCAATGTCATGTTTCCCTTTAATGTAGTGTGCTGGTTCCACTGAATGACCCAATGTAATTATGTTCGGGATGGATTTTCCAGTTTTGCTTTATCTCGTCTCTTTCTTACCATATAAAAAAAAAATCCAACCTATATCTCAACCACCATTGTTTTCTAAGTACAGCCTTGACTAGAGAGATCAGCCCCTCCTTCTTTGTAACTGTTGTCTAGTTTAAACGTCCTAAAATCTTGGTCTGGGTTAGCTGTTAAACTGTGTGACTGGTTGATAAGGAAATCTTACTGTGTAATCCGTTGAAAAGTAAATCTTATTTCAAATTTCTTTTAAATCGTGTTAATTTGAATTATTTACGCCTGTTATTTCTCCAGCCCTGTCGCATCTTTATCTGTGTATTTCAACATTGACTTTTTCCGTATTTCTCAACTGCTACCAGAGGCTTTTTCTATGTGTTTTTTTTTTTTAACCCTCAAATACATGCCATGGAAAACCTTCTTTTCTTTCTTTTTTCTTTTTTCTTTAGGAGCCTTACATGATTCTCTTCACTGGCATTTTCCTCGAGTTTTTTTTTCATCTTTCTTTTCCTTTCTTTCCCTTTTTTCTTTTTTTTTTCATTTTTTCCCCATTTTTTTCCAACTCAGTTACACATCAGAACATGTTTTTCATCACACTTGACAATTCAGTTAGTGTCCGCGTTTCGATGTGGCCCTTTGCGGTCGGCTGGGCTATAAGCAACATTATCTCTTATCTGTCCGTTTCTTTCCCTTTGCTCTAGTTCTAGGGACCTAATACTTGTCAATGGTAACAGGGATCGGGGTTTCTGTTTCTGTTTGTAGCAAGAATCCACATTCGTCTGCGATTCTCTCTCTCCTCTCTCTCTCTTCTCTCTCTCTCTCTCCTCTCTCCCCTCTCTCTCTCTCTCTCTCTGTAGGTGTATGTGTGTTGTGAGTGTGTGTGTGTGTGTGTGTGTTTTGTGTGTGTGTGGGGTTGTGTGTGTGTGTGTGTGTGTGCGTGTGTGTGCGCGTGCGTGCGTGCGTGCGTGCGTGCATGCGTGCGAGCGTGCGTGCGAGCGTGCGTGCGTGAATTTGGCACCACCTGAACAAACGGCCGTTCCAGACTGTTCAGTGTCTCTTTCAGCACGATGCTGGCGCCGCTGAAGTAGGCAGCCACATACCCCATGATGTGGGGCAGGAGGATGGAAGAGTTCCGATTGCCGGGCAGTGAGATGGCACCAGCGTGCAGGTCCATCAGGCGTTTTCTGACGAGGGGACGCTGCCACAAGAGTGATCACTAGCAGTCCCACCTTGCGGCCCGGGAAGACGTCCTGGTGAAAGCAAAAAGCATGGGCATAGCCTCTTCAGCGACTGGGGGGCAGTTAGTTAATTCACTCATCACGGGTTCGCTGTATCTTCCCACTTCGTCTGTCAGTTCAGTCACTGGGTGAATGAACTGGACACCGCTCTTTGCTGAAACATCCACAGGGGAGGAGAATCGGCCGGGGTTGTGGTGTTGGAGGTCTGTTGATCTATAAAAAAACACGAAAAAAAAAAGGGGAACGCACCAGCCCCCCCAAAAGAGAGCAAACTGACGTATTTTTACCATCCATGTGTCTAACTGATGGTTTTTACTTACTTCCCTTATCTTGATTTACTTTTAAAGTACCTTTCTTTGGACTGTAGTCCCGCTAGTAACTACACTTATCTGGTGTTTGCAGAAACTACATATGCCACCAAGCGCACATTCTTACACACACAACACACACACACACACACACACACCACACACACACACACACGCATGCATCACGCACGCACGCACGCTGCACACATACATATACACACACGCACGCACGCACGCACGCACACAAAACATGCATACACATGCACGCCACACGCTCGCACTTGCACATGCCCTCAAACCATGCGTAAGCACAGACATGTAATGCCCCCCCCCCCCACTCTCTCTCTCTCTCCCCTCCTCTCTCATCTCTCTCCCCTCTCTCTAACAGTATTTGGATCAGCTGGAAAGAGCAAAAATGAAAGAAATAAAATAAATAATAATAAAAAACCCAGCAAAACAACAACATCAAGAACAACCAACAAAACAGAAAAAAAAATAACAAACAACCCCCCCCCCCCCCCCCAAAAAAAAAAGAGAAAAAAGCGGGGTGGGAGGGTGGGTGGGTGAAAGGGGGGGGCAAGGGAGGGAACGTGGTGGGGGGAAGGGTAGAGAAAGGGAAAGCAGGTTACCCTGAATATTCCCATCCTTTGGTTGACTTGCTGCACGGCAAACACCATGGACTGCGCCAAGTCCGCTCCAACCAGGGATTTCACCGCCCCACCCCTGCAGCACGTCTTCATTGTTCACATCGCTCACCGGCGCCCGCCAATGACGTAAAAATCACCCTCCACGAAGATGACGCCCTGGCTGACGTCAGATTCACATTTGGTGCAGTCTTGGTTGGCGGCGCCCTGAGCAGGAGGGAGTTGGGACCACGTCAGAGCGGCCTGGGATTCGCATAGAACTTGGGGACGTGAAGTGGTTTACTATGAGGTTTCCATCAAGCCACGAAACCGATCTGAAAAAAAACCCAACATTAAAAGGGCAAATGAGTAATCCCCCCCCCTTCCCCCCCTTTTTGGCAGGGGAAATCGGGAAAGACCCGGTGCCCACGTTCCGAAATTTACTTCCCGCCTGAATCACTCCCCCTTCCAAAGTCTTTAAGCGACAAAATTTCCTAAACGACAAAAACGCAAAAATAAAAGTACATTGCACCGGAAAATTTAAAAAGGGGATGGGGGGTTTTGTGGTGGTGGTGGTGGTGATGGTGTTTTGGGCCCCTGGGCCAGAAGTAACCCCCCACCCCCCGGGGGGGGCCCGGACTACCCCCAAACCCGGGGGTCCCCGGGTGGCGGATAGGGGGTGGGCCCCCCAGATATGGGGTTAGTTTGGTGTAAGTCAGGCTTCCCGGGTCGAAAAACGCGTCCGGGACCAACGGCGAGTTGTCCCAGGGACGGGGCGGGGGAAACGGGGTGGAAACTGTTACAAAAATATAAAATTTCCCCCCCTTTGTGCCCCTGTGAGGGGGTTATCTTTCAGTAAGGGGCGCAAAAAAAACCTTTTCCCCCGGGGAAAAGGGAAAAACCCTCGGAGAAAAAAACCCAGGGTAGGGGATGCCCCTTACCCTTTGGGTTGGGGCAAGCCGCCTACGAGGGGGAAACTCGGACAAAAAACCAACCCCCAAAGGACGGTGGTACTGGGCCCTTGGGGGTCGTAACGGCAGTACAACGCTTACGTCGGGGGAGGGAAACCTCACTGATTCTCGTTTGGGTGCTCTACTAGGGATCCCCCCCCGGGCAAAGAGAGGGGGGGGGCCCTGTGCCTAAAAAGGGCCCACCCCATCGACGGGTGGTCCCCCCCGTCCCGGGTTGAGGGGAGCCGGGGCCTCGGAGGGGGGGGGGAAAATGCTACGGGCCCGAAAAAAAAACCTGACCCCGGAAAAACCCCCCAAACCCACTAAAACATTCTCCAGTGGAATGCAGAGAGGTCTACCAAAAAAAGATCCCATTTACTGAGAGAATGTAAACAAAAAAATTGATTTGGGGCCCGTACCCAAAGGGAGACACCCCTGAAACCCAACCCAAAATTTTTAAAGATTTCAGAGGTTCCCAAACCTTAAAAGGGACAGAAAAGGGAAAACCCGAAAGGGGGAGTCCCAAAAACCCCGTCAAGAACATACCCCAGCCTAGAATTTACATTGGGAAACACAAATCAAGAAGTTTTTTTAAATCCCCGGAACCCAAGATTAACGGACAAGACTGTCTTTCCACCTTCTTCAATGTTTTACTGCCCACAAGACAAAGACTGTCTCTACAAAAAAAGGGACATACCACCAAAAAGAACTGCATAGAAAGTGGGTTGATTTTAAAACAGCCACTCAACCTGTTGGGGTTACAGTGAGAATGACCGAAGAGGAGACAAAGTGGGGCCCGGGGCAGATAGAGAGCAACTTGTTAGTTTAATGCCAAAAGACCCACCAACCTTCTTCTCTCCCCAATTGGTCACCACGCCCAAACCAATTTTCCTTTCCCAAACTAAACGCCTTCCCCAAAAAAACCCCCGGAAGGTACAGCCCAGTTGGCAGCGGGCGACCCAGACCGTACAAACTGGCCATCAATTTGCATTTAACACACCCCAAACAATGCCAAGCCCTTTTCCCCCGGATGGAACTAAAAAGAAGGCTGTTTTGGGGGTTTTCGCGGGCCTCTTTTACGAGTACTGTAAGACCATCAAAGGGGGACATTAAAAACATAAAACAGAGCCCCCAAAAACCTTAAACCCCCAAGCCATCCGGGAAAGCAGCCTCAGAATTTTAAATTTAAAGTGGCCCGGCGAAAAACTGGGGGGGGCCCAATTTGGGAAAGAAAATTGAAAAGGGGTTTGAAAAGAGGAAAAACAAATAAAGGGGGAAAAAAAAACCTTCAAAAGGAAAACAAAACTCCCCAAAAACCCAAAGAAAAACGGGGGAAAATCGGGAAAGGCCTTAAAAATCCAAAAAATTTTGGAAAACCCCAAACCCAGGGAAAAAAAAAAGAAAAGGGTTGGGGAACCCCTTTGACGGGAGAGAAGGGAGGCAACAAACTTTTTGGAAACCCCCTTGGGAAAAAGGCAAAAAAAAAATAAAGAAAAAAGGGTTCAGGTGCCCCCCAAAAGAAAAGGGGGGGGGGGGGGGGGGGTGGGGGGGGGGGGGGGGGGGGGGGGTGGGGGGGGGGGGGGGGGGGGGGGGGGGGGATTACGGGGGACAGGCCTTTAAAAACTGAAAAACTAGAAGAAGCCGCAAAATTTTACTGGAAAAAAAATCCCCAGGTACTGCCCAAATTCACCCGAGATGCTCAAAACTCGGCACCAAACCCAAAGCCCCAAAACTCCTTGCTCCTTCAAAAACCCTGGAAGACGGGGGCATTTTCCCCACAAAGTGGCGGGGAAGCTGATATGGTGCCCAAACATAAAAGGGCAAGACAGATTTAGGGCGGGAAAAACTATCGCCCCATCAGCCTCATCAGCTGCGTGGGCAACCCTCCTGGGCCGAATGAAAAAATCACGGTTTAGTTTGGACCGGAAAGAAAAAAACCATCATCACTCCGAGCAGGCAGGCTTCCGCCAACATCATTCCACTGGGGATCAAGTCCCCTCCCTTTCCCCAAAAGATCGAGGATGGTTTCCCCAGGACAAACGGGCATACTCTGGCGGGGTGGTTTGAAGGGAAAAAAGGCGTAGGGGACAAAGTCAAAAAGGTGGCCTCCGGAGAAAACTCCAGAAGGGGGTTTTGGACGGCTGTATGCCCCCAATGGGTCTCGCAGTCCTGAAAAATGGGAAAGGGCCCCGAGCCCCTTTGCCCAACCGTAGCATACAATGGGAAGAAGCCCACTGAAAAAGGGGATTCTAAAGGGAGGGTCCTAAACCCCCAAACCATTCCTTGTTTTTTGTAAAAGACATCGCCCAGAGAGGGCCCACGCAAAGTCCAAGGACCAAATTAAAGGCAGACGATCTTTTTAAGGGTTTTCGGAAGAGCGCCTGACAACTGCCAACTACAGGTTTACAGCGGGCGTTGAATGTTCTTAAAACCCGGGCCCAAAACAGGGGCTGGTAAAAATTTAAACGCCAAGAAGCCCCTCTTACATTTTTTCCAGCCCCCTCACCCAAAGAACAAAAGGGCCCAAACCTAAAGCTTTGTACAAATCTGCATGCTAAAAATACCCCACAAAAACCTGGGGACCCCTTTTGACAAACGCAGGCGTGGAAAAAAGAAGCAGAGAAAACAAAATTTAAGGGGGAAAAAAGTACGTTTTTCCTTCATAAGAAGCGGGGCGGGAAACCCAACATGGGGCGCAGACAAAAAAACCCCTCAGGAGACTGTACAGGTAAGTCAGGCCAGTGCTGGAGTAGGGCATGCTGCGGGGGCACTACAGCCAAATCCAATTTAAAAGGGGAACACCCAATATTCAGAATCAAGTTTCCCGAAATCATCACGGGACCCGAAGTCAACACCAACCCAGGGTTTAAAACCCCATCACAGAGCCCAGCCCCTTGAGGCCCGGGCAAGACCCAAACTCCTGCCCCGGGGCCCCAAAGAAAAAAGGGGCCCAAAAAGGGCCACCCCCTAAAAGACAACTGTCCCAGCCAAAAAAGGGGGAAACGGCTGAAGAGGGGGAGCTTCGAAACCCCAAAGGGGCAGGACCCTTTGAAGGGGCAACATAAAGAAATCCTTGACCATGACCCTAAAGTGATCCCCCGGGTTTTCCTTCCCCGTCCCCCCCGGGAAAGCGAAGGAACCCCTCCCCCTAAATCCAGTTCAGCATCCCGTGGGGCCCCCAAAAAAACCCCAAAAGGGGCCCCTAAAAGAAAGTCCCTCCCCCTTAAAACTCCCCATACGCATTTTCCCCAAAGAGCCGGGGGACTCTTCTACCCCGGGAGGGCTCTGCAGCAATGCCTTTTCGAAATGGGGGGCATGAGTCTTTTTTAAAATATCCAGGGGGCAGAAAAGGGAAAATATCTCCCCTCGTTTCCGGGCCTTTTCCTCCAAAAATTTTTAACAGAGCTGAAGCAGAAACCCCTAAAAAAACAGCAGCAGCCAATCGGGGTCAGCCCCTAGGGCCAAAACAGTGTTGTCTCCTGCCCAAAGCCCTGCCCTTTCTTGCAGGCCCCCTTCAGTCCAGTAGAGACCCAAGCTCAACGATCGTCCTCATCTCTCCCCTTTCCTCGCAAAAGGTCACACATTTCCCCTTGCAGTGGATTCCCCCCCAAATTGAAATTACCCCCGGGGCAATGGGGACTGTTTGACCCCTTTTGGCAAAGGAGGGCACACAAAAAAAGCAGATGGACAGTTAACCAGCTAAAACCGAACCCGGGGCCCATAAACAAGGCCAACTGCAAAAACAAGGGGAAGCAGCAGCATCCACGCCACAAAAAAGGGCAGCCCCGTATTCCCTGGGGACCCCGACGAGAGCGGGAAAGTATTTCGGCTAGGCCCGGCCAAACCGCCTAAACACCCCCTTTTTTTTAAAAAAACTCCGCATCGGCAACACAGAGCGGGCCCCCGCAGAACAGGCAGCCAGACAACAAAAACATCTGCTGAAAGCCCTCCCCGCTCCACCAAGCGCTTCGAGGGAAAACCGGGCCCCGGCCCAAAAACCCCAGGGGCCCGGAAGCTCTACGGGGACTGGGGACCTGGGGACGTATGCCCCCTTTGTCGAGGAGAGGGGGAACCCCACCCAAAAAGACATACAAAACGAGACAAAAACCCAAAACCCCTCCACCCTTTTCCCCCAAAAAAAATCTGGGTGATTGTTTTTGGGGACATGGTCCGGAAAAATCCCGTGGAGTGAATACAGCGTCCCCAAATTTAAACCTCGCTGTCACGCGGGAAGGGGTTTTCGTTTGGGCATTTGGGCCGTATTCACTCCAGGGGGGTTTTTTGGACCCCCCCTTAAATTAATCATGATAAGGGAATATTTTTGGATGAACTAGGTGGAGGATTTTTTTCCCTGCTTAGGTCCAAAAATCAACCCCCCTCCTCTTCTCTAAAATTTCAGGAGCAATGTGTTTTGACTGATATGTTTTGTCTTTTGGGGGAATTTTTAAAAAAATTTTGAAGGAGGGAATTTTTTGGGGATTTTAAAGGGGGGGTTTGGGGGGGGGGGGGGGGGGGGGGGGGGGGGGGAGGTGGAGGGTCGGTCTGGATTTCCCCCCAGGGACTGAATTTAAGGCACCAGCTAAATTAAATGCCCGGGGGGGGTTTCTTTTTCGGGGGGGGGGAGTCCCCCTGGACTGCCCAAAAGAGAAAATTGTGTAAATCGTACATCGCATAATGGGAAAAAATCAAAACGGGGGGTTTTTGGGATCTCGTGAGAATTAAAAAAGGGGAGTAATAGCAGTTCAAAGGGATCGCCCCCAAAGCTCCCCCCCCCCCCCCCCATTTTCCCAAGGGTTTCCAAAATGAAAAGTTGGTGAACCAAAATACCGCTTTACCCCCCCCCAAAGTGAAATCCCAAACGCTTTTTTCCCCGGAAGTTTAAACCCACCTTGTATTTTTCCCGGGCGCCCCCGCTTTCACAAGGTCCGCCGTGCTGTGGTCAAAAGCCACGGGGTAAGGGAAGGAGAAGCCCGAAGACGGGGAGGAAAAAGACGCTCAGTTTTCCAGTTGGGTTGTGCCGCAGTGTGTCCGGGAGGTCGGTCCTGATCAGCTTTCTGCTGGAGCGTGGGCAGACGCCATCGTGGGGGGCGATCCGCACGGGGAGCCCTTTGAAGCGTTCAGCAGCGCTGCCACCCAACTGTTTGCCCCCCTTCCCCTTTACCCACACAATCCCCAAAACGTCCGTTTAAATTTGTTACAAAACCCTTTTTATGGGCCACCCTTTTAAAAAGAATCATTTTCAGCCCGGTGGCCGTAATTTGAGTGCGGAAGGGGGCAGAAATGACGCGTGTTAAACACAATGAGGGTACCTCAGGGCCCGATGGATTAAAAGATTTTAAAGCAGTTTCCTAAAGGGAGAAAAAACCTTTTGGACCGGGGCTCACTTTAAGTTGGCATCTCTGCTAAAAAAGTGGCGATAAAAAGTTCATTTGTAGGGGTTACGTGCCCCGGGTGGCGCAACAAACCCCTTTAAACCCAGGGCCCGTGCGGTAAAAATTTTTTGTTGTAGCGCCTTTTGTGTCTGCGTCCCCCCAAAACGGGCCTTTTTTCTTTGGCCCTGTCATGTTTTCAAATAAAAGTTCTTTTTAAAAAAAGAATCCAGTCTAGCAACAAAAGAGCAAAAACAGGCCCAGCCCAAAAAAAACAAACAGACTCGCCTACAAAATTTGAAAAATGGGACCCTTCAAAAAAAATCCCAAAACAGACCCAGCAATGAAAAAATGCAAAACGGGCCCCAAGTTACAAAACAAAACCCAGCAAAAAAAATGCAAAATTTGGGGTCATTTTAAAAAAAGATGCAAACCCACGACCCATTTACAAAAGATCAAAACGGGACCCGCTACAAAAAAAGCAAAAGACCCTGCTACAAAAAGCAAGGCATAAACGCCCCAAAAAAACCCTAACAGAAAAACCCATCAAACGTCCTTAAGGGGGGATACAACTAGGGGGTGCTGAAGACCTCAGCCCCTCCCCTAGTTTTTTTCAAACCCCAGTAAAAAAAATTGTTAAAAAAACATTTAAAATGCAATGTTTAGGAAAAACAAAAAGAAGCCAAAAAAATTCATATGGGCAAACGGGCCCCGCTAAAGGGACAGCTGTGCCCTATGTGAACAGTATTTATATTTTCATTATGTAGTCGTCAGATCACGCCCAAAAAAAGGCCAGAAGGGTTATGAAATGGAAACGGCAGAGAAAAAAAAAGTGTGCTGTTTTTTAACGAAAAGCGGTGACAAAAAACCGGGAAAATTAAACCCGCACAAAAATTTGACAAGACGGGGTTTTACATTTTTAACACGGAAAAGAGGGTCCACTCCCATCCTCAGGGGGCCTGGTGAAATTGAAAGGGCAGGGGTTCAATTTTCGTCAAAAAACATGGGGGCATATCCAAAAAAATCAAAAAGAAATGGGGTTTGGGGCCCCCAGGGGGCATTCTAAAAGAGGGGGATGCTTTCCGAGCGGTGACAAAATCCCGTAAAAGCAAAAAGGGGCGGTAAGAGAAATACAGCTTTTAAAGGGAAAAATCACCGGTATAAAAAAATGTACGGGCAGAAAAACAACTTATGAAAAAATTAAAAGCTGGGGACAAGTGAAAACAAAAAAACCAGATAAAACATGCAAAAAAAAAGCCCCCGGGCATTTCCACATTTGGGCTTGTTTTAAAAGGAAATGATATTGAGAATAATGAAAAGGCCAAAAACCTGATTTTACTAAACCCAAAAACCACACACAAACCCTTTTTTTGGGCTCGCTTGCCCATCTAAACCCCACCGCAGGAGGCCGAGCAACAACCAAAAAGAAAAAATGACCTAAACCCTTAAAACTGAAGACAAAACCAAACGGGGAAAAGGGGAAATAGGGGGGGGGAGGGGTTTTTGGGGAAGGGAAAAAGGGGGGGGGTGGTAAATCACGGGGGGAAAGGGGAAAGGGCAGGGGCTTTTAAAACCAAAAAATGTTTTAGTTCTCCCTCAAAAAAAAAAAGAAGGTCCCCCCCCGGGCCTTTTTTTTTAAAACGGGTAAAATACTGCGCTATGCTTTTTTTTTTTTTTTAAAACCAAAAGGGCCAAGGCCCCCAAACCCGGGAACCGGTAATTTGATGAAGGTTGAGGTGGCCCCCCCTCCGCTGCCATCTGCTTTTTTCCCCGAAACGTTTGCCTGATCCCGAAAAGGGGTATTTCTGTGGGCCCCCCGGCGATCTAAATGGAAATCCCCCAACCCGGGGGTTGCTGTTCGCGTGACGCTCAAACACGCCTGGTTGCCCCACATGGGTTAAACAAACGGTGACCTCCTGGATTTTCCAGAAACGGGGGGCTGGTGCCAGGGGCTCCCCGGGCGAGGCCCGACCCCATCCTCGCTGGGGGCCAGGGTCTTTTCTCTGAAGAGCGTGGCCCAACTGAGGACCAGGGTGCCCGTAACTGACTTTGCGGCCGGGGGTCTCCGGGGTTTGTGGGTGGGGAGGCGCCCCCTAGGATCACCACCCCCCGAACCGGGGCCATTCTCTGCGCTCTTCAGCGAATGGAAACCACACCCACCGCCCCCAACCCCAACCGCAAGCCCCGCGCACGCACGTACACACACCCCAAAATTCCCCCCGGGGCGGGCGGGCACACACACAACACACACAACAACACCACAAAAACACCACCACACACACACACAGGGATCCCTTTTTTATAATGGTTTTAAAAAAAAGTTTCGGGAAAATTGAAAATTTTTTAGGAACAGACAGTTAGCTTTGACCGCCAATTTTTGTGGGCCCATTAGGGGGAAAACCCGCAAAAAACCAATGCCCCAATGGCCTGAATAATGGAAACACAGACGGACCCCATGTATGGTTCACAAAATTTTTGAATTGAAACTAAAAGCTTATTTCCCCTTTTTTTACCCCTTTTTTTTTTTTTTTTCCCCCCCACAACCCCTTTAAAAAGGGATGGGGGGGGGGTGGGGGGGGGGGGGGGTCCGGGGGGGGGTTGGGGGGGGGGGGGGGGGGGGGGGGGGGGGGGGGGGGGGGGGGGGGAAGGGGGACTATTTGGAAAATTTTCCCAACGGGGATCCAGATGGGTTTAAAGGGCTGGGGCCTGAAATGTCGGGGAATCCGTTTTCGGGAAATTTTCCCACGGTTTTTTCTTCTTTAAAAAAAAGAAAAAAAATTGGTTTGTTGCCCACCCGGAAGGGGTCCTGTACGACAATTTGAAAAAATTGGTGGGGGGGGTTACAGATCATTCTATGATTCAGCTATCATGCTCTATGCCTCAAAACACCAATTGATTTATTAGCGTTTTAGAGTTTTTCCCTTTATTGGTGGGCGTGTAGCCAGCAACCCTGTTGAAGAGAGAGTTTCGCAGGAAAAAAAAGTATCCCTTTTTAATCAGGCCCCTTTGGTTTCGGGAAAGCTAGTCCCAAAACCGTTTGCGCAAAGTTCGCCCATGCGGGAGTGTGTTTCTTTTTGAACACAGGTGAGTCAAACAAACCCCGCTTAATTTTTTCACTAAAAAATCTTCTCCTTTTTCCCTAGAATTTGGAAAAGAGAAAAAAATTGTATAAAAAAAGTATTGTTTTCATAAAAAAAAGAACTAAAAGGGTTGCAAATAGGGTAAAAAAATTCTACTTTAAAAAAATTTCAAGGCCCAAAACACAACCCCTGAAACAGAAGCAAAAGGGGCGGGAAGAAACGGGGACCCGCAATTTTAAATTCCCCAAAAAGGGGATGTGATTTTTAACTCCTTTTTTTTCCCACGTTTACCCGTTATTTTAAAATTAATTATGCCTAAAAATTGCAGGGCTATTTTTCAAAAACCCAAGCCCAAAATTTCCTTTGGGGTTCACGCGGGACTTTTATTTTCTGACTTTTTTTTTCTTTTAAAAAACAAAGTTCAAAAGTGACCCGCAAGTCCAGAATCTAAACCCAAAAGAGTTTTTAAATCACAGGGTAAAAAACAACTTGTCCACGATGACAACTTAGCGGTAAGAAGTCTGACAAGCAAATGGGAAACCCTAAATTGGAAATTCTCCGGGGCCCTTGACGGAAAAGGCAGCTAATTGGGTATCGAGGGGTTTAACTGGCAAACACAGGAATCGGGATTTGCCCTCTCCTCACCCAGCTGACGTAATTCCTTTGCAGTTTGACGTTCCGAATTCGTCAAATCTACACTATAGCCCGAAATTTCCACTGTACTGAAAAAAATTGCTCCAAGTTCCCCCTAGGAGAACACGAGGCCAAATGAACGGCAAAAATAAAAAAAAAAAACCCCAAAAAAATGGGGACACTTGCCTATTTAAACCACACGAAAATCATGAAAAAACCATAAGGGAAAGAAGGCACGGGCCGGGGAAAAGAAAATCCAGTGCTTTAAAAATTAAAAAGGGCACGGTGAGGTTTAGGTGCAGATCTCTTTTAACTTTCGAACAAAATCTTGGATAGCTTTTCCCCCAAGTTCATGAGGGAAACCCAAAAAATCATTTCCCCCCCCAAATTCTTTTTTTTTTCCCCAAGGGAAAGAAACAGTTGGGGGCCTGTTATTTTTTTTAAAAATAAAAACCTAAAAACACAAATGTAATTTCGGGCATCGAATTTTAAAAATTTATTCTATAAAAATTTTTTTCCCACAGACAGTTACCAACGGTTTCGATAACGATAGCTTCCGTTATTCTTTTTTCAGGGGAAAATATAAAATTTAATCAAATTAATTCGTTCAAAAATCAGGGAACCATCTTTGCAATCCAGGTCAAATTTCCGAAACCCAAAAATCTAACGTGTTTCGTGCGTGTGCATTTTCCTTTTTTTTTCCACGGAGGGTTTTTTAAATCGAGGGAGTATTTTTTTTTTTCTTTCTGTTTTTCTTTCTTTGCTTCATAAATGAGAAAACACATTGCTGGACGACCCTTACCTGCCCTTTGACCCAGCCCCATGGAAACAGGGCCCACACCAAATCTTTTTGGGAAATCGCCCTGAACCCTCATCCCCCTGTTTGACGAAGGGGGTCAAAGGGGGTTCTGGGGTTTTTTTGCTTGACCCTCTCTTGGGGGAACGTTCATAAAAACCAAAACCCAAAAACAATCCTGGACGCGGGGGAAAACATACCCCCCGGGGCAAAGGAACAAAGCCCGGGGAGGGTGGCCATTTTTGAAATAACTCACAAAAACCCTTTTTTCCCTTTGGATGGTGGGGCTGGGGGTGCGGGGCCGGTGAGGAGGGGGGGGGTTGGGGCCCAGAGAAAAGGGAGGGGGGGGAGTGGCGGCTGCTATAGAGGCTCTTGGGATAAAGTTTTGAGGGAAAGGGGCACATGTGCTCTTGATCTCCCTTGTCAAACCCCTTTAAACCACTCTACGCTTTAAACCCACTGCCGCTCCTCGCCTTCAGACAAAAATTTTTAACCATAAATTACTTTCGGGCCCCGCCCAAAAAACCTTTAAAGATCTGTTTGGGCGCCTGGGGACTGAAAAAAAAAAATCACCACACAAAGTCAAAAGGCAGATGCCGTCCTGCAGGGGGCCTCGTTAAAAATTAAATATGCATTCTTTTGGGCAAAAAGCCAAAAAAATTCTTTGGTATAATCCACTGCGATCTGTGGGGTAAGTTTCTGCGTACATTTGGGGATGCTTTTCTGGACACCTTCCCGCACCCGCCATCTTCGTCAAGCAGGGGTTTTTGATTTTCAAACCCCCCAAAACCCAAAAACCATAAACCATGTCAAAGCCCGGGGTGCTTTGCCCAATCAAAAAGAGCGACAATTTTGAGCGAAAAGCATGCAGGAATCCCATCTTTTTGCCAGATAGGACCCTCTCCCCATTTTACTTTTAATCCAAAAACAGCCCTGTGCCTATCCACCCCCACAACAAAGACACATACCCTTTTCGTTTTTCATTATGTATGTGATACAGCTAAAATTTTCCCTGTCCTTCCCCCTTTTTAATCTCCTTTTTTTTTAAAAACGGCCCAATTTTTTACTGACTAATTTTATCCCCCCTTTTCGAAAACCTCGTTTTCTTTCAGTTGAAAATTCCCCTTCTTTTACATAGTTTGTTTCTTCCCCTATACCTCTTCTTTTACATTTGGTTTTTCTTTTTCCTGTTTATACCTCTCTTTTTTAAAAAGTTTTTTCTTCCCTTTCCCGTTTTGTTTTTTGTTTTCTTTTCTGTTTCGAAAAGTACTGTTAACTTTTTTTCCCAAAGAACAGTTTTATTTCCCCTTCCCCTTTTCATCATCATCACTTTCTTCTTTACAACATTTTTATTTTTGTTTAGTATTACTTTCATCATTAACTTTAATTCATACATCATCATCATTATTATCATTTTTAAAAAACAAAATTTTTATCATTTTAATTTGAATATAGTGGGAAATTTTTTCCATTTGTATTTTTTTAAATTTCTGTTTCATTTGTTAAAGTTCTTACACTTTTTCTTACTATCTTTTCCCCTTTTTTATGTCATTATTATCAAAACCATCCCTTTTAAGATTATGGTTTTAAGATAAATATTTGGAAATTTTTATCTTCGGGTTCTTTTATTTTATCTTTCCCCTTTTCTAAATTTTTTTCTTCTTTTTTTTTTCCCTTTTTCCCCTCCCCTCCTCCCCCCTTCTTATCATGGTCCCAATTTTCATTTTTCATCTCAAAATTAGTAAACGGAATGGAGGGGGAGGGGAAAGGTGGGAGGAAAGAACTCTTTACAAGGGGTATCTTCATTTTTCCAAATTAACCCAAAGTGTGGGAAACCACCACCCCGCACGCACGCCCCAAAAACCCCACACAAAACCCGCACACGGCCCCCAACACCACAAAACACACCACCCACACACAGAGAGAGAGGGGAAGGGGAAAAGAGAGAGATAGAGAGGAGAGGAAGGGAAGAGAGAAGAGAATTCGTAAAAGTAACTTTTAGACTCAAACCCCTCACGCCCAAAGCCCCTTTCTTTGCCCACGTAACATCCCCACCAAAACCTTACATATTTCAAACTTAAAACCCAAAGTGCGGGGCTACTTTCAGAAAACCACTTGACCCACCCCGATTGAGTTCATCAGGGGGGCAACTCGAAAAAAAATTTGGGGAAAACGCAGCTGTCGCCCGAGTTTTTTGCCCGTGGCGAGCCGCGGGTCTGGAGCAACGGGGAAGGGGGGCAAAAGGGGGCTTGAGCAGAGGGGGGCACCGCCCTGCTTTTGATGAGGCCCCGGCCCTAAAAGGCCTTTGGGAAAAATTGGGTGATGATCATGCAACAGCTGCAGCACCACTATCATACCCCCCCACGCTATTTCATATCATGCGCACCATGCCCCCGGGCCTTTCATGCCGTGACATACCCATCATATTAAGCCCCTCCACATTACCAGACCACACCGAACCCTTCCCATACCCCAAATTTCCATGCCATGCCCTACCATGCCATAACCCTATCATAACCCTTTTCCCTCCATACCATACCAAAACACACCTTTCCCTACCATACCTACCAGGGGCCCTTCACACCATTTCCATACCATAAACCCTACCCCACCATTCCAACCATACCATACCATGCCCCTGTCACACCCTGCCATACCCTATCATACCCTTTCCATGCCCAAAACCCCTCCCCCCACACCATTTCCCTACCATACCATGCCAAGCACACCATGCCATACCCTTTCCTACCCGCCCTGCCATGCCATACCGTACCATCCCAAACCTTCCTTTCCATACCAGCTTTAAACCCCATTATACCGCCCTGGGCCCCACCAAACCATACCCAAACCCTACCCAAAACCCAAACCCTACCATACCCACCCAAACCAGACCCGACCCGACCCCGACCAGACCCGAAACCCGGCCCCGCACGGCCCCGCCCCCACCACACCACACCACAACCCAAAACACACCACACCAAAGCCCCGCCACCCAGGGCCCCGGGGTAGCCCTTTCCCTTGCCTACCAACCACACCACACCAGACCAAACCCGAACCCCTACCCCATACCATACCAAACCCCAAACCCTACCATTTCCCCTCCACAACCCCCACCAGACCATACATACCCCTTCCATACCCTACCAAAACCATACCATACCAACCCTAAACCAAAAAATTTCCAAAAAATACCATACCATTCCTGCCCTCCCATTTTTTTGTCCCATCCCCCAACAACACATTCCCTTTCAGACAATTTTTGTGCACCAAGTCCCTGACAGGATAAGTGGAGCATAGCGATTTACATAGTCCCCCAAACAAACACCCCACACACAAAACACACACACACACACAAAACCCACAAAACACAACACACACACACACACAATCACACACACACCAACCCACACACACACCCCCACCACACACCCCACACACACAAAACCCCCCCACACACACACACACCCGGTGAAAGTAACACTTCCTCCTTCCAAGCAATTTTTCAGCATTCGGCGAAAATCAAACAAAAAAAAAATAATAAAAATTTAAAAACAAAAAAACAAAAAACAAAAACAAAAAAAAAAATATATATTTGGGATTTTAAGTAAAAAGAAGGAATAAAAGAACAAAAACGAAATTCCAAACGAATAAATATACTTCATTTTTTTTTGTTTAAAATCCAGTATTACTTCGATGCAAGGGTAGATTAAAAGCTTTTTTTGAAGCTTATGGGCCCAAAAAGGAAAAATTTTTTCCTCTTGTGTTTAAAACCCTTTTTTTCTCCCCTCCATAAAAACCAGAAAAAGCCCCTCTGCTGGGGAGAAAGAACGGTCGGGAAAGATTTATTCTTCCCCACCGAAGAAAAGGGAACGTTGCCTTTTTCGTTGTGCAGCAGCAAAAAAGCTATATTGTTCCCGCAAATTTTACGGCGCCTTCTGTCGCTCGGGGCGGCATGTTGCACGTGCGGTACAATCAAGACCTGGAGAAAATTGTTTATCGGTCTTCGACGAACAAGCACCCAAAGCAAGCAAATCATCATGGTAAAACCCATGAATTTCATGAGACAAGATTTAAAAGGTTTTTTATCATCGCCTTCCCAGGGGGAGACTACTTCATCTGGGACGGGGGGGGGGTCTGTTTTATTTTATATTTTTCAGAATGCAGCCGACTTGTGCATTTTTCTCCCAAGGGGTCCCCTTGCTGAGGTTTTGGGAAGACAAGAAAAAGATGGGGAGAGAAGGTGGTTTTGGAGATAGGGAAAGGGGGGTGGGGGGATGAGGAAAGGGGGGAAAAAACCCCTTTACAGAAAAAAAAAAAATTTATGAAGGACGGGGGTGAAAGGGAAAAGGGGGTGGGGTGGGGGTGGTGAAAGGGGGGGGTTTGGGGTTGGGGGGGTGGGAAATTTCTAAAAACAAAAAAACCCCAAAAGACGTACGTATACAAAACCGTAAACCAGAAGAGAGAGAGAGAGGGGAAAAGAGAGAGAGGGGAGAGAGAGGGGGGAGGGGGAGAGAGAGAGAATGACAATGATAACGATTCTATAACGTTTTATAAAGGTTTAAAATAATTTGGGTTATTTTTAGCCTTTTATACTTACAGTTTTCTATTTTACGAACTAGTACAAAAAAATTTTAAAAAGTATGAAAACAAACAAGTTTGTACAGGAGAGAGAAAGAGAGAGAAAGAGAGGGCAAAAGGGCAACAGAAAAGCAGACAGACAGACAGAGTCAAGACTCAAAAGTTTTTTCATAAAGGCCACAGCCCCTTAGCATTGGATTTACACGTGATTTTATGTTGCAAAAGAGAGAGAGACAGACAGACAGACAGACAGAACCCGACAAACAAACGGCGGTGGTGTGGATAAAAGGGGCAAGGGTTTGGGGTCGGGGCAGGGGTTTCCCCTCAGTGTGACCATGTGAGTCCGGGGAAAATAACTCGGGTTTTTGGGCCCGAAAGAACCAGGGGATGGCAACGATGCTTTTGCGCGCCCCCCCGTTTATACACCCCCAACTTTCCCCTTTGTGCAAAGGCCGTTTACAGTGGGGAATGGGTGGGGGAAAATGACGTCGCCCGGGGACAGTGACGTAATCTCTTGAACGCGGCCCTGACGTGAGGACAAATAGCCAAAAAAAGGCCCCAGAATATGGCGGAATGTGGAAGAAAAGTTGGTGATTGAAATAAGTGTGCTTGCGCGCGCGGGGGGCGCGCACGCACACACCACACACCAAAACACCCACACACAACACACACACACGCACACACACACACCACCAATACACACTCGCTCCCCCCCCCAAAAAACCAAACGCGAGCGGGCCCCCACGCACCCTACGCAAGCACGCACACACACACCGCACACACACACACACACACAAAACACACCACAACACACACACACACACAACACACCACAGATTTAAAAATACTTGCATTCGATTTCAATTTTTTCACCAAAAACCCTAGAGGCAAAAAAAAGAGAATAGAGAGAGGGGAGGAGGAGAGAGAGAGAGAGAGAGACAGACGACAGCCAACCCGACAGACAAAAGAGAGAAGAAGGGGAGAAGAGGGGAGAGAGAGAGAGAGACATACACTGACCAAAAAATTTTTGGCCCTTAGCAAAGGCCCCGTTGGAAAAGGGGGGATCATTAACCCCCCCCCCCTTTTCAACAGGGGGACTAAAAAGGGGGCAAAAAGCAAAAGACCCCTTTTGGGGGGTTTTTATAAACTCACCATACAAATAACTTTAAAAGAAAGGATCTCGAAAAGAAGGGGCCCCAAACCTCCACAAAGAACAAACCCCCCCCCCCCCCCTTTCCCCAAAACCCCACCCCCACACACAACACAACACAAACCCACACACACACACACACACACAAAACAAAACACGCGCGCCCGTGCGCGGGAAAGCACACCCAATATTCCATTTACATTTTGCAAAAAAGGTTTTCAGTAAAAGGGAAAAAATTTTCCTTCGGTTTTAAAAACTTTTTTCGAAAAATACTGCTTCGCCCCAAAATACTTCGCAAAGGTTTTAAGGGTTCTCGTTTCCCCTTTATAAAATCGCCCATCAATATCTCTTCTTTCAGGGAAATGATTTTACCGAAGATGTTACCCAAACCCCGCGGATATTGGGCCCTTGCGGGACAATCAAAAAACAAAAAGAAATTTTATTCTCAAAAACTGTCTCTTTCTCTTTCACAAATTTGGGATGATCAAATTTTCGATTCCGAACCAGCTTTTTGGGTTTTCATTAAGGCCCCAGCGTTTTTGGTTCGAAAAAATTTCTTAAAATAATTTCTTTTGCCATTTTTGCTTATGTTTTTAAATATTTTTCTCTTTTGAGATTATTTTAAAGAGAGGAACCAGTCGAAATTTTTCATTTTTCCCTCCATGCCCGCATCCCCTTTGTTTTTAAGTACAAATTAAACGGGCCTTGAATTTAGAAATAAAATTTTGCCTTTTTACCGACCCTTGTGACAAAACCAAAAAATTGCCCCCCCCAAAACCCCTTTTTTCCCGTCAATTTTTTTCTTAAAACAGGGGCCCCCGTTAAATTTCCCTTTTTTATGTTGCAGGGATAGCTTTTCATACGCCTGAGCCATTTGTTGGTTATTGTAGGTTTACTAATTTTTTAGCCAAAAGTTTAAAACATTTTAAAAAAAGTTTAAAAATAAATTGGGGGAACGTCCCCTTTGCCCTAAACCCTTTTTTTAAGGCGTGCAAAGGGGACGGGAAATTTCGTTTTTTTCGCATAAGTATGAACTTTTTTCCCTTTTTTGGGTATTATCCCCAAAATTTTCCCCCGCTTCAGATGCTTTTAAAACAAAATAGGCCCGTATCTGTGAATCGAATAAATTTTCCCAAAAAAGATTCACATCGTTGGAGTTCAAATTTTTTTTTATAGTCCCCAGAATATCCCATGACACCCCTCCCTTTTTTCCCCTTTTTCCCCATCTCAAGCCAGCCCTTACTCAAGGGTTTAAATTTTTTTCTTTAATAACTTTCCCCAAGGGATTTTTAGCTAAAATTTTCACCCCTAACTTTGCTCCCCATAAAACCATCTTTCGTTTTTTTGATAAGTAACCACCATTTCTGAAAACCCTTAAAAATTAGTTTTGGGGGGGGTTCCACCCTTAAATTTTTAAAATATCTGATTCTCTTTTTTAGTGTGTCAAATGATTTTGCCCCAAACCCAAAAGGGGTATTGCTAGGAGGGTTTCCCTCATCAGGGGAAAAACATTTGAAAAAAATCAGGGAGCAAAAAGGGAAAATTTGGGAAATTCCCTGTTTCCCTTTCCCCCGATATCCCCTATCGCTAAAATTGTTTATTAAAGAATGTGAACAAAAAATGGGCTAAAACAGACACCCTTGTTTACCCCCTCGGGCAGCGAAAAAATCAGTATTTTTCTCCTTTTTCTCGAACACATGCAAGAACAACTCATAACAATTTCCCTAACAGCTTTCATACAACTTCCTTTTTCGCCATTTTCCTCAAAATACACCATAGACATTTCTGTTGACGAAGGGAAAAACTTTCTGGAAAAACAAAAAATCAACATACAAATTTTGGGTTTTGTTAATAAGTATTTTTGTAAATAAAACAACAATTTAAAAAATGATCTATTGTGCTATATTTGGATCGGAATCCAGCCTTCTCTTCCATTAAATTTTCCTTCTCCCTGCCCACCTTTTAAATTTTTTTTGGGTTGGGGTTATAGGAAAAAATTTTTTCTAAAAATACTGTCAGTGCAACACCTCGATAGTTTTCAGGATTTTTACTAATTTACCTTTCTTTTTGCGAGGAAATATTATTGGGTTTAGACCAAGATTCTGGAAAGATTCCCTTATCAAACACGGTTAAAAAGATCAACCAAGAAAAACAACTACAACAGGTTGCCCATTTGAACTTTTTTTCCAACTACTTTGTCTGGCCCAGCACTTTTTCCCCCCATTTGATGTGTTTTATACTGGGTTTAAAAAACTTCATTTCTTGATATTTTGGTCATTAAACCAAAGGTTCCCCCAGTAATTTGCTCGGCACTACCGGGTATCTACGCTCAAAAACCTCACATCGTTAAACAAATCCATTTTAAAAACACTGTAAAAAGTTCAACCAAATTTTTGCGAGCTGATTTCCTTTTTAAAATTTCTGGTTTTTTACTGATCGATCGAATTGTTAAACCCGAATAATTTGGGTCGTTTTAAAAGATGCTTTCAAAAAATTAATTTGTTTTTTTATCCCCCCCATTTTTTTTTCCTTTTTTTAGTAAAATTTTAGCTTTTTCCTTTTCCCTCGTAAATTGCTTTGTGGTTTTTTTTTTCAGTGTTTTTCCCAAATTTTGGGTTTTTTGTAACGCTTCAAAAAAAAACCTTTCACAAGTTTTTTCTTAAATTTTCCCATCAAAATCAAAAATCGCTCACCTTTTTCCCTTTTTTTTACCCTTGGGCCTTTCCATACACGCACTGCCAAAAAATATACAAAGCTTTCACAAAATATTCTAAACCAGTGTTTAAAAATTTACAATTAAAATTTCTCTGTACTTCATTTACAGCACTGTTTGAATCGTCTGAATCAAATTCCTCCTTATAAGTCTCTGCTTTTTCTTTAGACCAAATAAAGCGCCTTCTGTATGAATTTCTGGTGCTCTTTTCTTTCGTTATATTACCTGTTTTCCTTTTTTCTCTACATTTTAAAAGCCCGGAAAAAAAAAGAATCAAACCCCCCTTCATTCTGCAATTTCTTAGTAAAATTTTTTAGGACAATGAAATAAAACAATTAAAATTTCAAACCCTTAGGTGGGCAAAATGAAAAAACCCCCTTTTGAATCATCATTGAAAGTTTCCCCTTCACAAAAATTTTTAGATCAAACATAAAAAACAAATCTAAAAAGGATTTACCCAAAAATTTTTTACTACAATTTTTTAGAGCGGCGCCCTTTTAAAAACATCATTTTCATTGTCCCTTTTTTGATCAAACTTCAGACAACCCTTTTTCATATTGAAACCCTCACCATCATAGACATCAAAATTTTATAATTAAAACCCCCCCCCTTAAAAAATCACAGTCCTTTATCAACACGCTAAACATCATCTCCAGGTGTAAAATTTTCTTTGGCTCCAGTTTGGGTTGTTTAAATTTCCCGGCCGTGCTTTAAATCACCACAAAACGAAATTTTCATCCCTTTTTCTGTTTAAAGTCAAAATATTATCTTCAAGGATCAAGATTCCACTTTAATTGCATAGTTTTTTATATATTTGGGCCCCCCCCTCTGGTACACAATTAAAAACGCAAAAAAGTAGAACATCCTTAGTTGAATTTTAAAAAATGAATTTTCTAACATTTAGGGCTATCAAAGTTTTCACAAAAAACACGACCTGATTTACAAAATTTTTATAATTTTTTCTTCACCATTAGGGAAAACAACCCCCAGGGAAAGAGACCCCTTTATAAAGATAATTTTTTGCTGGAGCAAGAAAATTTTCAAAATCAATAAACACACCAGAAAATCAAACTTTTCAGGAACAAATGTTTTCAGTGAGGCCCCACAAAAACCCAAAAACCCTTTATTTAATTTTAATGAAAAGAAGCTTTATTTAAAAATTTTTTGTATAAATTTCTATGTTATAATTAAAAAAAAAACCAGTTTTTTACCTGATAGTCTAGCCTGCCTTTTTTGAGGGACGTTTTTGATCTCAAAGATCTCCCCCGGAAAAATCTTTAGCCAGATAAAATTTTTTCCCGTTTGTTTTCTCGACCCGACCCCTTTCCTGTACCGTGGGTGGGTACCCCCCTTTCCCCCTCCCTACCGTGATCCCTTTGGGGGGGGTTTTCCTGTCCGTACACCCCGCACACACTGGGATTCGGGCCCCCCCCTCGTGGTGACGTGAACTTTGGGCGGGGGATCCCCCGGGTCTGGTCAGGCAACATTTACAAGATCGTGCCCCTGCCCCCGAACCATGTGTCGAAGTAGGCGTTTTGCACGTTTTGAGTTCCGCACAACTGGTTTGGTGCACGGTGGTTTGGGAGCTTGCCCCTTTCCCCGGGTTCACGTGGGCCCGTGGTTGATCGGCACGGTCACCATCCCCCAGCACGTGCTGACCTCCTTTCCCCGCCTCCACTTTCCCTTTTGCCGCTTTCCCCCTTGGCTGCTGTGTTGTCTGGTCACGTGACGCGAAGGGGAATCCCCCCTGCCCCTCCCCCTTTCCAGTGAGTGTCGGCAGACTTTCCAATTTTCCGGGCCCGTACTTTGAGTGTTGTGACAGGCTGTATCCGCCTTGCCAAATCTGCAACGATCGTGGATCGGGTCTTCGTGGTCCTACGTCAGTTTTTTTCCCCCGGGCAAAAAAAGGCTGCCCGGGCCCTCTTGTTTTTCCTTTGGGTTTTGTTCTGCCTGTCTTCTCGTAAAATCGTTCGCTTAAACTTTCACCCCCCCTTTTCCCCATTTCTGTCCCAAACTCGCGATCGCGCATTATTTTCATTTTTTCTTGCCATTGCATGAAAACCCAAACCCAAACTTGTTCTTGACTGGGCCCGGGCTGGCATGGCCCCCCCAAAGGACGCACCCAAAGTCATTCTTGTCCCAAATTTAGAGCTGTCAACGCTGTTTTTTTGTGTCAATAATACATCTTAAACACGCTTTCGAAATTTTCTTTTGCTCCTGGAGGGGTACCAAAGAATCGCAAATTATTGCCCTTTAAAAAACCCCCCTAATCTGTCTATTTCTTCTGAATCATCGTAACTTGTTGCTCTAAACATTTACAGTCCCTGTCAGTTTCTCATCTGTTTCTTCCCTTGTGCCGTTTGCTTCGAACAATGATCTAAATCGTGCACATGGTTTTTGACGGGTGGGCCCGTCTGTGTTGTTCCCTTTCAACAAATTTTACACCTGTTGTTGATTTCCACACTTCTCTGACACTTTTCCCATTTTGATTTGATATCTGTTTAGTTCGTGGCGTATGAAAACGGTTTTTTTTCTCTCTTTTCTCTCTGCTGCTCTGTCTGCCCTTTTTGCGGGCAGTTTTCCCTTTTTCTCTTTGTTGCGCGAGAGCCGACCTTTATTTTTCCCCCGGCCCCAAAAACACACTGATTGTGCTGTCCCCTTTGTCAAGTTTGATTCCATCTTTTTATCGTCTCTAGTTTCCAAGCGGATCAGGGCCCGGATTCTGCTCGAGTCTCCCTTAAAAAGCCCGTAAACCACACCCTAGCACCCCGTTTTGGGAACACAACACATTACGATCATTCGGGTACAGGGAGGTCCAAACCTGATCCAGGATACAAAAGTCATCGGCTCGAATTGTTCGTTCCCCAAGGGGGGACCGTTGTTCCTCTTTTTGGGGGGCCTTGAAAGTATTTCATGTTGCATTTGGGGGAATTTAAAAAAATGTCCACCATAGTGAAAAGGGCTGACAACACAGCACACACTTTGAGCACGGGCCCGGGACAAAAGCGCCCCCCCCCGAAAAAAAGTTTCCCAAAAGGGGGCTCACACAGTTCAGGGCACCCCAGGTTTTTAGGAAAAGAATGTTTCCAATTCTGGCCCCCCCAATGATAAGTCAAACCTTTTTTTTGCACAGAAAATTTTACTGATATTTGCCTCCACACTCCCCGATTTGTTGCACTTTTCTTTTCACATTGCGGGGGAAACGAACGAACTATGCGGAGCGTTGAGCAAGTAAATCCGTTATCGCCGCCATTGCCCTCGTACCCCCGAGAGGAGAGAGAGAGAGAGAGGGGAATGCATTCCCTCCCGAATGTATTGGGAAAAATTCCCCCCAACCTTATTCTTGAAACCCTTGTTTTTGTTTCCCGATTCATTTAAATTTTTTCCCCCCTTAAATCTAATCTTTCCACCTGCTTTCCTCATTTTTTTTTCCCTTCCTTTTTTCACCTTTCTCCCCCCTTTTGTCAGTCACTCTTTCCCCCTCCTTTTTTTTTAACTCTTTCTCCCCTCCCTTTCATCACTCTTTCTCCCTTTCCTTTCATCAGTCCTTCTCCCCCCTTTCTGTCAAATTTTTCCCCCCCTTTTTTCTAACTCTTTCCCCTTATTTAAACACTCTTTCGCCCACCTTTTTATAACCTTTTCCCCTTTCCCTTTTTATCATCTTTCTCCCCTCCTTTCCCCTAACTCTTTTTCCCCCCCCATTTTTTTCCCCTCCTTTCCCCCCCTTTCTATCACTCCTTCTTCCCCCCTTTCAATCACCTTTCTCCCCCCCTTTCTGTCACTCCTTCTTCCCTCCTTTTTATCACTCTTTCTCCCCCCCTTTCTGTCACCCCCTTCTTTCCCCCCTTTTTTATCAACCCTTTTTCCCCTTTTCCACCCCCCCTTTCCCCCCCCTTTCTACCCCTCCTTCTCCCCCCCTTTCTGTCACTCCTTCCCCCTCCTTTTGTCATCCCTTTTCCCCTTCCTTTTTTGTCACTCCTTCTCCCCTTTCCTTTTTTGTCCTCCTTCCCCTCCTTTTTTGTCACTCCCTTTTCCCCCCCTTTCCCGTCACCCCCCTTTCTCCCCCCCTTTCTCTAAATCTTTTTCCCCCCCTTTCCACCATCCCTTTTCCCCTCCTTTTTTAACCCCCCCTTTCCCCTCCTTTTGTCCCCTTCCTTCCTTCCCCCCCTTTCTGCACTCCTTCCCCCCCCTTTAACCACTCCCTTTTCCCCCCCCTTTCCTTTCACTCCTTCTCCCCCCCTTTCTAAACCCCTCCCTTTTCCCCTCCTTTCTGTCACTCCTTCTCCCCCCCTTTCGCACTCCTTCTCCCCTCCTTTTTGGGTTTCCCTTTTTCCCTTTCCCTTTTTATCCCCTTTCCCCCCTCCTTTCGTCACTCCTTCTCCCCTCCTTTTTAAACCCCTCCTTTTTTCCCTCCTTTCTAACCCCTCCCTTTTCCCCCCCTTTCTACCACTCCTTCTCCCCCCCTTTCTGTCACTCTTTCTCCCCCCCTTTTTACCACTCCTTCTCCCCTCCTTTCTGTCACTCCTTCTCCCCTCCTTTCTACCACTCCTTTTCCCCTCCTTTCTACCACTCCTTCTCCCCTCCTTTCTACCACTCCTTCTCCCCTCCTTTCTGTCACTCCTTCTCCCTCCTTTCTATCACTCTTTCTCCTCTCCTTTCTGTCACTCTTATTCCCCTCCTTTCCACCACTCCTTCTCCCCTCCTTTCTACCACTCCTTCTCCCCTCCTTTCTGTCACTCCTTCTCCCCTCCTTTCTGTCACTCCTTTTCTCCCCTCCTTTCTGTCACTCCTTCTCTCCCTCCTTTCTGTCACTTCCTTCTCCCCTCCTTTCTGTCACTCCTTCTCCCCTCCTTTCTCTAACTCTTATTCCCCTCCTTTCCACCACTCCTTCTCCCCTCCTTTCTACCACTCCTTCTCCCCTCCTTTCTGTCACTTCCTTCTCCCCTCCTTTCTGTCACTCCTTCTCCCCTCCTTTCTGTCACTCCTTCTCCCCTCCTTTCTGTCACTCCTTCTCCCCTCCTTTCTGTTACTCCTCCCCTCCTTTCTATCACTCTTTCTCCCCTCCTTTCTATCACTCTTTCCTCCTCTCCTTTCTATCACTCTATTTCCCCTCCTTCTATCACTCCTCCCCTTCTTTCTATCACTCTTTCTCGCCTCCCTTCTATCACTCTTTCTCCCATCCATTCTATCACTTTCTTCTCCCCTTCTTTCAATCACTCTATTCTCCCTTCCTTTCTATCACCCTTTCTCCCCTCCTTTCTATCACTCTTTCTCCCCTCCCTTCTATCACTCTTTATCCCCCCCTTTTCTATCACCTTTTATCCCCTCTTTTCTATCACTCTTTCTCCTCTCCTTTCTGTCAATCTTTTTCCCTTCCTTTCTATCACTCTTTCTGTCCTCCTTTCTATCACTCTTTCTCCCCTCCTTTCTATCACCCTTTTCTCCCCTCCTTTCTATCACCCTTTCTCTCCCTCCTCCTTTCTATCACTCTTTCTCCCCTCCTTCCTATCAATCTTTCTCCCCCCTTTTTCTATCACTCTTTCCCCCTCCTTTCTATCACTCTTTATCCGTTCTTTTTATCACTCTTTCTCCCCCTCCTTTCTATCACTCTTTCTCCCTCTTTTCTATCACTCTTTCTCTCCTCTTTCTATCAATCTTTCTCCCCTCTTTTCTATCACTCTTTCTCCCCTCTTTTCTATCACTCTTTTTCTCTTCCTTTTTATCACTCTTTCTCCCCTCCTTTCTATCACTCTTTCTCTCCTCTTTCTATCAATCTTCTCCCCTCTTTTCTATCACTCTTTCTCCCCTCTTTTCTATCACTCTTTTTCTCTTCCTTTCTATCACTCTTTCTCCCCTCCTTTCTATCACTCTTTTTCTTTTCCTTTCTATCACTCTTTCCTCCCCTCCTTTCTATCACTCCTTCCCCCTCCTTTCTATCACCCATTCTCCCTTCCTTTCTGTCAATCTTTCTCCCCTCCTTTCTATCACTCTTTCTCCCCTCCTTTCTATCACTCTTTCTCCCCTCCTTTCTATCAGTCTTTCTCTCCCCCTTTCTATAACTCTTTCTCCCTTCCTTCTATCACTCTTTCTCCCCTCCTTTCTATCACTCCTTCTCCCCTCCTTTCTATCCCACCTTTTAATCACTCTTCCTCCCCTCCTTTCTATCACTCTTTCTCCCCTCCTTTCTATCACTCTTCCTCCCTCCTTTCTATCACTCCTTCTCTCCTCCTTTCTATCACTCTTTCTCCCCTCCTTTCTATCACCCATTCTCCCCTCCTTTCTATCACTCTTTCTCCCTTCCTTTCTATCAGTCTTTCTCCCCTCCTTTCTATCACTCTTTCTCCCTTCCTTTCTATCACTTCTCCCCTCCTTTCTATCCCTCCTTCTCCCCTCCTTTCTATCCCTCCTTTCTATCACTCTTCCTCCCTCCTTTCTATCACTCCTTCTCTCCTCCTTTCTATCACTCTTTCTCCCCTCCTTTCTATCCCTCCTTTCTATCACTCTTCCTCCCCTCCTTTCTATCACTCCTTTCTATCACTCTTTCTCCCCTCCTTTCTATCACTCTTTCTCCCCTCCTTTCTATCACTCTTTCTCCCCTCCTTTCTATCACTTTCTCTCTCCTTTCTATCACTCTTTCTCCCCTCCTTTCTATCCCTCCTTTCTATTACTCTTTCTCCCCTCCTTTCTATCACTCCTTTCTATTACTCTTTCTCTCCCTCCTTTTCTATCACTCTTTCTCCCCTCCTTTCTATCCCTCCTTTCTATTACTCTTTCTCCCCTCCTTTCTATCACTCCTTTCTATTACTCTTTCTCCCCTCCTTTCTATCACTCTTCTTCTCCCCTCCTTTCTATCAGTCTTTCTCCCCTCCTTTCTATCACTCCTTCTCTCCTCCTTTCTATCACTCTTTCTCCCCTCCTTTCTATCACTCTTCCCCCCTCCTTTCTATCAGTCTTTCTCCCCTCCTTCTATCAGTCTTCTCCCCTCCTTTCTATCACCTCTTCTCCCCTCCTTTCTATCACTCTTTCTCTTCCCCTTTCTATAACTCTTTCTCCCTTCCTTTCTATCACGCTTTCCCCCCTCCTTTCTATCACTCCTTCTCCCCTCCTTTCTATCCCTCCTCTCAATCACTCTTCCCTCCCCTCCTTTCTATCCCTCCTTTCTATCACTCTTTCTCCCCTCCTTTCTATCACTCCTTTCTATCACTCTTTCTCCCCTCCTTTCTATCCCTCCTTTCTATCACTCCTTTCTCCCCTCCTTTCCATCATTCTTTCTCCCTCCTTTCTATCACTCTTTCTCCCCTCCTTTCTATCCCTCCTTTCTATCACTCTTTCCATCCCTCCTTTCTATCCCTCCTTTCTATCAGTCTTTCTCCCCTCCTTTCTATCACTCTTTCCCCCTCCTTTCTATCAGTCTTTCTCCCCTCCTTTCTATCAGTCGTTCTCACCCTCCTTTCTATCACCTTTCTCCCCTCCTTTCTATCACTCTTTCTCCCCTCCTTTCTATCAGTCTTTCTCCCCTCCTTTCTATCAGTCTTTCTCCCTCCTTTCTATCAGTCTTTCTCCCCTCCTTTCTATCACTCCTTTCTATCACTCTTTCTCCCCTCCTTTCTATCAGTCTTTCTCCCCT
>CM031601.1:69248269-69307115 GCA_018398815.1 Conus ventricosus | reverse complement strand
GGGGACTGACTTGGCTCTTACATTATCTGTGGGGACTGACTTGGCTCTTACACTATATGTGATACTCACTTGGCTCTTACATTGTTTGTGGGGACTGACTTGGCTCTCACACTATCTGTGGGGACTGACTTGGCTCTTACATTATTTGTGGGGATTGTGTTGGCTCTAACACTATCTAAGGGGATTGACTTGGCTCTTATATTATCTGATGTGACTGACTTGGCTTCTACACTATCTGTGAGGACTGACTTGGGTCTTTCATTATCTGTGGGGACTGTGTTGGCTCTTACACTATCTATGAGGACATACTTGGCTCTTACAGTGCATATATATGGGCTGACCTGGCTCCTAGACTATCTGTGGGGATGACTTGGCTCTTACACTAAATGTTATGTGGGACTGACTTGGCTCTTACACTATCTGTGAGGACTGACTTGGCTCTTACATTATCTGTGATACTGACTTGGCTCTTACATTATCTGTGGGACTGACTTGGCTCTTATATTATTTTGGGACCACGTTTTCTTACGTAATTTTGGGGGGTGACGGGGCCCTTTCCTTTCTGTGAGACCGACTTTGGGTCTTAAAAATTTTCTGTGGGGGGCTGACTTTTGGGTCTTACATTACTGGGGGATGACATGACTCTTACATTTAATTTTTTGGGGGGCCCGACATGGCTCTTTCATTATCTGTGGGGACCCGACTTGGCTCTTTTAAATTTTCTGTGGGGAAGACTTGGGTTTTTACATTAACTGTGGGGACTGGGCTTGGCTCTTATATTATCGGGGGGGACTGCTTGGCTCTTAAATTTTCTGTGGGACTGACTTGGTGTGGGACTGACTTGGGGGCCCTTTCATTATCCCGTGGGGGGTGACTTTGGCCCCTTAAATTATCTGGGGGGCCTTGGGCTTGGGTCTTCAATTTCCCTTGGGGGGTGAATTGGCTCTTTTCCTTATCTGTGGGGGGCTTTACTTGGGTCTTAAATTTTCTGTGGGGACTGGGCTTGGCTCTTACATTATCTGTGGGACTGACTTGGTTTAAATTATCTGTGGGGGGTGACTTGGGTCTTACAATTTTCGTGGGGACTGACTTGGCCCCTTTTATTATCTTGGGGGGGACTGACCCTTTGGGTTTACAAATTTTCTTGGGAAAAAACT
This sequence comes from Conus ventricosus, assembly GCA_018398815.1. Taxonomy (NCBI): domain Eukaryota; kingdom Metazoa; phylum Mollusca; class Gastropoda; order Neogastropoda; family Conidae; genus Conus; species Conus ventricosus. The sequence continues at coordinate 69,305,958 of CM031601.1, read as the reverse complement.
TGGATCTTACATTAAACTGTAGGACTGACTTTTGGTTTTACATTATTGTGGGCCCGACTTGGGTCCCTTAAAATTATCTGTGGGGGGCTGACTTGGGTCCCTTTCAAAAAATATATTATGTGGGACCGGGCTTGGGTCTTACATTGTCTGGGGTGGCGACTTTGGGTCTTACATTTTATGTTGGGACTTACATGGCTCTTAAATTGTCTGTTGGGGCTGACATGGCTCCTTACAAAAAATATATTTTTGGGGGGACAGACTTGGCTCTTACCCCCAAATTTTGGGGGGCTGACATTTGGGTATACAATTTTCTTGGGGACTGACTTGGCTCTTACATTATCTTTTAGGACTTTACTTTGGGTCTTTCATTTTTGTGGGACTGAAATTGGGTCTTAACTATCTGTGGGGGCTGGGCTTGGCTCCTTTCACAAACGTGGGGGGCGATTGGTGTTACACTATCTGTTTAGGACGAGTGGCTCTTACTTTTTCTTGAGGACGACATGGCCTTAAATTACTGTGGGGAATGACTTGGTCTTACACAGTTATAAATGTGGGATGGGGTTTGGGGCTTACAAATTTTCTGTGGGGAAATGTTTGGGTCTTACCCCCAAAATTTTTGTGGGACTGACTTGGCTTTTTACATTGTCCCGTGGGCTGACCCAAGCTCTTACAAAGTCTGTGGGGACGGGGCTTGGCTTTTTTTACACAATTATTTTGTGGGACTTTATTTGGCTCTTACTTTTTCTGTGGGGGACTGAATTGGCTCTTACATTATCTGTGGGGACGGCTTGGGGTTTTTCCCTTATCTGTGGGGACGACTTTGGGGTTTCAAATATTTTTTAAATCACTTGGCTCTTACATTGTTTTTGGGGGCCCGACTTGGCTTTTCACACATCTGTGGGGGCTGACTTGGGTCCTTTTCTTTTTTTGTGGGGATTGTTTGGTCTTTAAATATCTAAGGGGGTTGACTTGGTCTTATATTATCGATGTGACTTTACTTGGGTTCTTTTTCATTTTGTGAGGACTGACTTGGTCCCTTTAAATTTTGTGGGGGGAATGTGTTGGCTCTTACACTTTTATGAGGACATACTTGGCTCTTACATTTCATTTATTGGGGGTGACCTTGGGGTCCTTGACTATCTGTGGGGAATGACTTGGCTCTTTTTCTAAATGTTAAAGTGGGACTGAAATTGGCTCTTTTCACTATCTGTGAGGACTGACTTTTGGGTTTAAAATTATCTGTGATACTGATTGGCTCTTACATTATCTGTGGGGACTTTTTGGGGTCTTTTTTTTATGTGGGACCGACTTGGTCTTTCAGTATCTGTGGGGGGCTTTTTCTTGGCTCTTAATTTAAAAAGTGAGACCCCCCTTTGGGTCTTACATTATCTGTTTGGGGCTGACTTGGCTCTTAAAATTATCTGTGGGGACTGACATGACTCTTTCATTTCTGGGGGAAAAAACATGGCCTCTTTTATTATTGTGGGGGCTGGGCTTGGCTCTTTAAAATTAAACGTGGGGAATTTGGCCCTTGGGGTCTTACATTTTCTTTTGGGGCTGACCCTTTGGGTTTTATATTATCTGTGGGGACTGTTTGGGTCTTAAAATTATCGTGGGACTGACTTGGCTGTGGGACTGATTGGGTTTACATTATTTTTGGGGACTGGGCTTGGCTCTTTTATTTTTTGGGGCCCCGACTTTGGGTCTTACATTATCTGTGGGGGTGACTTTTCCCCTTTTCATTTTTGTGGGGACTGACCAGGGTCTTTTATTATCTGTGGGGACTGACTTTGGGTCCTTTCATTATCTGGGGACTGGCAAAGGTTTACTTTATCTGTGGGGCTGACTTGGCTCTTACATTATCTGTGGGGGGCTGACTTGGCTCTTTTATTATTGGGACTGACGTGGGCTTACATTTCTGTGGGCTGACTTGGATCTTACTTATCGTAGGACTGGGCTTGGCTCTTTTCATTATCTTTGGGGGTGACTTGGGTCCTTTCATTATCTTGGGGACCTTTACCTTTTTCTCTTACATTTATTTGGGGTGACTTGGGTTTTTAAATTTAAAAGTGGGACTGACTTGGCTCTTTCTTTTTCCGTGGGCGTGAATTTGGGCTTACATTATTGTAGGACTGACTTGGGTCTTTAAATTTTTTTGTAGGACTGACTTGGTCTTTCACTATCTGTGGGGGAAGGGCTTGGGGCCCTTTCATTATCTTGGGGACTGACAAGGCTCTTACATTATTGTGGGGGGTGACTTGGCTCTTTCATTATCTGGGTTGGGAAATGTTTTTCTCTTTCTTTTTCTGTGGGGCTGAAAAAGGGCCCTTTCATTATCTATGGGACTGACTTGGCTCTTACACTATCGTGGGGGCTGACTTGGCTTTTACACTTTCTGTGGGGACTGACTTTGGGTCTTACATTATTTGGGGGACTGACTTGGCTCTTATAATTTTCTGTGGGGGGCTGAAAGGGGGCTCTTTCTTTTTTCTGTGGGACTGACTTGGCTGTGGGACTGAATTGGCTCTTACATTATCTGTGGGGGAAAGACTTTGGTTTATAATTTTCTTGGGCCCGTTTTGCTCTTACTTTTTCTGTGGGGGCTGACTTGGGGTCTTCTTTATCTGTGGGGGCGCATGGGGGCTTTTTTATTATCGTGGGGACCCCCAATTGGGCTCTTTTCATTAACTGTGGGAATGAACCCTTGGTCTTTTCAAATTTTCCCCCGGGACTGACTTTTGGGTCTTACTTTTTCTGTGGGGATGACTTTGGGTCTTATATTATCTGTGGGAATGACTTGGCTTTACTTTTTGTGGGGCGACTTGGGGTCTTACTTAACTGGAGGGATGACTTGGCCCCTTACATTAAACTGTGGGGCCCCGACTTGGGGCTTTCATTATTGTGGGGATGACTTGGGTCTTTCATTATCTGTGGGACCCGACTTGGCTTTTTAAAATTAAACTGTGGGGGGAATGACTTGGCTCTTTTTTTACTGTGGGACTGACTTTGGGTCTTACTTTTCTATGGGGACTTTAATTGGGTCTTAAAACTTCCTGTGGGGAATGACTTTGGGTCTTACCCTATCTGGGGGACTGACTTGGGTCTTACAAATATCTGTGGGGGACGGGCTTGGCTCTTTTCATTATCGTGGGGGCTGACCTGGCTCTTTCAATATCTGTGGGGGGCGGGCTTGGCTCTTAAATTTTCTTGGGGGCTGACTTTGGGTCTTACACTATCTGTGGGGGGCTGACGTGGGTCTTAAATTATCTGTGGGGGAACCTTTTGGGTCTTACCCTGGGCCCCTTTTTTACTTACATGGCCTTACAAAAGATCTGGGGGATGCCCTGGCCCCCCCACCCCTTCTGTGGGGACTGACTTGGGTCTTAATTTCCCGTGGGGGCTGACTTGGCTTTACAAAATATTTTGTGGGACTGACAATTTGGGTCTTAACCCTTATCTGTGGGAATGTTGGCTCTTACACTAATTTTGGGGCCCGACTTGGCCTTTCCTACTGTGGGACATGACTTGGCCTTTTCATTATCCCTTTGGGGCGACTTGGCTCTTTCCTTTTTCTGTGGGACTGACCCTTTGGGCCTTTCTTTTCATATATTGGGGGCCCCACTTGGTCCTAGGGCTAATTTTTGGGGACGACTTGGATCTTTTATTAACTGGGGGGAATTTGCGGTCTTTAATAAACTATTTGGGGCTGCCCCTTTTTCTTACAGTACATATTTTTTGGGGGTGACTTGGCTCCTAGGGGCTATTTGTGGGGATGGAAAACTCTTACCCCTAAATATTTTTGGGGACGGGCTTTTGGTCCTAGGGGTGTTGTGGTGACTGACCCGGGGTCTTTTATTTTCTGTGGGATTGGCTCTTACACCCTGCAGGAGTGATGATTTTTTTTTTTAAACCCTTCTGGGGATTTATTACTTTTTACACCATTGAGAAACAAAACCGTTTTTCTTCCCTTTTGTGGGGATTGGCCCCCTTTTTCAGGTGTTTGGGCAAAGGGGAGAAAAACGCAGGGGGCGAGTTGCGGTGTGATGAGGAGGGGGGTCTCCAAGGGGTGAGGGGTTGGGGAAAAAGGTAAGAAAGGGGGATGGTGCCCGGGGGGGTTTTGGGGACCAAAAACCACAAAACCCCCCTGAGGCCGGGGGGGGTGGGGGGGGGCGGGTGATTTTTGACCGTCCAAAATATTTAATGGAAATTATTTTTTAACAATTTTTCCCCCTTTAGGGGACTTTTTGGCCGGGCCCTCCCTGGAACGGAATCCCCCTCCCTTTGTCACTCCTTTTCCCTTTTGCCGGTTCAATTTACCAGGTCGTGGCCTTGAGTGGGCCCCTTTTCCCTGGTCGGTTTTTTTATTCTTTCTCCTTGGGAAAAAGTCGAATTTTTTCTCCCTGGTCTTCATTTTCTCCCCCCGATCTGCGATTTTTCCCCGGTCCGTTTTTCTCCTCCCCGGTCGTGATTCTTTTCCCCGGGCTGTCGATTTTTCCCCCCCAGATTTTCTTCCCCGGGGCTGTGATTCTTCTCCCCGGTCGTGGGTTTTTCCCCCCCGACTGTCCCATTTTCTCCCCCGGGCTTTGATTTTTCTTTTTCCCCGGCTGTATTTTTTGTTCTGTCGATTCTTCTCCCCGGTCTGTCGATTATTCTCTCTGGTCTGTTGATTCTGTCGAATCTTCTCCCCGGTCTGTCGATTCTTCTCCACGATCTGTCGATTCTTCTCCCCGATCTGTCGATTCTTCTCCCGGTCTGTCGATTCTTCTCCCTGGTCTGTCGATTCTTCTCCCTTGTCTGTCGATTCTTCTCCCTGATCTGTCGATTCTTCTCCCCGGTCTGTCGATTCTTCTCCCCGGTCTGTCGATTCTTCTCCCCGGTCTGTCGATTCTTCTCCCCGGTCTGTCGATTCTTCTCCCCGATCTGTCGATTCTTCTCCCTGGTCTGTCGATTCTTCTCCCTGGTCTGTCGATTCTTCTCCCTGGTCTGTCGATTCTTCTCCCCGATCTGTCGATTATTCTCTCTGGTCTGTTGATTCTGTCGATTCTTCTCCCCGGTCTGTCGATTCTTCTCCCGATCTGTCGATTCTTCTCCCCGGTCTGTCGATTTCTTCTCCCCCTTCTGTCGATTCTTCTCCTGGTCTGTCGATTCTTCTCCCTGGTCTGTCGATTCTTCTCCCCCTTCTGTCGATTCTTCTCCCCCTTCTGTCGATTCTTCTCCCTGGTCTGTCGATTCTTCTCCTTGGTCTGTCGATTCTTCTCCCTGGTCTGTCGATTATCCTCCCTGATCTGTCGATTATCCTCCCTGATCTGTCGATTGTTCTCCCTGGTCTGTCGATTATCCTCCCTGATCTGTCGATTATCCTCCCTGATCTGTCGATTATCCTCCCTGATCTGTCGATTCTTCTCCCTGGTCTGTCGATTATCCTCCCTGATCTGTCGATTCTTCTCCTTGGTTTGTTGATTTCTCCTCCTTGATCTGTCGATTCTTCTCCCTGATATCTATATTCTCCCTGGTCTGTCAAATCTTCTCCCTGGTGTGTGTATTCTCCCTGATCTGTCAATTCTTCTTCCTGGTCTGTCGATTCTTCCCCTGATGTGTTGATTCTTCCCACTAATCTATCGATTATTTTCCCCGATCTGTCGATTCTTCTCCCTGATCTGTCGATTCTTCCCCCTGATCTGTTGTTTTCTTCCTCCTGATCTATCGATTATTTTCCCTGATCTGTCGATTCTTCTCCCTGATCAGTCGATTCTTTCCCCTGATCTGTCGATTTTTTCCCCCTGATCGTGTCCTTCTCCCTGATCTTTTACTTGTTCCTGGTTCTATCGATTATTCTCCATGATCTGACACTTTTCCCTGATCCGCCATTTCTTCCCCCTGACCTGTTCTCAGTGATCAGTTTCAGTCCACACAGATACATAAATTGTGTGTGGTGTGTGTGTGTGTGTGTGTGTGTGTGTGTGTGTGTGTGTGTGTGTGAAATATCTGCCTTGACTTTATGTCCATATTATGCCCTTAGTCTGCCTACTCCGTACCTTTTTACTCCAGAAACTATAAGTAGTGACAACCATTAGTACGCGCATGTTCTGCTAATTTAATGAAAATATTTGGAATTACGAAATAACTTATTGCGCTGTCCACATACGGGAATTAATCAGTTCAAAATGTAATCTGGAAACGACTATGAAATAACGTACAGGATTATCCATATAAGACACACACACACACACACACACACACACACGCCTCAGCGAGATAGCCAGCACCATTGGGCTGAAGGTCAACGAGAGGAAGACGCAGGTCATGAGGAAAAATGCCACAAACAACAACCCCATCACCGCTAACGGCAAACCACTTGATGATGTTCAGGAATTTGTATACCTGGGCAGCAAGATGACCACAGACGGCGACTGCAACCAGGAGATCAACGCCAGAATCAGCAAAGCCAACCAAGCTTTCGCAGTGCTTAGGCCCATCTGGAGATCCACCGTCCTCAGCATCCAAACGAAGATTCGACTCTTCAAGAGCAATGTCCTCAGCGTCCTCCTGTATGGCTCAGAATGCTGGAAGACGACCGTCTCCATCGAGAAAAAGCTGGAAGTGTTCCAGAACAAATGTCTGCGACGTATCCTCAGGATCTTCTGGCCGAACATCATCTCAAACGAAGAACTGAGGACTAGAACAGGAGTCTCCACAATACAGGACACCATCCAGGCGCGTCGATGGAGATGGCTAGGGCATGTCTGTCGCATGCCACCCAGCTCACTCCCCAGAACAGCCCTGCGCTGGACCCCCCAAGGTAAAAGAAAACGGGGGCGACCGAAGGAAACCTGGCGCAGGACAATAGAAAGAGAGCTGAAAGGCAAAGGACTGACTCTCAACACAGCCCCCAGAGCAGCCGCAGACAGAGCCAGATGGAGATCTCTTGCCATAGCCTCAAGCGCCAGCAGGCACGGAGAGGACTGATGATGATGATGACACACACACACACACACACACACACACACACACACACACACACGCTTTCTCTCTCTCTCTCTGAAGTGGTGGTGGTTAATGGTATGTCTACATATAGGCGGAAGTCCGCCATTGTCCAAACGTGGTGCCCAGAGGGACTTCCGCTAACACTACTGTGGCGTGGCCGTACGAATCCACAGGGATGGAGGAGGAGGGTGGGGTGTGGGTGTGGGATGTGGGGAAGGGGGGTACCGTTAGGTAGAAAGGGATAGAGCGGAGGAGACGGGGTGGAGGTAAGGGAGGGAGGGTGTATGTTTTCAGTGGCCATTTGTCGGCCGGCTCCGGGCTGCTGGGCACCAATTTACAAGTGGTCAGTTCTGGCTGGACGCAAAGAAGTAAAGAGGCGGGAGGGAGGGGTGACGGCCGGATAGAAGGGTGAGGGTGGGAGTGGGAGGGAAGATGTTTGAAGTGGTCTGTCGTGGTTGTTTGCAAAGCGGACGGGGGTTGGGGGGTGAGGGGGTGGGGTGGTGGGGTTGGGGGGTGTTCAAATAAAGGGCAGGGTCGGTTTATCGTAACTCTTTATAGACAGTCTGACCATATCCCGCTTGGTCACACGTGGGTTTCTGATGTCATACTGCAAAATCAATGTTTCCTGCTAACCATTTCTCCTTTCTGCCTTCCGCCCGCAATTCCAGAGCCGACTGATCGTTCCTCTCTGTTGACATGTCTTTGATGTTTCAGTTCTGCACTTCGCGGGCGTGTAGGGTAGTCACACAATGTTGTTTGTTATTACCGGCCGTGCAGGTGCAGTGGGATTTCAAGCCCTTTAATTCACAATCCTAGGGTTTTATGTTTCTGCCTGCAACATTTCTAGGGCAGCAAGTAATACAGGCAGAACGGACAAAACCAGTATTACCGCCACCACACTCACCAAACATTCTCTCTCTCTCTCTCTCTCTCTCTCTCTCTCTCTCTCTCTCTCTCTCTCTCTCTCTCTCTCTCTCTTCTCTCTCTAAAGTGATTAATGGTTTCTGAAAGACCTAAATAATTTAGGTATGGACAGATTCTCTGCGCATAAAGATATTAAAAATTCATTTTAACGAGCACATACAAAAATTTAGCTTTAATAGAAGTGAAGTTACGGTGGCTCTTGTTCAACAAAAGAAGCTGATATGCTTTAGAAAGCCTGTTAAGTGAATACTCGCAGAAAGCACTCACAAGGATATGAAGCGTGTAACAAATCAATGCACGTTGTGTAAACGCTCCCTCGCTGGGACATAAAAAATGCAACAAAGAGGCTTATCATAAATTCCGTTATGTAAGTGCTCTAAGTGCACAGAGAAATGCAAGTCCATTGACATCGATGTTGTTCAGCTGTGGCTGGCCTAGTATGATATGCGTTCATGTTGATGTGATGTGTGTCCATGTTGACCTGACGGTGTACTCATGCTGATATGACGCACGTTCATGTTGATATATGTATTCATGGTTGTGTGGTGTGTCCTTGGTGGTGTGTTGTAAGTTCAATATGATGTATATATGTTGGTATGGATGACACGTTACACATAGCATGCACCCTGCGTGAGAAATGGAAAGAACGAAGGAAGTAAGGAAAATGAGTGATCGATATTGAACAATATTGACTGGATGACACGGGAAACGACTGAATGAAGCGCCAGCTGGCAGCTCTTAAGTCGACACTACCCAGGTAGGCAGCCCGTTGTGTAAACGAGTGTTGATTGTAAAGCGCTTAGAGCTTGGTCTCTAGCCGAGAATAGGCGCTATATAAGTATTCATTATTATTATTATTATTATTGTGTGTATATTCTTTGTGACGTGGTGTGTGTTAATAGTGATGTGGTGTGCAGTGGTGGCGATGTAGTGTCTGTTCATGGTGATGTGTTTTGCGTTCATGGTATTGTGAGGTCTGTTTATTGTGATGTGTTGTGTGTTCATGGTATTGTGAGGTCCGTTTATTGTGATGTGTTGTGTGTTTAAGATGAAGTGCATTAATTGTAATGTGTGTGTTCACGATGATGTGTGTACATGGTGATGTGGAGTGTGTCCATGACGCTTCGTCACTATTATGTTCATGATGATGTGGTGTGTGTGCATGTAATGTGGTGTGCATACATGGTGCCATAAGAGTATGTTCATAGTGATATGGTGTACATTTATGGTGATGTGCGTTTCTGATGATGGGGGTGAATGTTTATGGACATGTGGTGTATTCATGATGATGTGTGTTCAAGATGATGTGCCTTTCTGATAAAATGTGTTCATGGTAATGTGATATGTTCATGATCATGTGTGTCCATGGTGATGGGGTGTGTATGTATCCGTGGTGATATGGGTATATTCATTACGATGTCGTGTGTGTTCATGGTGAGGTGGCTTGTATTCGTGGCGATGTGGGTTTGTTCATGATGATGTGGTGCATATTAATGGTCATGTGGGACATGTTCATGGTGATGTGGTATGTATTCATGGTGATGTGGGTTTGTTCATGGTAATGTGGTGTGTGATCATGGTGACAAATAAAATGTGCTCATGGAGATGTGATGGGTATTCATGTTGATGTGTTGTGTATTCAGTTATGTCGGGTGTATTCATGGTGATGTGGTGTGTTCACGATGATGTGTGTCTATGGTGATGTACTGCATGTTCATGGTGATGTTGGTGTGTTCCTAACTATGTGGTGTGTGCCAATGGCAATGTGTATGTTCATGGAGATGTGTGTGTTCATGATGATGTGGTGAGCGTTAGTGATAATGTGATGTGTGTTAATAGTAATTTGTATGCTCTTGATAATGAGGCGTGCATTCATGGTGATGTTGCGAATGCGCATCGTGATATGGAGTGAATTGGGGTGAATGTTCATGAAAATGTGGCATGCATTCATGGTGATGTGGTGAATGTTCATGGTAGTGCGGTGTGTGTTCAGAAGTCCTAACAGCAGTGTGTCGGTGAAAGATATTATTGACCACCTACTGGGGAAGAGCAATTACGACGACACCATCAGACCCTCCTACGACAATGGTGAGAAAAGAGAGAGAGAGAGAGAGAGAGAGAGAGAGAGAGAGAGAGAGAGAGAGAGAGAGAGAGAGAGAGAGAGAGAGAGAGAGAGAGACGATGCTGATGATGCTGATGTTGATGACAAAGATGATGAAGAAGATTATGAAGGTGATGGTGTTGATGATGACCGCAATGACGAAGTGATAATGCTGTTGCTGCTGATGACGATAATGATGATGATAATAATAATGACAACAACCATAATGATAATAATGATAATAATAATAGCAACAATAATGATGATGTGATGATAACAACAATAATAGAATAGCAATAATAGTAGTAATAATGATAATCATAATGATGATGATAATAATAATAATAATAATAATAATAATATAATAATAAAAAACAATGATAATAATAATATATGACGATGATGATGACGATGATGATAAAAATTGTTTATTAAACCCTCCGACCCCCATCCCCAACCCACCTCCCTCCAAGCAGGAAGTACGATGTGCAAAATAAGCTGCGCAGTCTTACTAACAAGGTTACTGATCCACAAAGAAATAGCAGCAAACGTCATAATGTCATTATAGAACAGAGCTGAAATGCTTTACTTTGGTAAATTTCATTGTTTGACACAAACTTTTTTCCCCTCTGGAAGCCAAAAGCATACTTAATGTAGACGAGTAAGGACCATTTAAGTGGTATATACAATGTCTTAAATCGCTCCGTCTTTCTCGAGTGATGTATAAACATCATCAACTGAAACTGTTCTCTTTGCGATGTTCAGACATCAACTAAGCTGTTCTCTTGTGTGAGGTACAGACATTATATCTTAAACCGTTCTCTGTGTAACAAACAGACATCATCAACTCGAATTGTTTTCTGTGTGACCTACAAACATCAACGCACATTGATCTCTGTGCGACGTACAGACATTATCAACTCAAACTGTTCTCTGTGCATCATACGAACAATAGCTCAAACAGTTCTCTTTGTGACATACAGTTATCATTAGCCTAAACTGCTCTTTGTGCCACGTACAGAAATCAACTCAAACTGTTTTCTGTATGACATACAGACATTATCAGCTCAAATGTTCTCTGGTTGACGTACAGACATTGACTCAAACCTTCCCTCGTACAGATATGACTCAATTTGTTCTCTGTGCGACGTACAGACATTGACTCAAACCTTCCTCGTACAGATATGACTCAATTTGTTCTCTGTGCGACGTACAGACATTGACTCAAACCTTCCTCGTACAGATATGACTCAATTTGTTCTCTGTGCGACGTACAGACATTGACTCAAACCTTCCTCGTACAGATATGACTCATTTGTTCTCTGTGCGACGTACAGACATTGACTCAAACCTTCCTCGTACAGATATGACTCAATTTGTTCTCTGTGCGACGTACAGACATTGACTCAAACCTTCCTCGTACAGATATGACTCAATTTGTTCTCTGTGCGACGTACAGACATTGCCCAAAACCCTTCCCGTAAGATATGACTCAATTTTTCTCTGTGGGAGTCAGACATTGCCAAACCTTTCCTTCGACAGATAGATCAATTTGTTCTCGTGCGACGTACAGACATTGCCCAAAACCTTCCTCGTACAAAATTGCCCAAATTTGTTTCGTGCGACGTCGACACATCAGCTAAAAATTTTTTCTTACTGAAGACATCATCATTCAAACGGGGTTTTTTTTTTTTTGTGACCCCCAGACTCAACTCAATGGTTTCTGTGTACCGACAAATCAACTCAGTTTTCTGTGTTACGTACAAAAACCATCAAACTGTTTTTTTTTTTGTAATATCCAAATATCAGCTCAAATGTTTTTTGCGTACGACCAGACACCACCTCGCATGCTCTGGTGCGACCTACAACATCAACGCGACCTGCTTTTAGGGACACATAGATATCAACCAGTCTGTTCTTTACTGAGAAAGCATCAGTTCAGATGTTCTTCAGTGTGCATCCCCGCATCACTTTAGAAAAATTGTCTCTGTGACAAACAGACTTAACCAAAATTGTTCTCTTTACGTACGAGATAACCAACCGTCTCTGTGGACTACAAACATAACCAGTCCCATTCTCTGGTATCCCTACTAGCTCCATGTTTTTTGTGTGACCTACAACGTCATTTCATTTTTCTGTGTGACATCAGTATCAACACATTTTGTTTCTTTGTGGGACGTACAGATGTCAATAAAGCTTTTTTTTTTTCTATGTGACCTGCCGACATCAGTAAAATGTTCTTTGTGTTCGCACAGACGTAAACCAAACAGTTCTAGTGTGCGTAAAAACACGACTCGATTTGTTTGTGTGTGTGGGTGTGTGTGGTTGTGTGGGGTTGTGGGTTGTGTGGTGTGTGTGTTGGTGGTGGTTTGTGCGGTGTGTGCCGTGTTGCGTACAGACCAACTTAAAACTCTAGGTTTTTTTCGTGTGAGTACAGGTAAAAAACAATGTGTTTTCTTGGACTTTCAGGTTAAAACATTTTTTTCTGTGTACGTACAGGTATAAAACAATGTTTTTTTGGGTGGTAAGACTAATCGGTTTTTTTCAGGTGGCTTCAGGCGTAAGTCAACTGTTTTAGTGTAAACTTATAAACATTAACCAAACTGACTTCTGTGTGACACACAACTTTAAATTAAACTTTTCTCCGTGAGACCGTACAGACATCAACTAAAATGTTCTCTGTGAACCGGACAACACAACTCAAACGTTCTCTGTAAACCCTACGACAAACTCAAATTTTTCCTGTGTGACCGTACATAAAACTCAAACTGTTGCCTGTAAACTACAGACTCAACTAAAGCTGTTCTCGGTGGACCGTCAGACCAACCAAACTGTTCTCTGTGAGACCGTACGACATAAACCAAACTGGCTCTGTGGCGCCAGGGGGCCCGGCCCGGGTGGGGTTTGACGTCGTGTTAAACCTGGGTCCTGTCATGCGAGAAATGGTAACTTTTCTGTCTGCTGTCTGTCTGTCATCGGTTCTCGTTTTTTGGGCTCCCGTCCGAAACTCACTGTCTCTAAATTTGGGCCGTCCCTTTCCCGTGTTTGTTTCCTATTTCCGTTCTCCATTACTGGAAAAAAGGAAATTAAAGGGAAAAAATTTGGGGAGAGAGAGTCTAACACACAACCAGGGACATCTACAGACAAAAAAAACCAACGGGCAGCCCGACCGAAAACGAAACAACGACAGACGAAAAAACCAAGGGGCAACCGCCGACAGACAGAAACAAAATCCCCTAAACACAAAAACGCACGCACGCACGCACGCACGCACGCAGCCGCCGCACGCAGCACGCACGCAACACACAACACACCACCACACACACACACACCACACACCAACAGAAAAGAGAAGAGAGAGAGAGAGAGAGAGGAGAAAAGAGAGAGAGAGGAGAGAGAGAGGAGGTTTTACAAAACGGTCACGTGTAAAGCTTAGGATCTCTTGAACTTGTTGAAGAAATTTGGACAAGAAAATCGCGGATTCAGAGCTGTTTTTCGGCGGGCTTGCAAGAAACTGTGGGAAATTCAGAGCACAAAAAACTCCCACCAGAACTGCTGCATGCAGAGCGGGGGTGCCAGTGCTTACCACACTCAACCGGGAACATTTTTGAATCTTTTTTTGCGCAAGATCTTTAAACCCCTCCGTTGGCAAAAATTTTCAAGCTTCGGTGCCCCCTCAATGAACAGAGAATCCCCAAACACTTTGTTCGTACTAAGCGGGGCGCATGCAAAGTGCTTAGTTAAAGGGATGCGAATGCCAATTTTTCGGGTACTACAACATAAAATTAAGAACAAGCGAATGTATGGACTAGCCCCCCCCAAGGATGTGACGTCCATACATTAGTTATGATAAAAATTTTTTCCCCGGGTCCACAATTAAAGGAAGAAATTTTATAGGGCTTGCTAGTTTTTACGGGCGTCCCAAAAAAATTGTGAGTATGACTTTTTCAAGGAACAAATGTGGTCTTGGATGAAATACCACTGATTTTTAGTTTAACAAGGGGGGAAAGGGTAAGGGTGTGGTCAGTTTTAAACACTGAGTATGCACTCATAAGAAGGGGGGAAAAAGTCGTTTTAACCCAATTTTGCCTGAGATCAAACCCGTCAGGGGGTGGTCCTCGTTGTGACCAGTCTTTCCCGGGTGAGCGATAATAGTTGGGGAAAGCTACGGGGGGAAAACTTAAAGAAGGAGAAAGAATTCATATGCAAATTTTAAGAAGCAGGTTTTTACAGAACCTTATTCGTGTTTCACCCCCTTCACCTTTACCCTTCGCCCTTCCCCCTTTCATCTTTCCCCCCGTGAGGTGGTTGAAGATGGCCGGGGGGGGGAACACACGGATTCAGCCCCACCCCAGTCCAAACCCCGGGGAGGGGATTAAGCTGCCGTTCCCCAGAGACGAAGAAGTCGCGAAGAGAAGTGGGAACCGTATCTCCGGGGAGGGGAGAGTTCGAGGGGCAGTATATGTCTCAGAGAGCAGGGAAAGGAGAAAGCAGGGAAGTTTTATTAGGCAGGAGGTCCTCAGTGATTGGGGGTTTTATGATTCCCCTGGTGGGAAATTTTTGGGTTTTAAAAGGGAATGTGAAGGCAGGTTTTATAGAAGCAAAAACTAATTTTTTTATCTCTCAGTGTAAAGAGGTACATTGTGAAGACTTTTTTCTTCATGTAAAGGAGATCGGGGTTAAAGATTGATTTGTCTTCGGTGTGAGGGAGATACATTGTGAGATTTATTCGCTCCAGTGTGGAGAGAGATACTTGTGTAAATTCTGTTTACAAGTTGTGGTTTGATTTATAAAGTGTTTTCCCTAAAGGAGGGGGGGGAGAAAAAAAACATTGGGGTGGCCCCTTTTTGGGTGTTGGAAAGATTGCGGGGGGCGATGGATTTAAATGCTGCATGAATGAGGGAGAAAAGAGGACAGTGTGACAGTGGTGCCCCCGACTCCAGCTTCACCGGCGTAGCTCCCGTTTTTTCCCCCCGGGAAAGAAAAAGAAAAAAAAAAAGAAAGATTTCTATTTTGCCCTGGGGGCTTAAAAAAAAAAAAAAGAGATTTTATTTGCCCCCCTAAAGGGGTTTGAGGAAAAAAAAAAAAAGGAAAGGTTTTATTTTGAAACCCTCGGGACTTGAAAAAAAAAGATTTCTATTTGTCCCCTCAAATTTTTGAGGGAAAAAAAAAAAAGAAAAAAATTAAATTATTTTTGTGATAATAGTTGCATTTTTGTTGTGTTCTATTCTTTTGTTTTTGGGTTTGGGTTGACATTTCTTTTGGTTCTCTACTCCTTTAAAAGGGTTTTTTTTTTTGGTTTGGATTTTTTTTGACCCTTCCCCCCCTCAGGCCCGATAGCCTAACCCTCCTCTTGCTCAAACCTGGCAAGGGGGCGGGCGTTGGGGGAATCGCGTCCCCCCCCAAGGGATTAGTATTTTTGCCCCCCTTTCCCAGGACTGATACCCCCAACCTCTTCCTGCTTTTAACAGGGGGACATGGCTTTGGGGAGTCAATAGTCTTTCCCTCCTCATAATATCTATTTCTTTCGTTTCTATTTTTTCGTTTGATTTTTCCCTTGCCCCTCGAGTGGGGGATCAACTTCTCCTCCCTCACGCAGTATTTAAAGGTGGGGGAGTTGTTTCCCGCCTGCCCAAAAAATTCTTTCTTTTGATATTTTTTTTCGGGGTGTGGTGCGAGTTTTTTTTTGAGTTTGGGGAATGTGCATTTTTTGATTGATTTTTAGTATTTTGTATTATTACTGTAGTGTTAAATATTGTGCATGATTTGTTTTCCCCGTCTCCAGTTTCAGGGAGCTGACCACTGGGGTGCTGTCTGGGGGCTTTTTTGCTTTTCTTGATTTTGCTCACTATTGGGGCCCTGTGTTCCTTTCTTTCCTTTTCCCCCCCCTTTTTAAAAATCTCTTAAACCCTTTCCCCTCAATAGGCCCTATCTATTTTTTCTTTCAACATTTTCATTTTTTAAGTGGATTTCCGTAGTTTGTGTCCTTCCCCCTTTTTAATTTTTTGTGTTTCCATTTGTTTTGTAAATTTTATTCTTTTTTTTGTATAAGGCGGTACATTTTTTTTGTAAATTCATTTTAAATTTAAGTAAGAAACAAAGACTGCCCAAAAAGAACATTTGGAACTAAATTTTTAAAAAAAATTTATTTTCGAAACTTTATTGTGTTTTTTTTTTTTTTTTCTTGGGAAAAACCCTTTTTTGTTTAAACTTTTTTGTTTTGAAAATTTCCCAAATTTTAACAGTTCAAATTATTTTTTTGGAAAAAATACTTCCTTTGGATTTCTATTACCTTTTAAGTGTTTTTTCTGTTTACAGGGAAATTGAACTTTTAATTTTTAAAATTTTATAATTCATTTTGTGAAACAATACCACTCATATATCGCCTTTTTTTATTCATACTTTGGATTGTTGGTGTTTTTATCTGACGATTATTATGGGTGATTTTGATAAATATTTAAAAAGCGGAACGCTTGGGTTTTTATGGAGAAAAAATTATAACTATGTGCAACAATGCACAGATGGGCAGAAGGGTAAGAGAGAGGGAAGAAAATAAACTACGAGGGGAAAAGGGAAACTGAAGAAAATAAAATACGAGGGGAACGAAGAGAATAAACTCAGAGGAAATTTAAGAAAAAAAATTACAGAGGGAGCTGAAGCTGAAGAACGTCAAATTTAATTGGGCAGTTAGAATTTGGACTGATGCTGAAATTTTAAGAATACAGGCATGAGAGAACCCCACCCGTCGGTTCCCCAGCCATCCCCAAACCCAAAAGCCATATATTCCAAAATTGCCCCCCTTTTGAGGAAAAAAAAGGATGAATTGTAGTTTTCTTTTTTGATTTGAAATTTACGCCGTCTTTGGTTGGCCAAAGGAAAAAGGGCTTGATATTGCGTCGTTGTTTTAAAGGGGAGCGCTTTGACTGTACCACTCACTTGCCCCAAAAAATTTAACTTGGGATCATTGAAAAGAACTCCCCAAGAAATTTCAATGTTCTGTGTCGTTTTCACGAACTTTTCCGTTGGGCGCCTGAAAAAGGGGAATCGTTTCCGTGTTTTGATCCCAGAGTCATGTTTGGATCGATGGATGATTTGTCTAAAACAACAAAACTTTTTTAAACACTGCGAGATCTCCCCTTTTAGGAACAAAATTTTCCAAGCGGAGCAAAAACTGGCCCTTTCCTTAAAGAAAAGGGGAAATTTTAAAACTGGAGGGAAATGTGCGATGGTGATCAGTATTGTGCGCTCACCCAGTAAGGGGGTGGCTAGGGGGAAATTTTCCCTCTTGAGTCCATTCGTATGACTACCCTCGGACAGGGAAGTTAAGGAAAGGAAATCTGGGTCATTTTGAGCCCCAAGGAATTTTCCTATCCTAGGGAAAGGCAGGGATCTTTTCCGCGGGTCGGGACTTGTCAATACCCTACTCACCCCCCGTTATCCCAGCAAACGTTCCGAGGTGTGGAAAACGACCCCCCGTGACCTTTTTGGGCCAGTTCGGGAAGAACAAAGTTCACAAAACAGTCGGGGTCGTCAGACAAGCGATGTTTCTTTTGTGATGGCAAATTCCATTTTAGGAAAAAATTGCCCTTTCAAAAAAATGATTCAAAAACCCCCCATTAGTCCCCCAGATTGTGAAAAAGGCCTTGTTTTGGACCAGATCAATCGTTATGGACTGGTGTTAGAAAACGGAGCCATCAATGGATTTCAGGGTTCGGGTTTTTCGAGACACGGGGCATACTGTGGTGTAGGAAATTTTTTTCGTCCTTCAAAACCCGTATCTCAAAATGTCCAAAAATTAGGGGGTTTGGAGGGAAGATTTAAACGTTTCCCCTGGCGAAAATTTAGTCGATCACCCTATACTCCCTTTCTTACCGCCCGTGTTATTGAAACCGTCTGCGACTTGATTTGGGGAATTTGCCCGGTGTCGCTCAGTACTGGTGGTGTGGAGGATCGTTTTTTCCCTTTTTTGTGGTATAGATCAACGTATAGGCAGGGAAAGGGTCAAAGCCGCTAAAGTCTCAAATGGATGAATCCCGATTACCCCCGATGTTTAAAAAAAATGCAGGGAAAAGACGAGACGCTGACACATACTTTCTGCTGCTAAACGCGTCACGAGTCCAAGACAAACCCAAAGTACTACTGGAAAATTGAATTTCACAGGGGGCACCTGGACAGGACAAAGACGTTGTGGTTCCCAAAAACCCCTTAGAGAAACGTGCTGCACAGGTCATGTGCTTGTTTTGTGGTCATGCGGAATAAAAAGAACATTTTTAAAAAGGGGTTCTTGATTTTTTTATTGGCCGGGGCACAAAGGAAGTTCGAAATACTGCCGCTCAGTGACACTCCAAAAGACATCTCGAAAGGTCGCGTCCCCTGGACCTTTGCACAAATGCCTCTCATTTCCGTTCCTTTTCGGAAGGTAGCTATTGATTTGTTGGACCCCTACCACTGTCTTCTTCGGGTATCGCTTTTTTACTTTGGGGATACAGCAAACAAGGGTTTCCCGGCGATTTCCCCTGAAAAAAATTGTCAGATTTCGCTGAAACTTTACTTCAAATTTTTTCCAGAGGGGGTCTTTTCCCGCCCCAAATTTTTTTTCGGTTGTGGGGAACGCAATTCATTTCTGATCTCATGAAGAAATCTACAGCTGTTGTCAATCTCTTCCATTTCAACCAGCCCCTTATCCCCCCCGATGCTGGTTTTAACTTTTTAATGGAACGTTTTAAGTCCATGTTGAGAAAGGTTTCAAAGGGAAGAGCCCCCGGGAAAGGACGTTTCGTCCGGGTTTGCTTTTTGCATCAGGGAAATGCCGAACGAAAAGCTGGGGTTCTCACATTTTTTGCTTTTTTTCGGGCACTCACCAAGGGGGGCCTTTTTGGGTCATTGATGACACAATGGACGGAAAAAAAACGGCTACCTACAGTAAAACTGTTTACCCCTCGTTTTAACTGCATAACGTTTGAAGGATGCATGTGGCTTGTAACTCGCTGAAAGGAAAACTGAGTGTACAAGGTCTTTGAGACAGAAAAGCAAAGGACGTTCCTTCTGTAGGGGATAAAAATTCTTGTGCTACTCACTAGAAAAACAAGCTTCGTGTTTGTGGAAGGGGCCTTTTAGGTGGCAAAAAACTTTTTGAAGTAAATTATAAGATCAAAAAGGCAAAAACTGAAAGGTATTTCATGTGAACATGTTTTAAGAATTTTTGAACGAAAAAATGTTGCCACAATCATGGTTTTAGTGGATATTCCCGTGTCCCGAAACTGATGTCAAAATAAGAATTATCAGTGAAATTTGTACCCATGTAACGCAGGGAAGATCAAAAAGGGTTTTGAAACACAAAAGAGGAATGTTAACATCTACCAGTGCGATGATGTTGTACCCTTCCTATTCTGTCTATCAAAGGTGAAACCCTTGGGGTGTGGTTCTGTCTAAAGTTTTTACAGGCAAACGAAAAGCTCAAAGACATTTTTAAAGACTTTCAGGATGTGTTTAGGTACCCCCGGTAAGTAACTGTATTAACCCCATAGTATTCAGTTAACTTCGAAAAACCAGTGCGAACCAGCCATACCCCCCCCCATTTGCAAAAAAAAAAAAGGGGGAGTAGAAAAAAGTAATGCTGGATTTTAAGGTGATGAAAACCCTTTTAATTTCCCTACGCTCCCATGGTATTTGGGGGACAAACCTGAGGGTCAGTGCGTTTCTGCTCGATTACAGAAAATAAATAAGATCCTGGTTCGTGCCGAGCCTTCCAGACATTGAAGACTTTTGGTCACTTCGGAAGGGAAATTTTTGGAAAGTAACTTGACTAAAGGGTCCCGGCGATTCCAATGGCGGCTGACGGGAAAAAAACGCGTTTCAAAACCTTTTGGTCTTTTCCGTGGACGAAAATGCCATTTGGTTTGCAAAAAGCCCAGCTTCTTTTTCCAGAAAGATGCGACCGAAACTCCATGAAGTGGTGCGTCGTTTTTTTTTATGACATTTTGTTGGCGCAAAGTCATGGGGTGACCTCATTTCTAACTTACGAGCTGTTTTTTGCAGCTGAAGTTTTGGTTTATTTTCAAGACCACAAAAATTTGTGCCGGTTTCAAACTCTCGAGTTTTTGGGGGCCACATTTGTGGGGGAAAAAGATCCCGAGGGAAAGAAAGTGGAAAAAAATTTATCCCACACAAACCCACTACAAAGAAACAATAGGTCATCATCGGATTGTTGTCTTAAATTTGACGATATGTACCCCACTTTGCTCCCTGCGGCCCCCTTTATGAACTGACGAAAGGACGAAGAACAAAAATATTGTGTGTCTGTGGTGCCCAAACTTTGGAGTTGTTAAACACCCCAACTCATTTTCCCGTTCTATTGTTTCCCCCCCTTCAGAAAACTTTTTTTTAAGAACATGCCATTCTAAAAAAATGGGGGCGGTACTGGCAGGAAAAAAGGCTTTATTACATCCCGTGCAATACGCCCGTAAGAAGTTTCAAAGAACAGGGAAATACTCCACTATTTAAGAGAGTGCTTGGGTATTTTATGGAGTGAGAAGTTCGCCGGGTTTTTGACTGGGGAAAAAAGTTTCAGTTTCAGACTGACCATAGGCCACTGACTTCTTGAAATCGTCAAAAAACTAAAAGCAGGTATTAAATGGTCTTTTTGGATTGCAGGAAATTTCCCGTTTTTGTTGACCATGCCTGGACACAAAATGTCCCAGGCAATTTGTTCCGTGCGTGAATATTCATGGACAAATTAACTGTCTTCAAAGGGGGAAAATATTCCCGTTTTTGTCTTTCTTAAGATTACGTGTGATCCTTTTTGACGGGGCATTTTATGCTACGACGATTTTAAAACAAGTTGGGGGTTTTTTCTAATTTTCTTATTGAAGTGACATATTTTTGAAGAAACAAAATACTTGATGTTGATGTAATACTATTTTATTCTTTGGTAAACAATGGAAAAAATCAAGTACTATTTAGTTTTTTTGGTTGTGAAGTGAATCTATTGTTGTGTGATGAGCAAAAAAACTTTTTAGAAATGTTATTACATGTTTTGATTGTGCAATAACAAACCCAAATTTTTTTTTTTTTTCACTGCAACAATGGAAAGCAGGGGACTTTTCAAGGGGCTTAACACTACATGTGGGAAAAAGAAACTAGTTAAACTATGTTTATTTTGTTTACATGTCTATTTAGAAACTGTACACTTGGGAAAAAAATTTATTTTTATGAGGGTTTTTAAAATATGATTGAGACAAAGAAAGGGGAAAAAGGTTCACATCTTTAAATTTTGAACACAATTTGTGCTTGAATTGTTTTTTCCTAATTGTTTTATCCATGTAATTTGTGAAATGTTTTTGTGAGATGTGGGGATCAATTATGAATTTTTTTTTTAGAAAAATTGAAAGTTTGAAAATGCTATTTATGGGGTTTATGGGATTTATTCTATACGTTGATTATTAATTTTGGGGAATCATGGCGATGGGTTTCACATTTTGAGATTCTGGCTGAAAATGTGTTTAAAAGTAACTTGTATATCCCTTTTAAAAAAATTTTCTGGTGAAAATTTTTTCATCAGGATGGGGGGGGGTCATGTGACGGCCTCACTCAAGGGATGGACCTCCCCACAGTAGTTAGGAATGAAAAATTTTTCCCTGCCACAATTAAAAGGGGGAAAAAATTCATTGGCTTTTCTGTGTAGCGGGGGTCCCCAAAATAATTGTGAGTATATCATTCGGGGAAAAAATGTGGTTTTAATGGATGAAATGACCACTGGTGATAGTTTAAAAAAAGGGGGTAAGGGGAAGGGGCTGGGCATGTTTTTGAACACTGGTATGCACCCCTAGGAGAAAAAGGGGGGGGGAGTCAGTTTTTCCCAGCGATGGCCTAGAGACTCGAACCCCGTCAGGGCGGTGGTCCTCGTTGTGCCAGTCTTAAAGGAGCGATAGAATTGGGGAAAGCCGGGGGAAAAAATTAAAGAAGAGAGAAGAATTTTTTATTTGAATTAAGAACAGGTTACTTCACGAAACCCATTTGTGTTTAGCCCTTCACCCTTTTTCCCTTTGCCCCTTCACCCTTTACTTTCACCCGTGAGGTGGTTGAAATGGCCTGGTGTGGGGAACACACCGGTGTTCGCCCCCGCCGTACCCAAATCCAGGGAGAGGGGAGTTGAAGCTCGCCGTTTGCAAAAGACAGAAGAAGTGGGAAGAGAATCGGACTCGTTCTCCAGGACGGGAGAGTTCGGGGGGCATTATTGTCTCAAGGGGACAGGGAAAAGGAGGAAAACAGGAAGCTTTTATTTAGGCAGGGATCCTCAGTGATTACGGGGGTTTTGTTTCTCCCGGTCCGGAATTTTGGGTTTTTAAAAGGGAAGTGAAGGCCCGGCTTTATAGAAGCGAAACTAGATGTTTATCTCTCGTGTAAAAAAGATAATTTGAAGACATTTTTTCCCCTTTTAAAGAGAGATACAGGGTTTAAAATTGATTTTTCTTCGGTGTAGGAGAATACATGTTGCGATTTATTCGTCTTTCCCCGTGGGAGAGAGATACTTTTGTAATTCTGTTTACAAGTTGTGGTTGTGACTTAGAAAGTGTTTTCCCTGAAGGAGAGGGGGGGAAGAAAAACATTCGGTAGTGCTCCTTTTGGGTGATTGGAAAGATTGCGTGTGCGTATGGAGTAAATGCTGTCATGAATGCGGGTATGCAAGAGTGACAGTGTGACACAGAATAACTCTCGCTACCTTGATGAAATGAATAGTCACCCATAACTCCAAACGAAAGCCGCTTACGACACCCAATCGTCTGGCAGAAATGACAGGAGAGAGCACACAGAACAAACAAGGAGACCCCACCCCATCCCCACCCCCCCAAAAAAAAGAGAAAAAAAAGGGAAAAAAATCCAAGCTTGCCCATATACCCTGTACCTGACACATCTACACTGCGATAACAGCTGGACAAATGTACAAATACACTGCGATAACAGCTGGACAAATGTACAAATACACTGCGATAACAGCTGGACAAATGTACAAATACACTGCGATAACAGCTGGACAAATGTACAAATACAAATTAACTTTCATAAGACTGGCACAGCCTCTTCTATCTTTAATGGAGTCAAAAGAACACACGGATGAACAGCGCACAAAGACAGGTCAACTTCGGTTTGATTTATATGAAAAGAAACTTTAAATGAAGCAGGGAACAGTAAGCAGAAATTAAAAACCAAAATAAAATGAATAGTCGTCCATAACTCCAGACGAATGCTGCTTATGACACCCAGTCGCCCAACAGAAATGACAAGTGAGTTAGTTGTTCTTTAATCACTGTTTACTGTTCTATGCCTCCATTTAAGATTTCCTAACATGGACGCAGTCAAACGGGGACGTGCTGGCCTAGACAGACCCTGCTGGGAAAATTAACCCACGTGTCACTGGGATACAAACAAGAGGCAGCAGAGGATCACCATGCTGAACTCTATGACAGCTATGGTCAACAGCATGCCCTCAAGGATAGTCCTCGACTCCCACACGAAGACACAGTCTGACAAATGATCTGCCTGCCAAATCGTCTGTCGGACCGACGAGAGAGTCCATCATCATCCTGTAAATGTAACCACGTTGTTACCATGATGTTACTGTGTCTTTAGTGTGTGTAGATTCTGCGTTGTGGGCGTCTCCTGACTGTGTGAGCGGTGTGTTGTGGCAGCAAATGACGGCCAGTTTCTACCTCCGTCAGCAGTGGAGGGACCCTCGCCTGGCCTTCCGCTCCTTCTCTACTCACAGGAACCAGACTCTGCTGCTGAGCCAACGTCGGGTGGGGGCCTTGTGGCTGCCGGACATCTACTTCTCCCAGTCCAAGGACGAGACGAGACACGACATCACCGTACCCAACCTCATGATTCGCCTCAGCCCTGATGGCACCGTGCTCTTTAGTCAAAGGTGAGAGGTCATGTGGCACAGGTTTAAATGTTGAAGTCCAATATCCTAAAAGCTTTAAGGGCAGTGAACTGTAAGGGATTTACCGCATCTACGGCACGGCATAGTGGAAGACGGAGCCCATCCTTCTCCTTCCACCGTCTTGAATTCTCCTGTTCTGAATTAGGAATACAAATATTGATGGGTGGACAGACAGGGTTTTGAAGCTGTAAAAATCCCATTCCACGGGTGATTTGAACTCATGACTATCAGCTCCACAGCCAAACGCTGTAACCATTCGCCACAGGTCCCTCTGCACAAGGTAGAAGGCGAAAAGGAATGGGTGGGAAGGAAGGGGTGAGAAGAGGGTGTCTTGCGAGAGCTGCTTGATCGGGAAGTATGGAAATGAGAAGTAAAACAACATGAGACACTAGAACGAAGAGAGAGAGAGAGAGAGAGAGAGAGAGAGAGAGAGGTGGGGGGGGGGGTTCAGTGAGGGAGGAGAGACTAAGTACACACATGCTCACATATTCACACAAACGTACACGCATGCACAAATGCGCGCAATACACACACACACACACACACACACACACACACACACACACACACACACACACAATCACAAACACACATACACACACGCACACACACGCACGCACACACACACACACACACACACACACACACACACACACACACACACACACACACACACACACACGCTCAGAGCAGCAGCAGCAGCAACAGCAGCAGCAGAGCAAGAGGTGAGAGATGACGTGTTGCAGGTTGACAGTGACCTTCCAGTGTCTGATGGATCTCCGCAATTTCCCTCTGGACCAGCAAGTCTGCTACATCCGTATGGAGAGTTGTGAGTTACGTCTGTGTGACATCTTTGTTATGATGTACGTGTTATTCTGCAACATTTATTTCTCTAACGTATCCTCTGGAACAGCAAATCTGTTACATCGTTTTGGAAACTGCTACTTACATTTCTGTTGCTGCCGTTACACCTCTGATGTAGAGATTTGTAAATCACATTTCAAGAACAGCTGTCACATCTCTGTTATAAAGAGCTGTATTTTACCTGTAACACTTTCATATTATGTGTTGTTCCACTGGACCAGCAAGTCTGTGACATCTACATGGTGAGCTATTTCACACCTCTGTTACACCTGCTGCATCTTTCTTAAAATAGAGAGCTGCATGTTGCCTCGTGACTTCCGTTACAAGTGTTATAATTCTGTTATTTTCATCGAACAAACAGGTCGTACTGTATATAATCCAGTACCTTTTTGTGTGTGTATTACATTTCTACGGTTAATCTTTGCCAGTAATTCCTCTGTTACAAATCAGCAAACGAATATGACAGTTACACCGTGACATCTCTGATTGGGGACGCTTGGTTTGTCCGTCAGGTCCACAGTGACGGTTTTGTGCTTTTCTCATGTAATCACTTTCAAATGACTGCTCTCACCAGTCCTTGATACATAAAGCCTGGAACAGGTGAGGGAGGGAACTGGGGGAGAGAAAGGGGGGTGGGGGTGGGAATGGTGTGAAGGTGCCCTCTAGCGTCTGTCTCCTGCTTCCTGGACTCACTGACAATGAGTCTTCTCCAAGGCATGGCCGGAACCCCTGGCGAAGACTGCCATCCCTTTCTGTCCCTTGTCGCCTTTTCCGGTGTAACGAAAAGTTTTAACTCCCCGAATGGTTTAACTCCCAGGGAGTTAAACTGTTCATTTGTAAATTTTAACTCCCTGGGAGTTAAACTAGAATATAAAAAACTAACTCCCACTGTGTTTCAGTTTGACTCCAGGGGAGTTATTCTGACATACCACCAGAATGACTCCCACCCACCACCCACTCCCCGCACCTCGCTACCACCCATGCATCTTATATATATATATATTTTCGAAGTGTGTGTGTGTGTGTGTGTGTGTGTGTGTGTATGTGTGTGTGTGTGTGTGTGTGTGTGTGTGTGTGTGTGTGTGTGTGTGTGTTTTCTCACACTAACTTGCCAGATCAAGACTTGTCAGGCAGAGTTGTTTCCTTCGATATTATTGGTTTCTGTGAATTAGTCACGTGTCCTGAATTTTATTGAAAAATGTGTGTTTTTCTGGTTGGCTGGCCGACTTTCATTTTCAGCTTGGCACACGCACACCACCACACATGTGACGAGTCGCTTAACTACATCAGATCGGTCCCAAGCAGCCACCCTCTTGTACAAATTGTACAAAAACAGCCCCCCCCCTTTCTCTATCCCATGTGTCTTACACACAAATTTCTAATCTATGCCAACCCTTTTTCTCCTTCCTTCTCTCCCAGATGTAGCGAGTCAATACAAACAATTTACGTCACGTCGCGACTACTCGTCATTCTCTCCCCACCTTCCTTACCCTCTCACCCCCCCTCCCTCCCCTCCCTAATTTGGCGGCATGAAACAATGAAAAATGGAAAATTTTCCATTTCTACTCCATTTGAGTGTAATGGCCTACACTTTGGGTCACTAATAGTCGCGTAGATTCCATGAAGAGAGAGAGAGAGAGGAGAGGAGGAGAGAGAGAGAGAACGCCAAAGACTGAAGGTACAGTATTTCTACCAAAGGCATCAAGTCATTAATCCATGTACATACAGACTTTACATGAAGGCATAGTAAAATATCAAGGACATGCATAGATCTGCACATGTATGATGATGATGATCATCATGAACATTAAATCCCCTTCTCCATTCTCTTACCGAAAGACACCTGGAATAGGTGGGTGGGGAGTCATCTTAGTCATGATCAGATTAACTCCCCCTATGTTAAAAAGTAACTCCCTGGGAGTCAGAAAACTCGTGCACACATTAACTCCCAGGGGAGTTATTCTAAACTGTGAAAAACTGACTCCCCTTAGTGGGCAGGGAGTTAAACTTTTACACGCCTGGATTAACTCCCGGGAGTTAATTTGTACTAACTCCCAGGGGGGTCATTCTGTTACAGGGTGGAAGTTAAGTCTGATATATGTACAAAATGACTCCCCCCTTAATGTTTCAAGAATTTGTTAAGACTTGTACAAAAAAGATTTTAGACATTTTGAAGTTTTACCGAGTGGAGTTATTTTGGTACAGGGTGGGAGTCATTCTAGTTTAACTCCCAGGGAGTTAAAATTTACATATGAACAGTTTAACTCCCTGGGAGTTAAACCATTCGGGGAGTTAAAACTTTTCGTTACACCGGTTCTTCAACGTGAAGGAGAAATGCAAACATGTACGTGAATGCATTGTGAAGGTCGTGGCGCAGAAACAGGATTCCAGAGATTCAAGAGTTAGTACAACTGGACACTTCCAAGAGTGCCGCAGATGACCAGCTCTTCCTTCCAGCTCTGACGTCCCCTTCGTCCTCCACCATGCCTTGGTGAATCGCCATCCTGGATGCGGAATCTTCGGGTTGATTTCTTCTGGAGAGCCTGCTGGAGTGGTCTTTGTATCTTCATAACCCCAAGAGGACTGGAGGCTGACCAGTTCACCTCGCTTGATGTACCCTGTCAATGACCAGTTCACCTCGCTTGATGTACCCTGTCAATGGAAGCAGTCACCAGCACGTGAGCTGGGGTCGCATATAAACAGCCCCTAAGAGTCCACATGTGAATGCTGGGTGTCATGTAGAGTCTCGATCAGACCAGCTTATCCCCAAAGCGCGAGCTGTTTCGCATCAGAGGTGCTAAACCCCTTCCTGACGCCTGAATGTCCCGAGTGCTGGGCTCCAGTGAATGGCCGCGTCTTTGGATTTTGAGATACCGTTACACTATCAACGAGATCTTTACCTCTGTAGTATACACAACCATAGTAAAGGTAGCACGTTTTCACCGACTGTGTTCACTGTCAGTCACAACACAGACATGTTTTGATCTGTTGCATTCACAGACAGTCACACCACTGAGGACATGTTCTTCGCCTGGTCCTCACAGCGTAAGTCGATGGACATTCTGGAAAACGCCCACATCCCGGACTTTGAGCTGAGCAAGATCACCACGCACGATTGTACAGCCACTTATGCCACAGGTGAGATCCACCACGAGATTGAACTAATGACAGCTTAAAGTTCTCGACGGAATACTGCACAGCTATTCCGTTACAGGTAAGATCCGACGCTGGAGAACTGATGTCGGGTCAAAGTTCAACACACCAGCTATAAGCTCCCTTCCCTAATGCATGGACAACAAGTTGCTTTGGAATATAGGGGCAATTCCAAATTTCAAAATGCGTCTGACTCAAGCATGCGTAAACCACAATGGAAGAGACAAGCACAAAAATTAATGAGGGAAAAATGAACAGAGAGAGAGAGAGAGAGAGAGAGAGAGAGAGAGTCGAAGTCCTGATTCTGTTCAGCACAGGTTAAATAAAACACTAAATGAAAATATTGATGCCAGTGATAGTGATGCAATAGCCATTGCCCGGTTTAGCCTTGAGAGAATGCCATAGACAGCTGTGCAACTCGGTGGTCACACTTGTAATTTGTAGAAACGTATGGCAGACTCGGCAAAAGCAAACGGGAAGAACAAAGCCAGTGGCCTGGAATACCAATAGCAATCGTATCCAGTAGCCTGGAATACCAATAGCAGTCAGTATCCAGTAGCCTGGAATACCAATAGCAATCAGTATCCAGTAGCCTGGAATACCAATAGCAATCAGTATCCAGTGGCCTGGAATACCAATAGCAATCAGTATCCAGTGGCCTGGAATACCAATAGCAATCAGTATAACTCATGTACTTGCAAACACAGCGTTCGTGTTTTGTCATCTGCATCTGTAAACACAAACCGTGATGATTTTTTCCCTAAATCTACAGCATCGGATGGGTTTGTTATTACACTAAATAAATTCCCCCATTGATTATCTCCCAGTCTGCTCAGGACTGTAGATTTGTGCCTCTGTCTGCCTGTATGGTTGCCTGTGTCTGTGCCCGTGTGTGTCTGTGTGTCTGTGTTTCTCCCAGTACTGTCCCATCTCCTCCTGGTGCTTTCCCCTTAAGCAGGCACGTTCCCCTGTCTGGAGGCGCGGCTGCACCTGCAGCGTCAGATCGGGTTCTACCTGATCCAGACCTACATCCCCTGCGTGCTGATCGTCAGCCTGTCCTGGCTGTCCTTCTGGTTGGACGCCCACGCCATCCCCGCCAAGATCTCCGTGGGGCTGCTCACCGTGCTCACCATCACCACCCAGAGCACCAGTGTCCGCTCGGAGGTGAGACCCCAAGCCCACCCCCCCCTACGCCTTCCTCCCTTCTTAGCCCGTTTCTGATGACACTGCTGACTTAAATTCTGAGTGTTTACACTGTCAGCTACATAGTCTCTATGCATGGCTTGACCTCTCGAGTCTTTCTGTTTCCAAAGTGGTACCATTGAGAAAGACGCGGTACTTTACTTTTGGTGTGGGTAGGTGCGACAGTGAGAAAGGGAAGTAGGGGTGGAGGGAGGTAATAGGAAAAATGGGCCCAAGATTGATTAGGAATGACGATAGGAAGGACGTAAAGATGGAAGGGGCAGGGGTGGAAACTGGAGGATGGCGACGGCGATTACAGCTAGTAAACCTGGGACCCCTAGTCACAGGACAATGAGAAAAATTAACCATGTAGTATTGGCTTAAGTCTTGTTTCATTATAAAAGAAAAATCAATTATGAATGTGTATTCAGTGTGTGCATCCAGATACCAGAGGAATTTTAAACCTCTTTGATTCACGTGTATGACAATGGGATCGAATGTACTCACCATGATCTCTCTCTCTCTCTCTCTCTCTCTCTCTCTCTCGCTCTCTCTCTGTGTACATGTGTGCGTGCAAGCGTGCAATATTACGTTTGGTAGAAAGACATAAACCTAAAAACAACTACAACAAATGTCAACTCATTTCTGCTGGGCAGGGGAGTAGACATGAATAAACTGTTACTAAACATGGGACAAACGCTGGCCACACACATACATCTCATCGTAAAAAAAGCGAAGTAAGACATTATGAATTCATCACTCGTAGTGAAGAATGCAAGTGAAAGCCACACGAAAGGAACACATCAAATATTGAACTTGTTTCCACAGTGAAAAGAAATCAAAATGATGTCAACAAATAAAATGCCTTCGTGACTAAAGTCAGACAACAGTTGTTCACACAGATAACTGTAAGGGAATCCGAAATGGATTTTAAAAAAAAAGAAGAAAAAAAATGCGATAGGTATCCCTGTTGCTGTAAGTTGTGAGCAGAACACTCTAAACTGTCCTTATGTGTTGATGTCAGAACAAGACGCGGAATAGTCTGGAAAATGGTTTCACGTTGCAAGACTGACCCCTAAGGATTCAGGACACTGTTGATCAATCAATTTATAAGCATTCCGCAATCCTTTTAAAGAATTTTTGAGTTTATGTTTACTCTTTATTTCATCCTAGCCTCTAACTTTTAGTTGCATTTCTCTCTCTCATATTGCTTTCAAAACCTGATTCACCGCTTGTGAAATCATTTTGTCGGCAACACACAGTTGACTTTAAAGTAACATTTCTGATTCAAACTAGGCTCGGCGGCAAATCATTTGCAGATCGTGGATTTTCCGAGGGTGACATTAACTTGATGTAAAAGTTTTGCCGTGTTGTTTTTGTTCAATAGGGCTTTTTGAATAGAAAGCAGTATAACATGTTCCGGAACTAAGAAGCACGAAATCATCGAGATATACGGATATCATGACTGGGTTTAGTCATAGTTATAGCTGGTGTCCTGCATCCAAACCATTGACTCCACAAACATCAGCATAACTACACCGTATGGAAATTACTTGACCACTGAGTGCTCAGTGCAGATCGATTCATGCATGTTAACAGTATGGGTTTGCCAAGTAATAGATTTTTTTTCGGTATATTGATTATTAGCCTCTTATAACCATAATCTCACTATTAAACTTGTGTGTAGCTTTACGATGATCATACTATTTTCCTTGGGTATCCATCAGTATTGTTTAACCGAGTGCGACTTTGCTAAGTGTTTACAAGTTGTTCTATGTACCAACAGCAAATTCATTTCTGGGTTATTCTGTTGTAGTTTTATCCTATGTTTACCTGCTGTTCTGTGGAGCTGATATAAGAAACGAATGAAATGATATTATCATGGCTTCACCGTATGTTGAGCAGCTGCCGAGGGTACCCTACACCAAATCTATCGACGTGTGGATCTCTGTTTGTCTCATCTTTGTCTTTGCCGCCTACATGCAGTACGCCTTCGTCACTGTCTTTTCCCGGCGCCACAGGAAGTCCCTGGGGCAATTTCCGTCCTCCGCCACAAAGAAGAAAGGCAAGGAAAACAAGAACAGAGAGGTGAGCATGAAGATGTTTATCGGCTGCGCACTATTTAGAAACGTAGATCACATCAGCTTTGTCATACAAACATGGGTACATCGGTTATGCCATTGAAACAAAGAGGAAAACAAATATGTCATAGCTAAAAACAAAGACAGTAGCAGATATGTCACAGCAACAAAGAACACAGAGGGTACGTCAGTAGGTGTGTAAGAATGACGAGAATGGTGGACGAGGAATTTTAATGATTAATCAAACTGCATGTGAGCCGTGGTGCAGAGCTGTGGTTCAAGCAAAGGATTTCCTTTCATACCACCCTGCAGTTCCTCATTTCCCTTGAGCCCTGGGACGGCGTCGCCAGTCATGCAAGCTAGCAATCAGACATTCTGTGGAGCAACACCAACATTACTGTCACTTCTGTCCTGTGTCATTATATACAGCCTCTTGAATATCCAGTTCACCATTCTCGCAAGGTTTTGTGTTTTCTTACTGCGCCTGATTTTTCTTCCATCTCCTTATCTTTGCTATGATATGTTTACAAACCACCAGCATATAAAGTGAATGTAATCCACAGTATTAGCCACTCTGACATCAACGAAGACATGAATTCTGCAAAACATTGCCCTCCCCCCTCCCCGCCCACTGTCTGCTTGTGTTTTCCTTTGATGACTGTTCGTTTTGTGCCACAGCGAAATCTGTTCTGCATCGTTTTAAAAGTAACAGAACCAAAGCGCAAGCTCTCCTTATGTGACCGGGTCGGATTGGGGAGGGGGAGGGGGGGGGGGGGCGTGAACTGGCGGCGGGTGTGTTATGCTTATCTCACGGGCACTCCTGATGCCAGTTTCAGCGGGAAATGAGTCAGAATTATATGATAAGCTATTCCATGTAGTGCCAGAGGTTTGAAGGATAATTACACTGTCTGTAGTTCGTATTATTATAGTTACAAAGGTTTGAGTGTCAGGCTTGTTTTCTGTATACTTGCGTAGGAGTGAAGAACAATCATACCATCTGTTGTATGGAACAGCGACAGACTTGAGGGTTTAAAAAGTGTATAATGTTGTTCTATTCAGAAACTAAAAGGCTAATGCATAGAATGTTATATGGTCTACTGTTCCATGTATACCTACTGACAAAAGTCTGAGGGATTTAATGCCAAAAATACCTGTTGTTCTATACATTCACAAAGATCTGAGGGATAAGGAACCATTTCATCCTGTTTTCTGCATAGATAAGAAGAGCTTTGGGTTGAACTGCCATGGTGATGCCAGAAAACAAGTGAAACATCAAGTTCAGTTTGTTGGATAGGCATTCTGATATACGTTTCCTGTCCTTTTTCACCATTCTAGTCCACTGCCGTTCCAATAAATGTCAGGATTCGACAAGAAAGAACAGGATCAGTATATTGCCTCACTTTCCCACTTTTCACCTTTGTCAATGACCAGTCATCATATCGCACCACGACAGAACTGTTTAGTTGGCTTGGCCGCCCTCGCAGATAATCACATATGCCAGCTTGTTGTTGTCTACTGTTCAACAAGGGTGGTTCACTGTCTGCACGTAGCCTTTACCCGTCTGTGAATTACCATGTATGTGCTCCAAACTTGGCCCAGTAGACCTCATCCCATCAACAGGAGGCGGACAGAGTGCCAGTCAGATCAACAGGAAACGGTAGATGCCTTCAGTATTTGCAATGGCACTCTAACTAGTGAAATGAGAAGAAACTTGTATTCCCTGTTCATCTCTGACCGTAGTTTCTGTGTGCTTCAGGTTCCTGTGAACCGCAACTTGACCAGCACTACCGGCTCTGATGGGGAACAGTGCAACGGCCGGGTACCTGACAAACAGTCAGCCAGTGGTCACATCTCCCACGACCAACTGCCCAATGCCCGTAGCTCTCTTGGCCAACTGTCCAATGATGGCACGCCGGATGGCAGATTGACCAGTGATCACGCTCCAGAAGGTAAACAGCCCAATGGCCACGCCCCTTCTGGCAAACCGACCAATCGCTATGCTTCTTTCAGTGACCCCCCCTGTCCGCACACAGTCTGTCTCCACTTCTGCGTATCGCAGGCGCAGCGCTAGCTTCCAGCAGGAAAGTGAAGCACGTGACATGGGTCACATGGTCGACAAGTGGTCACGTGTGATGTTTCCTTTCTGTTTTCTCCTGTTTAATATCGGCTATTGGGTCTACTATACTCATTCTGCAAACAAACCAGAATGACCTGTGGAAAAGGTGTTCAAATCTGAACCCACCGTGATGGGAATGACGACAAAGGTCAAGATGTTTTCACGTTCTAAAGCTTTCAATACTGTGTACCATACCTGCAAGCAGTCTTTCAACTGCTGACGTGTGGTAATTATCCTCTGCCTCAACATTGCCATGTGGCAATGCTTTTCTCTTCATCTCAGCATGTCATCTGATAAGATTTATTTTTGTCAGTGTGTTGTGTTGTTATGGAATGTGTCATTGTTGACGGAACACATTGTTACAAGATGTGTAGCTGTTGCTAAGTTATTTTATAATTATGTAGCTGTTAACAGAACATACTGTCATCCAAACATGTGTAGTCGTTTATGTCATGGAATCATGGTTTGTTGTTGAAGGAACATATTGACAACCGACAGTGTGTAGCTTTGACAGAACAAAACGTCACTGATAGAAAACAGATGTTGACAGATCAAAATGTCAACGAAAGTGTATAGTTATTGACAGAAAAAAAGGTAACCACTTTTTGATAGAACATAGTATCATCCAGAATGTGTAGTTTTGACAGAAAGTGTACAGGCTAATGTAATGTGGTGGACACAACAAATCAATATAAGACACTGTGTGGTTGTCTTCAGAACATATATTCTAACTACTGAGTAATGTGTAGTCGTTGGCCTGAAATTGCGTTTAACATGTAGCCACAGAGTAAAGTGACTGTTGCAAGAGTCCATCACCAAGAGATTCAAATGTCAAACCACACTGTCACGATACAATATTCAGTTTTTGGCTTAAAAGGCTATCAATAGATACTGAGTTCTTCCTGCAGAACATATTGTCACTAGGTAATGTGTAGGTTTCGACAGAAAACATCGGCAGATAACGTATGGTTCTGACAAATCACGTTATCGTTAGTTTGTGTGTAGTGTTTGACAGAGCACATCGTCACCAGATAATGTGTCGTTTTCAGCAGAACACACTATGAACAGGTTATTTGTAGTTTTTGGTAAAAGACATCATGAGAATGTTATATGCAGTTTCCGTTGAAACATTATTTGTAGATGTGTGGTTTTCAATAGAACAAACTGCCATCAATTCGTGTTTGCAGAACACATCATCACAAGATCATGTCAAGTTTTCTGCAGAACATATTACCAGAAAACGTTTAGTTTTCTGTAGAGTCAAGCAGAAAATGTGCAGAAGTCATTACGACCAATTAATATGTCGTATTTTGAAAAACACTTGTGCAGCATATAATGCGTTGCTTTTTGGGAGAAAAAAACCCTTAAGGTCACTAGTAATATGTTGTTGTAGATAACCTTTATTAGTGATTCCAGATGCCACTCAATATAAATCTATACCCACTGTCTGAAAATTCCGTACCAGAAATTTCCCCTAATTTGTCACGTGCTTTGGCTCTATCTTTTTGTCTCCCGTAGGCTTTGTGTGGTAGGCTGGTCTTTAGACAATAAGGGAAGGAGAGTTGTCATAGCTTTCCGTGGTGAGCTGGTCTTTCGGAAATTGGGGAAGGAGAGTTGTTGTCATAGCTTTGTGTGGTAGGCTGGTCTTTAGGCAATAAGGGAAGGAGAGTTGTTGTAATAGCATTCTGTGGTAAACTGGTCTTTTGAACATTAGGGAAGGAGAGTTGTTATGACTTTGTGTGGTAGGCTGGTCTTTCGGCAATAAGGGAAGGAGAGTTGTTGTCATATGTTTGTGTGGTAGGCTGGTCTTTAGACAATAAGGGAAGGAGAGTTGTTGTCATATGTTTGTGTGGTAGGCTGGTCTTTAGACACTAAGGGAAGGAGAGTTCTTGTTATAGCTTTATGGGGTAGGCTGGTCTTTAGACAATAAGGGAAGGAGAGTTCTTGTTATAGCTTTATGGGGTAGGCTGGTCTTTAGACAATAAGGGAAGGAGAGTTGTTGATACAGCTTTGTGCGGTAGGCCAGCCTTTAAGCACTAAGGGAAGGAGAATTGTTCAGCTAAGAGCAGTTGGCTGGTCTTAAGACAATGAAGAAGGAGGATTTATCAACACAGCTTCATACAGTCAGGTAGACCTCAGGGAATAAAGGAGGAGGAATTTTTTTAAAACGGATTTGTGCAGTCGGATGTACATTAGGCAATGGGAGAGGAGTTACTGATAAAGCGTTTAGCAGGAAATGGCCTTAAGACATAGCTTTATGCAGTCAGCTGAACTTAAGCCTATTAAAGAGGACGAGTTGTAAAGATAGCATTGTGCAATGAGCTGACCTTTAGCAAGCAAAGGAGGAGTTGTTGACCAAGCTTTCTTCAATCAGCTGGCCTTTAGGCAATACACGAGGAAGAGCTGCTGATGTAGGTTTGTGCTATCGACTGGCCTTTAGTCAATAAATATAGGGAACTGATGATACAGCTTTCTGCAGTCGGTTTTCCCTCAGCTCCTCGGGCAAGAAATTAAAAAGAGTTGTTTATAGAGCTAAGTTCAGTTGGGTGAACTTTTGGCAATCACTAAAAAGGAGGAATCGTTGATATAGCTTTGTGCAGCGAGCCAGCCTTTAGCCAATCAATAGGTTGTTGGCATAGCTTTGTTGGTCAGCTGGACTTTCCGCAATTAACACAGTTTTAATATGGCTTCGTCTGGGGTATTCAGCCTTTAGCCAATAAATGAGGAAGAGTTGCTTACATAGGTCTGAGTGGTCAGCTAGCCTTTGATAAATAACTGAGGATGATTTATAGCTTTGCGTAGTCGACTGGCCTTTATAATAAAGCTGAGTTGGCCTGTAGCCAGTTCATGTGGAGGGAGTGTTGATATAGCTTTGTGTAGTCGACTGGCCTGAAGACACTGAAAGAGGGAAAGCTTTTGACAGAACAGCTGAGTGGGACAATCCGCGTATTGTTACCAGTAATGTGTAATTATTGATGTTACAGATGGCCACCAGTTCTGCGTATCTGTATGACTGTCATGAGTCGGCCAAATGTTCTCGAGCATTTAGGCAAATCAAGGGTAGTTTTGCTGTTGTTGAGAGCAAGTTCCTTGGGTTCTTCAAGTGTGCGAACTCAGGCATCACCAGAGGGGAATACCCCGAGTCGTATACTGAAGGAGGGAGAGTTACTGGGAAGTGTTTCGCATGTCCGAGGGATAGTGACAAGTAGTTGCCGACCTGCCGGTCCTGGGTAGAGAAGTGTCCAGTCCGACCACTGGCTGGCTGTTCACTGGGTTCTCCAGTGGGCCTGAAGGGGAGGCGATCGTGTCAGGTGACCGTCACGGGTAGGTGACCGTCAGCCTGCAGGCAGAGTACAGCGACCATTCAGTCGTACTTGTTCTGAGGAATGAATGGAAGGCTTCGGCCTATTGAGTGGTTTGCACTTTGTTGTCTATAGAGGTAGTAACTACTTGAAGCATCAGTCCTGGCTGGTAGAGAAGTCCAGGCTGTTAGTACAATGGGTAGCTTTGGGGAATCGAACATGAGTTTGAATAGGAGGTTATGCATTAACCACTGGGTGTCCAAGTCTTTGTTGGCGCTAGCAGCTGTGGTGTGTGTGTATGTGTAGGTGACTTGTGATTCCATTGGTGGAATAAAAATAACTTGGGGATTTATTGGTACAAATCATGTGATGGGTGTTTGCCAGTGATTCCATTGGTTGAGCCAGTTAAACTCGGGTTCTCTCTTGTTTGAGAATGAATATAAGGTGCTTGGAAAACCAGGAAGTGTGTGACTCACTTAAGGGAAAGTGAACTCGCCCGTCTTGCTGAGGGCTCAAGAAAATACAGCGTGAAGCAGAGGTTAGCTGTCGCCTCGTTGTCTCCTGGGTGGGGACGTAAGACAGTGGAGGTTGCTGTAGCCTCGGAGCCGACGACGAGAAGAATTGTCTCCTGTGTGGGGACGGTCGACAGCAAGACGTGTTAGCCTGTTGGAGCCTAGACAGGGAGCTGCCAGACAACGGTGGGGTGTTTGCAGCCAGAGAAGACCTGTGGGAGAAGCCGATAGGAGCCCTTTCCGTGGAGAGGGCGAAGTGTGGTGGAGTCCGGGAGACTCGGTTTGAGGGTGCGACTCAAGCTACTTTGCCAGTGTCCCCCAACTGGAATTTGGCCAATCGGGAGGACACAACAGTGTGGCAGCGTCAGCTCGTAGTCGCACAGTGGGATGAGAGAAACTGACGGTCAACCAAGGAATGCTGGCAAGTTATGGACGTTTTATTTGTTCTTAAGTTTTTGAGTGTGCAACAGAATTGTGGAATATTGTCTTTCCTGGTTAATGAAGAGTAACTGAAGGAAAGGGGATGCGATTTATGAAATTGTCTGTATGATGTTTACATTGTTGTATGATACAGATAAGTGTGTCGTGTAGTGACGAGTGGGGGCTCGGAGTCAAGTTAAATAAAAGTTGATTATTTTCTATGAAATGTTATTGGTTTCCCGTCACCTTTGTGCGGGCCTGATGTGAGTGACAGAGTGCGTGTGCCTATGCGAGAGCGCATTTTGGTTGTGAAAGCGTAAATACTTCTGTCTATAACCCCCTGCATCCCTGAATATGATAATCATATTTTAATAACGAGGGGGAGCGTCGGAGACCCGTCACAATGACTTAACATGTTGTCTTCAGACAGCGTGTGTTTGTTGACACTGCATTTCATCAGCAGATGTGTATTTGTTAATAGAAGCTTATCATCACCAGATAATGTGTATTTCCTCACATAGCGTATTGTCACAAATGGTGTGTGTTTGTTGGCATACCATATTGTCACAAGATGGCGTGTATTTGTTGGCAAAATGTATCATCACCGGATAACGTTCAGTTGTTGACAGACACCAGATAATGTGCATTTGATGACGTGGCGTATTGTCATATAATGTCCATTTGATGACGTGGCGTATTGTCAGATAATGTGCATTTGTTGACGTAGCATATTGTCATCAGATATTGTGCATTTGTTGACGTAGCATAATATCATCAGATGTTTAGCATTTGCTGACGTAGCATATTGTCATTAGATATTGAGCATTTGTTGGCGTAGCATACCGTCATCAGATATTGTGCATTTGTTGACGTAGCATATAGTCATCAGATGTTGTGTATTTGCGTGAACTTTAGCTAGAAAACCAGATTCCCACAAGCTGCGTGCTAGACGGACATACTTCTGTCTTGTAGGTGTGTCCTTCCTCATGTCTTCATTTGGCACTCTTGAATATTTCTGGCAAGAATTTTTCCCCGTTCACGTATGTACGCTCGTTCATATGCGTGTGAATGTTCGTATGAGCCAGTATATGCGTGCGTGCGTGCGTGCGTGCGTGCGTGCGTGTGTGCATGCGTGCGTGCGTGCGTGCGTGCGTGCGTGCGTGTGTGTGTGTGTGTGTGTGTGTGTGTGT
Organism: Conus ventricosus; assembly: GCA_018398815.1. Classification (NCBI taxonomy): domain Eukaryota; kingdom Metazoa; phylum Mollusca; class Gastropoda; order Neogastropoda; family Conidae; genus Conus; species Conus ventricosus. The sequence goes on along the minus strand of CM031601.1, from coordinate 69,267,190 downwards.
GTGTGTGTGTGTGCGTGCGTGCGTGCGTGCGTGCGTGCGTGTGTGTGTGTGTTTACGTATGCGCAGTATTCGCTGATTTACTTGTTCAAAAATAAAATTTTGTTAGTTGATATCAGTGAAAGGGTACATTGTTTTTAGGCCATGACTGAATGGTTAGAGCGTTTGCACGCGGCGCTGACGGTCGTGAGATCGAACCACTCGTGGGGTCAGACTTTTACGATTTGGAAACTCTCTCTGTTGACCCAGCGCCTAATGCTACTGATTCAATTCAGGCGAAGTTAAGGCGGCCGAAGGAGGGGGACAGGCTCCATCTTTCCACAATACCATGCTTTAAATACAGTAAACCCCCTATATATATCGTTCACTGGCCCAGCCAAAGCTCATTATACTGTGGGATTTCAATCCTTTTCAAAGGAGACATAACGATGGTGACGTTGAATTTGCAGCGCCGAATAATTTGTTGAAAGAGCAACAACAGCAAACATTGATTTATTTGTGTGTGTGTGTGTGTGTGTGTGTGTGTGTGTGTGTGTGTGTGTGTGTGAGCGCGCGCGCGCACGTGTGTATGTGTGTGTGTGTGTGAGTGTGTCTGTGTGTGTGCGTGTGTCTGTGTGTGCGCGTGCGCGCGCCGTATGTATGTTCTAATAAAAACTTTGAGAGCCTAGATCATATGAACATTGAGAAACCAAGTCTGAACCATTGTCATAATTGTTTGAGTCTCTATCCACCCAACAGTAAGTGGGCACTTATTTCAGTTCAGGGCAGCTTGAAGTGGTGGGAAAGGATTGGGTCCATCTTCCAAAATGCAGCATCCAGACACAGCTCGCATCACCTACAGCCACTAGGCTACAGGCTTTTAGCCTCTTTACCCTTTTGCGTCAAAAACGGACACATGTTTACCATCGTTTGCACATCTCTGAATACACTGCATTAATGTCCTAATACTCATACGTAAGTGCAGACAGTCGTTTTCTGAAAAAAAAAAATGTTTTTCCTCACTGAGTCCATTTTCACTTGTTTGCTTTTATTTTCAAGACAGATTTCACAAATGACAGTATTGCAACTCTTCAAAACAGGAGAATAATCACGCGCAATAGTCTGTGATCCATTTGAATATTCAACGATCTGCCAGGTAGCCCTCGCAAGCACCGTTAAGAATGCAAAAGTGAAAATACAATACACGCGTTCAGAATAATGTAACCATAAGAGTTCAACACTTTTTCTCAAGAATATCTTGCAGAAGTCAGTGGCTCTGGGTCACGATTAAGTAAAAAACAAAACAAAAACAAACAAAAAACCCATTGATTTTCCGTTTACATCATCACACAAAATTGTACGAATATCGCCCTGATGCACAAGTATGCAAGTCACCAGTTCTTCCACAAACGAAAAGCATGAGTAAGTAGACGTAAGTGGGTAAATTTTCTGCAAGTATGCAAACAATATTGTTACCAAATCCAAATAATTGTTTTACACGTAAAAAAGATAACACGTGTACAATCATGGTTCTGATTAAACATGTAACTCTGCCAGATTGTGTTGACTGCTTGGTCGTTTCAAAGCCAACTTACAAAATATACAGTATTTCTCATGGAATATACTTTGATTTAGGCAGCCAGTGAATGTTTCCACTGAGCAAACAATGTCAAAAGATGAAATAAAACCCCACCGAAAAGACCAGGAACATGTGTAAAAGAACACAGATTTCCTCAGACAACGCATTCTGAACAAGACAAAGTCATATTCACTGTTAACTACTTTGGTAACTAGAGTTTGTAATACTTTTGGTATATATGAATGTTCACACATTTGGGACATTCAAAGGGTTTGATGCATTCAATGTTTCTTTATTAAGGTATTTTGACAAACACTGATATTGAACAGCACATTCAATGTTTCTTTATTAAGTTATTTTGACAGACATTGAAATTAATCAGCACAATTAGTGTTTCTTTAATAAGGCATCTGACAAACAGGGATACTGAACAGTACATTCAACGTTTTTCTTTTTACTAAGGTAATATGAAAAACACTGACATTCAACAGCACATTCAATGTTTCCTGATTAAAGTAATATGAGAAATACTGATATGAACAACACATTCAATGTTACTTTACTAGGGTAGTATGACAAACACTGATACTAAACGGCAGCACCTGAGTGAGCACAAGTGTGGAAGTACATGTTTTTTGCTTTTAAGGAACATTTCCAACAAGTCAGATGTCAAATCTATTATCATGTTGAAAGCCAAGTTATATATTCAATGTCCCCCGACCAAATTTAGACAAAATGGTCAGAAAAGAGCAGTACATAGTTAAATTGTTATGGTAAAGGTGAAAGTATTCGTCCTTTGAGTATAAACGTAGAACTTCGCACAGACGAAAAGTGTGTGTGTGTGTGTGTGTGTGTGTGTGTGTGTGTGTGTGTGTGTGTGTGTGTGTGTGTGTGTGCACGCGCATGCGTGCGTGCGTGCGTGCGTGCGTGCGTGCGTATGCGTGTGTGTGTGTGTGTGTATTTTTTGTGTGATACGTTGCTGTGGTCTCTATAACTCAAATCTACCATGAGCAAAGACAGAATCACAAAGCCACCAAAGAAAAGAACAAACAAAGTATAAAACAAAGTCAATGCATTTCGACCTATTTTGTTTTCTTCAAGCAAGACCAAAAAAAAAAACATTCAAGACAATGAAAACGATTTTTTTTGGGGTCCCATCTTCTGTGCCACCTCAATGGCGTTGCACCCACACCGCTCATTCCGAACCCCCGTCCACAGCCACAGCCCGGCCCGGTCCGCCGCAGCCCCGGCACCAGCAATCCACAGGGAGCAGTCAATGTCAAGTCGTCAAGAGGCAACCCACTGGATGAGACACTGCACTGCTGCCGAGTCACTTCGGCGGTGTCTAGTGGTGCCTGTTCTGATCCAACATACGCAGGACACCACCTACTAAGCCCCCTACTGACGACAATAATTGCCTGGTCGCGGAGCGCGCGAGTGAGTTCTTTCTCCGGAGGGCCACCACGTCCGTCTAACGATAGACGCCATGAATTTGCCGATGTTGGTGACCTCGACGGAATCAAACCAAGGCCACAGACGTGGAGAGGACATCGAAACTGGGGTCATCATGTGAGCAGGACATGAAGGGCCACAGAATTTGAGACTTAAAAAAAAAAATTAATGCTGAAGGGCACTTGTTTTGCCTGTAGAGGACCACATACGTCGTAATGCATTGTGTTTGTTTTGTAATTTGGTTGTTTTCCGTTTGGTGCCTCAGTGATTCTGTCTTTGCTCTTGTCGTCATGCATTGTGTTTGTTTTGTAATGTGGTTGTTTTCCGTTTGGCGCCTCAGTGATTCTGTCTTTGCTCTTGTCGTCATGCATTGTGTTTGTTTTGTAATTTGGTTGTTTTCCATTTGGCGCCTCAGTGATTCTGTCTTTGCTCTTGTCGTCATGCATTGTGTTTGTTTTGTAATTTGGTTGTTTTCCATTTGGCGCCTCAGTGATTCTGTCTTTGCTCTTGTCGTCATGCATTGTGTTTGTTTTGTAATTTGGTTGTTTTCCGTTTGGCGCCTCAGTGATTCTGTCTTTGCTCTTGTCGTAATGCATTGCGTTTGTTTTGTAATTTGGTTGTTTTCCGTTTGGCGCCTCAGTGATTCTGTCTTTGCTCTTGTTTCAGTGTCCGCCGGCAGTCACCCTGCTTTGAAGCCAAATCCACTATGTGTTTGCTGCTTTGAAGCCAAATCCACTATGTGTTTTCTGCTTTGAAGCCAAATCCACTATGTGTTTTCTGCTTTGAAGCCAAATCCACTATGTGTTTTCTGCTTTGAAGCCAAATCCACTATGTGTTTTCTGCTTTGAAGCCAAATCCACTATGTGTTTTCTGCTTTGAAGCCAAATCCACTATGTGTTTTCTGCTTTGAAGCCAAATCCACTATGTGTTTTCTGCTTTGAAGCCAAATCCACTATGTGTTTTCTGCTTTGAAGCCAAATCCACTATGCTTTGTGAAGCCAAATCCACTATGTGTTTTCTGCTTTGAAGCCAAATCCACTATGTGTTTTCTGACGTTGGTTTTGCCGTAAGGAAATTCTCTTTATATTGTTAAACGACACCCAAAATATGGAAATGATTTAAAAGTTTGCTTATTTTTCTTTTTTAACTTTTGGATTGATTAAACGGATTTTTCTTGAGCGCTTCCTTTAAATTTGTGCAATAAACATTCGTCAGTCAGCTCTAAACGAGAAAAATGTAAAAGGTGGGGGTGGTTACTTACGGATGTTTCTATTGTCTTTCAGTAAATAAACTGGGAAGAAATACTTTATTTTTCAATTTAAGTGATGTTCCCGTTGTCATATGAACAGGTTCAGTACAGCACTCTCCACCCTGCTTCTCGAAATGAGAATTTTCCTTTTTCTGCTACCTTTGACTAACCTCAATCAAGCAACAACGAAACAAAACAACACCGCTCTTCGGTCTACGGGAAAGCAGTGCGTAAAGTTTGGCATGCTCATGGCCGGTTTGTTTCCCTTTGGAGTAAAGCACGCGTGCGCATGAAAAAAAAAATGGTGTGCAATTAAAACAAAAACTTTGCACGCCGTCATTGAGCCGCAAACAAATGTGCGAACAACATGCAATCACTTTGTATATGATATTGTGAAAAATAATGACGGTTTAAATTTACCGAATTTCCCAGTTAGTACATGGTATTCACCACCATATAAATTGTACATGTACAGCTTTTCTGAAGGGAAAAAAATGGCTTTGACAAAATTGGCATTTTTCAATACTTAGTCTACCTCTTCTGGTGTACAGATTTCCGGTGAAACATAGTGTTGACAATGATGAGCAATATTCAGTTCTTGTGCTTAAACACTTTCAGGTGGGGCAATAGTTTTACGTCGAAAGAATGAGACTATTTCATTCCTCTTTCTCTCACACACTCTTCCCACTCTTCTTCGTTCAATGTCTCATACCTTCTGGGAACTCCAGCTGTCTGGAGTGGAGATATATTGTTGGCCTTTGCTCAAATACACAGTTATGAATTTATTTACAAAAAATGAAACTTTGATAAGTACACAGCCTAAATATTTACAATTGTGAATTTAATTAAAAAGTGGGACAATAGAAAGAGCAGGAAGAATTCTACATAATAATTATCTTAACCAACACTTGTTCCCTTATACGAGTTACATGTCCTGCTTGCACAGAAATAAAACAAGAGAGACAACTTGCCTGTCTGACTTGCAAGTCAAGTGTGTAATGCGTTCATTGTAACAGCTCATCCGTCAGGCTGTCGAGAAATGTACACCAGCACAACGCTTTCTTTGGTTTTAACGACTCACTCACTATGTGCCAGTCACATGCATTCTTTCCTTGGAGGCAGTGGAGACAACATGGACATCAACCCCGTTGAAATGTTCCGCGCCCTGAGCAATTATGGTCGTCAAGCAGAGAACTTAGAAGGGGTGTCCTGCATATGTTGGGTCAGAACAAGCCCCGCTGAACACCATAAAAGTGACACGGCCGCAATGGAACAAGGCATCGCGGATGGGTTTCCTCAGGGACGACGTGACACTGACTGCTTGCGTGGATCGCTGGTGCCCGGGCTGCGGCGAGGAAACCCAAGGTTGGCCTTAGACGGGGAACCGGAATGAGCAGCTAACGCCATTGGAGTGGCACAGAGGGGGGGACAGCAAACAGTTTTGTTTGTTGTAAGATTTGAATATGACATCATTTTACGTATCACTTATTAATGTAAAAGTCAGTAAATTTCAGCTTCAAATTTCTAAGAAGAATAAATTTTACTATGTTTTTTACGGCCTTTTCCTTTAAAGTGACACCCGGTCATGGTTGGCGGAAGTCTGACCCAAAGTTTGATTCTGCAAGCACTGGTTTTTGCTGAAAACAGAGAACCCAGCTCTGATTCTGTTGACCAGAAGCTTTCACTGACGCCTGCAGTGTTTGGTCTCGCGCCCTTTCTCTTATTCTCCGGGTACTGGGGGGGTTCACAAGGACTTGCCTTGCCCTCCAGTTCACTCCCACAGAGCGCAGGAACGCTCCAGCCCGGTTTTCCCATCTCCACCACGGCACCCACAGAGCCAGATCCTGGATCCATCTCTTCCATACAAACAGATTCTGGACACCACTCGTGGATGGCTCCCTGTCCGACTTCAAGACCTATGCCGCAGTGATGGGTGTCATGACATCGTTTCGGTTTCCCTGTGCAATCTGAGTTTTAACACACATGTCATATTCTCCGATTTCGTTCGAATTTTCCCTTCCGCCTTTGGGCGGGGAAACTTGTAACCGTTTTGGTTTAGTTCTCTCCCCGTTTATACCACTGGAAGTCCGAAACCATTATTTTTTCTTAATTCTGTCTTTCCCTCTAAATCTGGTTGCTTTAAAGTTTTGTTAGAGTTACGTTCGCTCTCGCCCTCTGTCGATTTGCCTTACGGTCGAGTTGAGGAAGAAACCAGGTGCATTTCCCCTTACTACTTTTTCTCCGGTATTTACCCACCATTTTCATCTTCAAAACTTCCGTCCTCCATCTTAAACACTGTTTGAGTGTCATAAAGAGGCATCGCTGTGGTGGGTGTGTGTGTGTGTGTGTGTTTTGTGTGTGTGTGTGTGTGTGCATTAAGTTCATTATGCGCTATTACTATGCCTGCTAACTGTGAGACCACAATGCCTATAACGCCTAAGTGAATTAACAAGTCAACGAATAACTTGAAAGATTTTGGAAACGGGAGGAGGGGAGGGGTGTGTGTGTCATGGATGAAAATTTACTCTGACCGTTGCATTAGCCCAGTGCACCCGTCAAGCCCCGTGAGGCTTGTGGTTTTTGTGTGTGTTTTTGTGTGTGTGTGTGTGTGTGTGTGTGTGGTGTTGTGTGTGTGTGTGTTTTGTGTGAGAGAGGAGAGGGGAGAGAGAGAGAGAGAGTATGTATGTGTATGTGTGTGTGTGTGTTTTTGTGTGTGAGAGAGAGAGAGAGAGAGTGAGGAGAGAGAGAGGAGAGAGAGAGAGAGAGTATTTTGTGTGTGTGTGTGTGTGTGTGTGTGTGTGAGAGAGAAAGAGAGAGAGAGAGAGAGTGAGAGAGAAGAGAGAGAGAGTTGTGTGTGTGTGTGTGTGTGTGTGTGTTTTGGGGTGTGTGTGCATATATTAGTGTGTGTGTGTGTCTTCTTAGTGTGTCAATGAGTCTGTGAGTGTGCGTGCATACATAGATTACGCGCAATGACGGGGAACAGACCATGTTAGCATGCCGATTACCATGCACTGCCTCAGTCACAGTGAATTGTCCAATAATTCACTGCCCATACGTTAGGCTAAGGGACTCGAACTTTTCGACCTCATTGAGATAAAACATCGAATTAGGAAACGTACATGGCACAGAGAGAAAAGGTCTTTCCCTTCCTCACACTGTGTCTTCATCCAAATCATGGGCGCTGGGGATGGCGTGGATGTACCCCAGTGAGACTGGACGTGCTGTGCAGGGGGCTGGCGGGGACACCACGGACGGGGTGTTGTCGCCGTCTACGGAGCTGTAGGGCGGTTCTGGTGCACTGTAGCCCGCACAGTCGCTTGCAGGGCGAAACATAATCTCGTTGAACTGGGCTCGGGCGGATGGTCTGGCCATGCTGGAATATAAAAAACCTAGAGATGTACAGTGTGTGTGTGTGTGTGTGCGTGTGTGCGTGCGTGCGTGCGTGCGTGCGTGCGTGTGTGTGTGTGTGTGATGTCTCGTTCTTAATAGCCCTTACACCCAAACACTACCCATCATCTCGTTTCCAGCAGCCTTCCCTATCCTAACATTTCGATCATCTCACTCCATTAGCTCTCCCCAAGTAAAACGCTCCCCTCCATCTCATTCCTAATGTCTCACTTGGTTCTCCACGTCCACAGGGTAAGAGAAGTGTAAGCTTGAGGTCTTCTGGGAAAAAAAGGACTCTATCTTGAAGTCTTCTTCGAAAATACAACGTCTGTTTCGCCATCTGTAGAGGGGGCTCGTAGTCAAAATAGTTAGAACGTCTGCCAGCGGAGTTGACGGTTTTGAGTTTGAACCACTATTGGCGTCGGTTTTATGTTGCTTGAAAACCCACTGTACACCCATAACTAGATGGATATTTGATTCAGGTCAGGGAAGCTTAAAGGTGGGGGGGAAAGGAGAGGGATAGGCTCCGCCGTCCATTATGCCATGCTCTATACATGGTGAACCCTGACAGTCTACATGCTCCTAGTGCCAATGGGCTATGGAGCTGTAACCTAGTTAAACCTACAGTTCACTGCTCCTAATGCCAATGGGCTATGGAGCTGTAACCTAGGTAAACCTACAGTTCACTGCTCCTAATGCCAATGGGCTATGGAGCTGTAACCTAGGTAAAACCTACAGTTCACTGCTCCTAATGCCAATGGGCTATGGAGCTGTAACCTAGTTAAACCTACAGTCCACGGCTCCTAATGCCAATGGGCTATGGAGCTGTAACCTGGTTAAACCTACAGTCCAGGGCTCCTAATGCCAATGGGCTATGGAGCTTTAATCTGGTTAAACCTACAGTCCACGGCTCCTAATGCCAATGGGCTATGGAGCTTTAATCTGGTTTAAACCTACAGTCCACGGCTCCTAATGCAATGGGCTATATGGAGCTTTAATCTGGTTAAACTACAGTCCACGGCTCCTAATGCCAATGGGCTATGGAGCTTTAATCTGGTTAAACCTACAGTCCACGGCTCCTAATGCCAATGGGCTATGGAGCTTTAATCTGGTTAAACCTACAGTCCACGGCTCCTAATGCCAATGGGCGATGGAGCTTTAATCTGGTTAAACCTACAGTCCACGGCTCCTAATGCCAATGGGCTATGGAGCTTTAATCTGGTTAAACCTACAGTCCAAGGCTCTAATGCCAATGGGTATGGAGCATTAATCTGGTTAAACCTACAGTCCACGGCTCCTAATGCCAATGGGCTATGGAGCTTTAATCTGGTTAAACCTACAGTCACGGCTCCTAATGCCAATGGGCTATGGAGCTTTACCGGGTTAAACCTACAGTCCACGGCTCCTAATGGCAATGGGCTATGGAGCTTTAATCTGGTTAAACCTACAGTCCACGGCTCCTAATGCCAATGGGCTATGGAGCTGTAACCTAGTTAAACCTACAGTCACGGCTCCTAATGCCAATGGGCTATGGAGCTTTAATCTGGTTAAACTACAGTCCACGGCTCCTAATGCCAATGGGCTATGGAGCTGTAACCTAGTTAAACCTACAGTCCACGGCTCCTAATGCCAATGGGCGATGGAGCTTTAATCTGGTTAAACCTACAGTCCACGGCTCCTAATGCCAATGGGCTATGGAGCTTTAATCTGGTTAAACCTACAGTCCCGGCTCCTAATGCCAATGGGCTATGGAGCTTTAACGGGTTAAACCTACAGTCCACGGCTCCTAATGCCAATGGGCTATGGAGCTTTAATCTGGTTTAAACCTACAGTCCACGGCTCCTATGCCAATGGGCTATGGAGCTGTACCTAGTTAAACCTACAGTCCACGGCTCCTAATGCCAATGGCTATGGAGCTTTAATCTGGTTTAAACCTACAGTCCACGGCTCTAATGCCAATGGGCTATGGAGCTGTAACCTAGTTAAACCTACAGTCCATGGCTCCTAATGCCAATGGGCGATGGAGCTTTAATCTGGTTAAACCTACAGTCCACGGCTCCTAATGCCAATGGGCTGTGGAGCTGTAACCTAGTTAAACCTACAGTCCACGGCTCTAATTGCCAATGGGCTATGGAGCTTTAATCTGGTTAAACCTACAGTCCACGGCTCCTAATGCCAATGGGCTATGGAGCTTTAATCTGGTTAAACTACAGTCCACGGCTCCTAATGCCAATGGGCTATGGAGCTGTAACCTAGTTAAACTACAGTCCACGGCTCCTAATGCCAATGGGCTATGGAGCTTTAATCTGGTTAAACTACAGTCCACGGCTCCTAATGCCAATGGGCGATGGAGCTTTAATTGGTTAAACCTACAGTCCACGGCTCCTAATGCCAATGGGCGATGGAGCTTTAATCTGGTTAAACCTACAGTCCACGGCTCCTAATGCCAATGGGCAATGGAGCTGTAATCTGGTTAAACCTACAGTCCACGGCTCCTAATGCCAATGGGCTATGGAGCGTTAATCTGGTTAAACTACAGTCCACGGCTCCTAATGCCAATGGGCTATGGAGCTTTAATCTGGTTAAACCTACAGTCCACGGCTCCTAATGCCATGGGCTATGGAGCTGTAACCTAGTTAAACCTACAGTCCACGGCTCCTAATGCCAATGGGCTATGGAGCGTTAATCTGGTTAAACCTTGTTATTCTCATGGAAAACGCAGTGCTCCTCTCAAGATCTCATTAGAAAAAGTAGTGTTCGTTTGAAGTGTGCATGGGAACGTGTAGTGTTTTTGTTTTAGATGTGCATGGTAAATGTAGTGTTCGTTTTGAAGTGTGCATGGGAACGTTAGTGTTTGTTTTAAGATGTGCATGGTAAATGTAGTGTTCGTTTTGAAGTGTGCATGGGAACGTTGTGTTTGTTTTAAGATGTGCATGGTAAATGTAGTGTTCGTTTGAAGTGTGCATGGGAACGTTAGTGTTTGTTTTAAGATGTGCATGGTAAATGTAGTGTTCGTTTGAGATGTGCATGGTAATGTAGTGTTTGTTTTAAAGATGTGCATGGTAAATGTAGTGTTCGTTTTGAGATGTGCATGGTAAATGTAGTGTTCGTTTTGAGATGTGCATGGTAAATGTAGTGTTCGTTTTGAGATGTGCATAGTAAATGTAGTGTTTGTTTTGAGATGTGCATGGTAAATGTAGTGTTTGTTTTGAGATGTAAGTTTAAATCGTTAAAGCAATGTTCGTTTGAGGTGCTCATGTAAAAGATTGTCTTTTTTAAAAGCAGGCTACATGGTCAAAGTAGCGTTTGTTTTGTTTATGGTAAAGTAGCGTTTGTTTTGTTTGTGGTAAAAGTAGTGTTTGTTTTGTTTATGGTAAAAGTAGTGTTTGTTTTGAGGTGCATATAGTAAAGTAGTGTTCATTTTGAGGTGTACATCGTAAACGTGGTGTTCATTTTGAAATGTACGTCGTAAAAGTAGCGTTTGTTTTGAGGTGTACGTGGTAAAAGTAGTGTTCATTTTGAGATGTACATGGTGAAGGTAGCGATTGTGTTGAGGTGTATATATAAAAGTAGTGTTTGTTTTTAAGAAGTGTTCATAGAAGAAATAGTGCTTGTATTAAGGTGTACGTGATAAGCCGGTGTTTGTTGAGTTGTACACAGTTAACGTTGTGTTTGTTTTGAGGTGTGTTTGGTAAAAGTCGTGTTTATTGTGAGCTGTATATGGTCAAGATAGTGCTTGTTTTGAGATGTAAATCGTTAAAGCAGTGTTTATCATGAAGTGTACATGGTAAAAAAGAGTCTGTTTTGAGGTGTGCGTGATTAAAGTAGTGTTTATTCTGATATGTAAATAGTAAAGTAGAGTTGTTTTGAGGGTTCATTGTAAAAGCAGAGTTTGGTTTAAGATGTAAATGCTGAATGTAGTGTTTGTTTTGAGATTTGAAAAATAAAAAGGTTGTTTTTAGGTCTACATGGTGAAAGCAGTGTTTATTTGAGGTTCACAAGAATGGAAAAAAAGACGTGTCTGTCTACAGGTCTACATAAAAAACAGCGTTTGTGTTAAAGTCTACAAGGCAAAACCGCGCGTGTCTACATGATAAAAGTAACGTTTGTCTTGTGATCTACGAATAGAAAGGTGTTTTTTTAAAGCTTAAAACAACCCAGTTACCTTTCAGTGCCTTTTTCTGACGGTACAGGATGAGTAAGACGACGCCCACCAGCACAGCGACGATGAGGACCTGAACCGCTACCACACCGGCAAACGCTGCCACAGACACTTGGTCGTTCTTGCACTTCTCTCTGCAGAGAGAAAAGGGACAGTAAACATGGACTGGTGTAGCCAACACAAAATAGAACACCTGCTCTGTAAATCGAAAATGTGCTAGTCTCTGGACAGGATCAAAACGTCTGTGGACACGCGTGCGTGTGTGTGTGTGTGGGGGGGGGGGGGGGGGGGGGGGGGGGGGGGGGGGGGGGGGGGGGGGGGGGCACGCGCCCATGTGTGTGCATGCTTCTTCTGTGAATTCCCGAGTCAGAGAAACTCAGAATTGCTGACCTCTTGTTACTAACACGGAAAGAAACTTCCTAATTAATATAATATGGAAGGCAAGGCCTAATTAATATAATATGGAAGGCAAGGAAAGTTTGAGGAGGGGGGTGGGGTGGGGTGGGAGGGTCGACGTTTGTATCGGGAAAGGATGTAGGATAGGGGACGGAAAGCGGACCAGTGGGAAGCGGGGGAACAAGCAGGGGGGAGGTCACTTCACATATCAAAGAATTCCCAGCTCACATGAAGTTGCAGTCACCAATTCAGTGTGCAGACTAATCCATATACGCTGCACCACATCCGCGAAGTTTTGAGACCACATTGCGCATGACTTAAGAGTTGATTGATAAGTGAACTAATATCACAAGATGAGAGATTTTAAGAAGAGGGTCTCGTGGCTACGACTTTGTAGACGTCCGACTACGCATTAGCCCAACATGCTGGTCAGACCTTGAGTACCAGCCTAATACTGGTTATGCTATTTTCACAACTGTATGCGTGTGTAGTGAATGTACACATATATGTGTGAATGGATGTGTGTATGCGCGGTCATGTGTGCGCGCATGCACGTGCGTGTAGGAGCGAGCGTTTGTATATATCTCTTTCAAATCTTTGCCACGTCATTACTATAATGACTGAAGAATTGTTAGTCTGCACTTGTTTTTTAATTGTTCAGTATATGGCTGAACAATTAAATAGTGAGAGAAAAACATATACAGGTTAACAATTCTTCTGTCATTATAGTAGGGACTTGGCAAAGATGTGAATTTTCAAAACAAAATTGAAGATGAGGAAAATGGGGGGGGGGGGGGGGGGGGGGGGGGGGGGGGGGAATATATTACAATATAATAAACCTTCGCTAGCTGCCTGAAAGAACCATTGGACTCCTCTTCGAAAACAGATCTATTTATACTGCCTGCTCCTAGACCTTCGTACGTAGGATCGGACTGATCAGAGAGACACGGCGGTTGTGTCTGTGCTCTTGGTGTCAAATAGAGACACACAGAAGTTCATAATTCTGTGGTGTTCTCACCACCAAGGGTTAAAAAAAAAAAAAAACCCAAAAGCACCCCCAAACAGCCCGGGGAAGCAGTTGGAAAAAACCCAAGTGTGGAAAAGGAAAAAAGTGTGAAAAACTAAAGTTTGCAAAAGTATAAAATAGGGGACAATCTTTGAGCCAATGTTGAGGATCCTTTTAAAGGGTGAAGGGGGATCAAAAGATTGGGAAAAGTCTGAATTGGTCAGTTCTGCTGTTAATAACCCCAAACTTGGAGTGGCTAAGAAAGTACAGAAAAGCTTTACTTGGATCTCCAAAAAAGGGGCAATCTCCACCCACTACCAAACATTTAAAGTTGAACAATCGTAGTGGAGAAAAAAAAGTGCGGCTAACAATTTTTAGTCCCATAGTAATGACTTGGGAAAGTCTGAAATTTCAAAAAAAACCAAAACCAATAAAAAAAATGAAGATGAAAAAAAGGGGGGAACAACACCCACACAACACACACTCAAATTTTATTTTTATATTATTATAAATGAAATTTTAACAAGCTTTCTCTTTGTCTTAGATGAAAAAAAAGGGGGGATAAGATTCTATCTGCGGGGTTTTGCCTAACAACCCGTTGTGTCAAGTGGGTGAAGGGGAAAAAAAAGGCCTTCAGCAGCTTATAACTCCAAAAGGAAGGAAACTCCTAACACCCAAAAATTTGGGCAAAACCCTTTTCGAAACTTTGGGGGTTTCTCCCAGTGACCGGGAAAGTGGTATTTGACTCCTCGCCTTTCAGTTTTAAGAGAATGCAAACCCGAAAGGTTGGGGTCAATACCGTGTTGTTTGTTGGTTTTCAAAAAACCACCCAAAAGGGGTAAGGAAAGAAATCTAAAAGAGAAAAAAAAGAATTTTCTTGTGAAAAGAAAAATATTTGATATCCCTAAGGGAAAAAGGTGGGGAAGTTTTTGGAATGAATCCGCAAAGGGGCTAAATCAATAAAATAATAAAATTCCCGGATAAGTCGCACCGTTCTAGATTCAGGCGCTTGGTGTGCAAAGACGCAAGAAAAAATGAAATAAAAAAGCGCCTTTTTGTTTTGTTGGTAGGGGGGGCTTTCTGCAGTGGGGTATGCCTAATAAAAGTATGTGCTCAAATGGGGTGAAGGGGAAAAAATCTTTCAAAAAGAGCCCTTAGCAAGTTATAAACTCCCAATAGGGAGAAAATCACTAACACCTAATCCGGTTATACCCTATTTCGAAACTTTGGGGGTTTTCCCCAGTACCGGGAAAGTGGTAATTTGATCCTCTGCCTTTTTTTTAAAACGAAAGAATCCAGAAAAAGGGTTTGGGGTTTTCAAAACCTGTATGTTTTTTGAGTTTTAAAAAACAACCCAAAAGGGGCCCTAAGAAGCAAAAAAAAATCTAAAAAAGCAAAAAGTACATTTTCTTATGAAAGTAAAAAAAAATTTAAAAAATATTCCCTAAGGGCACAAGTGTGAGGGGGAAATTTTGGAATGAACCGCAAGGGACAAAAAACAAAAAACTAAAAAATTCCCAAAGGGTAAGTCCGCACCCTTTAGCAACTTACAGAGCAGCTGGTGTTGAATGCTGCAAGAATAATGAAAATTTTAAAAAAAGCTTGTTTTGTCTTAGTTGAGAAATAGGGGGGATAAGATTATACCGCAGTGGATACGCCTAAAATAACGTTGTGCTAGTGGGGAAAAGGGGGAAAAAAAAATGTTCCAAAAAGGCCCTTAGCAAACTTAAAATTCCAATGGGGGAAAAACACTAACACCCAACTCCCGGTCTAACCGATATTTCGAAACTTTGGGGGTTTTCCTCAGTGACGCGGGAAAGTGGTAATTTGATCTCTGCCTTTTTGTTTTTTAAGACGAATGCAACCCAGAAAAGGTTGGTGACAATACGTTGTTGTTTGTTGAGTTTTTAAAAAACCAACAAAGGGGCCACCTAAGAAAAAGAAATCATAAAAAAGCAAACAAGCTACTTTTCTTGTGAAAAAATAAAAAATTAAAAATATCCCCTTTGCACAAGTGCTGAGGGCAAGTTCTTGGAAAGAATGCAAGGGGCTAAATACAATAAATAAAAATTCCAAGGGTAAAACCCCACCGTTCTGCAACTTTCGAGCAGCTTGGGTTGCAAAGCTGCAAGAAAAAATGAATTATAAAAAATTCTCTTATGTCTTTTGATTTAAGAAAATAGGGGGGGTAAGCATTCAATTTTGCGGGCAATGCCTAATAAAAAGTTGTGTCAAAGGGGTGAAAGGGGGAAAAAAATGCTTTCCAAAAAAGAGCCTTTAGCAAGCTTTTAAAACTCCAAAAAGGGGGGAAAATCAAAACACCCCAACTCTGGTCATTACGTATTCGAAACTTGGTGGTTTCCTTTAGTGACCCCGGAAGTGGTAATTGCTCCCCTGCCTTTTTTTCTCTTTTATGTTTTCTTTTGTTCTTGGTGGACCTTTGGTTGGTTTTTTGAAAACTCAAAAAACATATGGTATTTTACACCAACTTTTTGGGATTTTCATTCGTCTTAAAACTGAAAAGGGAGAGGAGTCAAATTCCACTTTTCCCCGGTCAGAGGAGAAACACCCAAATTTCGAAAAATCGGATATGCCAGGAGTTAGGGGTTTGTGGTTTCCCCCCTATTGGGGATTTTTAAGCTTGCTGAAGCTATTTTGAAGCATTTTTTTTTCCCCCTTCACCCCCTTGAGCACATTTCTGTTAGTTAGGCAGTTGCCCCTGCAGTATGATTTTTTTTCCCCCTATTTCTTCAAATTTGCATAAAGCAAATTTGTTCTAATTCATTATTTCTTGCAGTCTTGCAACACCCAAATGCTTGTAAGTTGCTGAAACGGTGCGGTACTTTCCTTGGAATTTATTAGTTTTTTTGTATTTTTGTCCTTGCGGATTTTATTCCAGAATTGCCTCAGCACTTGGTCTTTTGAGGTATCTTTTTTATTTTTTTATTTTCACAAGAAAAAGTGTTGTTTTGCTCTTTTATATTTTCTTTTGCTTTTAGGTGGCACCTTTTTGGGTTTGGGTTTTTTTAAAATCAAAAAACAACTAGGTATTGTCACCAACCCTTTTTGGGATTGCATTCGTCTTAAAATGAAAGGGAGGGTCAAATTCACTTTCCCCCGGTCACTGAGGAGAAACCCCCAAATTTCGAAATATCGGGTTTTGCAGGGTTTGGTGTTAGGATTTCCTCCTTTGGAATTTTAAGCTTGCTGAAAGGGTCATTTTAGAAGCATTTTTTCCCCCTTTTACCATTGAGCACTACTGTTAGTAGGCATATGCCCCTGCGTTTTGAATGCTTATCTCCCCTTTTTTAAAAATTTAAAAATAAGAGAGCTTTGTTTAAATTTTATTATTTCTTGCAGTCATTGCAACACCCCAAATCTCTGTAAGTTGCAGAACGGTGCGGTATTTTCCTTGGAATTTATTAGTTTTATTGTATTTAGTCCCCGGGATTCATTCCAAGAAATTGCCCTCGCATTGTGTCTTAGAGGATATCTTTTTTTATTTTTACTTTTCACAAGAAAAAGTTTTGCTTGTTTTTTCTTTTTTGATTTTCTTTTGTTCTTAGGTGGGGACCTTGGTTGGGTTTTTTTAAAACTCAACAAAATACTACGGTATTGTAACCAAACCTTTCTGGGATTGCATTTGTCTTAAATGAAAAAGGCAGAGGAGTCAAATTACCACTTTCCGCGGTATGAGGAGAAAAACCCCAAGTTTCGAAATATCGGTTATGAAGGAGTTAGGGGGTTAGTGGTTTCCTCCCCATTTGGGGTTATAAGCTTGTGAAAGGGTCGTTTTTAGAAGCATTTTTTTCCCCGTTCACCCACTGAGCACATTGTTGTTGGCGTTGACGCAGTATGAATGCTTATCTCCCCCCTTTTTTTCAATCTAAGAATAAGAGCAAGCTTTTTTTTATATTCATTTTTCTTGCAGTCATTGCAACACCCAAACTGCTCTGTAAGTTGCTAGAACGGTGCGGGACTTATCCTTGGAATTTATTAGTTTATTATATATATATGATATATATATACATACACACACACACACACACATATATATATTATATATATATATATATATATATATATATATATATATATATATATATATGTGTGTGTGTGTGTGTGTGTGTGTGTGTGTGACTGCGTGCGCCTTGACTGTTTGCGGGAAATGAATGTTCACAAGATGACTTAGGAAAAACAACAAGAACATCAACGCTGAGTTTTTGGATAGGGGTATAAAAAAAACGAACGTTCTACTTCAACACTCCAGCGAATCCACTTATTAACAGATTATAGGTGACACTCCGTTCGTTTGTGATGGGAGGGGGGGGGGGGGGGGGTGGAGGGGAAGGAAGGGAAGGGGCAACATGTTCCATCACACTGCATCAGTGAATCCCGGCCTGACCACACAAAAAAAAAGAAGAAGAAAACTGGTGTTGCTGACTCACGTGTATTCCACCACATCAGTGAATCCCCAAACTTACACGACGTCGGAGCTGTTGCCGGTCGGTGGAGGGGGAAACACACGGTGCACTCATTGCGGTCCGGACAAACGGAGCGAAACGTGGACTTCCTGGCCAGAGACAGTGTGTCCACGTCCAGGGTCAGTTTGCCAGAGTCAGTTACCTTTTGACAACGATACACAGGGTCACTCTGCTGGTTCGAATGTGTTCCAGTAGTATACCACTCTCTCTCTCTCTCTCTCTCTCTCTCTCTCTCTCTTTGTGATTCTGCCCCCGTCTCTCTCTCTCTCTCTCTCTCTCTCTCTCTCTCTCTTCTCTCTGCGATTCTGTCCCAGTCTCTCTCTCTCTCTCTCTCTCTCTCTCTCTCTCTCTCTCTCTCTCTGCGATTCTGCCCCAGTCTCTCTCTCTCTGTCTGCAATTCTGTCCCAGAAAACAGAAATGTTTTAAAACTGAAGAAATCTTTCCAGAGTCATTAACTTATTTCCGTCATAAACTATTATGACGCAGTTTTGATAAAGGATTTATATACTTGGGCTAGTGATAGCAAAATCACCAACTATTGTTTTTAGTTGATATTCTCTTTAGGTTGGTTTCAAACATTTCGATAGTTTTCGAATTCTGAAAGATCTATCTCCACAACTTCGGTATTGTGCCAGTGTATTTTCGTTTCATTTTGTCTATTTTAATATCTAGTTCGAACCTGAAAAATTAAAGAAAATCTCCTTGATGTAAAAGTCTCGTATCTAGTACATTTTGAAGAAATATGTAGAGATAAATCAGCTTTGAAAGATTGAAAGATTTTAGTACTGCTGCGCCACCCATGGAAATTATTGTCTTTTGTAACCATATTTTAAATATTTCAGAATATCTTTTCTTTTCAGAGTTTGTCTTCCAGGGTTTAATTTTCTTTTCTCGTCTAATGAGATCAGTCACGAGAGAAACCGTAGCGCTTGAGTCACAACTCGATGCGAATACAATTTCAATTCTATCAGAGATGACACACCGAGATGCATCGTGAATTAATGTGTGTAGGATTAGGATAGAGTTTTAGAACATACCACCAATGACATTGACAAACAAAGCACAGACAGACACGATGATTTCAACCACTTGGGTTTCATCAGGCGAAGAATAAATACATTAACATGTGGGGACAGTACAAACTACGAAAACAAAAAGAATGAAAAATGATCATCGTAGTGTCAATGAAGGCGGAAATGACTGGGCCAGGGGGATTAGGGGGGAAAAGAA
>CM031601.1:69233298-69243298 GCA_018398815.1 Conus ventricosus | reverse complement strand
ATGTTTAGTTCAATTTGCTTTCAAATCGTTTTGGATTAAAATATTCTTTCCGTGATCAGAACAATGCAGATGGGTCCATTAAAGTGATTTGCCGACACAAAAATCAACGTCATGTACCCAATCTCCATTCAGTGAAGAGCAATTACATTTCCATGGGTAGATAGGAAAGTGTGTGTGTGTGTGTGTGTGTGTGTGTGTGTGTGTGTGTGTGTGTGTGTGTGTGTGTGTGTGTGTGTGTGTGTGTGTGTGTGTGTGCACGCAATAACATACTGCGAACCAGTTTACAAACAATAGTTTCAATGTGAGTCTGCCGCTTCACTCCTTGAGTGGTGTTCATACACTTTTTATGATATTGTTGTCTACAATCAGATTTAGACCCAGGGACGCTGTTTGGTATTTTGTCTTGAAGTAATTGCCCTGCTTTTTGTCATCTTGATATCAAGTAGGAAGAAACTTTGAGGACAGCTTGACAGGAGGGGTCTTAACGGAAGAACCACCACCACCACCTCCTTACACTCTAAGAGGGGGGGGGGGGGGGTCACATCCAGATCATGGCTCCTAGCTGCTGTTCCGCCGTCCCAATTTTTTTTTTTTTTTGCTCTGTTGGAATTCGAACCTGCAGCGCCGGCATGATTGGGAGTCTCAGGGCATAACATTCTTTTTTCGGTTGCCTTTCCCACCTCGCTATCGAATACCTGTTCTGTTGGAAAAATTAGAACTTTTGAAGTTCGTGTTTGTTCCTCCTCGACCAGACCCAGTTGGAACTCTTTTCAACTGCTTTTGCAAACTACCCTTAAGGTTGTAGTCATTTTCTGACAAGAAATCGAGAGGTTGTATGCCGATGAGCCAAACCGCCCTCCATCCTCTCTCACCCGCCTCGCTTCAACCTACATGGTGTTGGCTGGTTCTATAGGAATTGGGAGTACACAAAGTAATATCTCAGAAAGTACTTGGCCTTCTTCCTTGCGCTGAACCCTAAGCGATCTGAAGCGATCAAAGCTAAGTGAATTTTCGTTGTTTTATTCGTTTATATATCACCTGACGAAGACCTAAGAGGTCGAAACGCGTTGTGTTTTGTCTTGTGACTCGTTTGTCCACGTTCTCTGGGCGGTTCGCTAACATTTATTTAAGATTTGTTTAGATTTCCGCCTGCAGTCGTCTCACTTTGCAACCTGGTTTGGAAAGCCAGATTTCCTGAAGCTACTGGCTTGCAGATGCGAGCTCCTGCCATGTAGAAGATCACTGCTGGAGCCTCTGGTGGCATAATGTCTTCTCTGGCAGCGCTAACCACATATACACTTTGTGTACTCCCAATTCCTATAGAACAGGGAGTACTTTACAATGGGAACAAAGAAATACTGTCTGTGTGTGTCTGTCCGCCGGTCAGTCCGTGTCAAAATGTGTTCCACTCGCTCCAGACAAAACTACTGGACCGATCTTTCTGAAAATTTATAGGTATGTTCATTATAGGTCACGTTTGATGCCCGATGTGTTATTTTTACCGTTATGCCGTTATAATTGCCATAACGACCATAACGGGTTTTCCATCTTTATGGAATATCTCATAAATACTGGCCGATCGCTGAAAAATTTGTAGGCATGTTCATTATGGGGTCATGGATCATGCCCGATGTGAATATTTTACCGTTATAGCCGTTACTTAACGGATAACGGCCCATAACGGTTTTCCTTCTTTTCTTATGTAATATATCTGAAAAGTTACCTGCCGATCTTTCTGAAAATTTGTACATATGCTCCTTATGGTCACCCCGGGATCATATCGATTTTTTTTTTGCTTTTGTTTTTACCGTTATAGCCGTTACTAACTGGCCATAACGGCCCCCCATAACGGATTTTCTATCATTAGTGAAGATCACAGGAAAGTACTTGGCCAATCTTTCTGAAAATAGTTTGTAGGATATTCATTATGGGCCACGGATGATTTCAGATTGTGTTATTTTAACTGTTATACCGTTACTAACGGTATAAAGCCCTTAACGGTTTTCTTCTTTATGGTATATTTTAAAAAGTACATGACGATCTTTCTGAAAATTTGTTGGTATGTCATTATGGGTACGGATGATGTTTCAATTTTACCGTTATATGCCGTACTAACGGCATACTTGCCCACAACGGTTTTTCTTTTAATAGAAGATCTCCGAAAGTACTGGCCAAACTTTCTGAAAATTTGTTGAAGGGTGTTCATTATGGGCCACGGATGATGTCCGATGTGTTATTTTACCGGTATAGCAGTTACTAACGGCCATAACGGCCCATAACGGTTTTCTTCTTTATGTAAATATCCTTAGAAATGCACTTGGCCGATCTACTCGAACGTGGGATGTGACTTGTACCGCTTCTATCAAAACAATAACCCACAACACCAGACATCGTGCAAATAGCAAAAGTTGCTTTCCATGCATCAAATTAATAGTTTTTTATTCAAAACGTTCCCTTCTTGCTTTTTTTTTTTTTTTTTTTTAAGTCTAATATCACCAAGTGTGAACGACCTCTACAATTAATGAACTCACTCACTCACTCACTGGGCCGATCTTTCTGAAAATTTGTTGGTATGTTCATTATGGGTCACGGATGATGCCCGGATTTCTCTTTTACGTTATATCCGTTACTATACGGCTTATAGCGGCCATAACAGTTTTTCTTTTTTATGGAATATCTTAGAAAAGTCTTGGCTGATCTTTCGAAAATTTGTAGATATGTTCCGTATGGGTCACGGATGATGCCCGCTGTTTATTTTTCGTTATACCGTTACTAACGCTATACAGCCCATAACAGTCTTCTTCTTTATGGAAATCTCAGAGAGTTATTTTGCGAATAATTTCTGAAAATGTGGAAGGTCTGTTTCATTATGGGTCATAGTGATGGCCCAAGTTTACCAGATATAGCCGTTACAAACGGCTATAACGGCCCAAAACGGTTTTTTCCTCTTTAGGAATATATACACGGCGTGTTCAAGATAAAACTGGTGAGTTACGTTCATAGGTTTGCATGTGGTTCTTTATTGTGTTTCCACACGTTGGCCTGCCATGATTCAGCGCTGCTTTTGCATCCATTAAAGATCGTGCACTGTTTGCCCCAATGTGTTTCCACACGTGCCTGCCATGATCAGAGCTGCTTTTGCATCCATTAAAGATACGCTTGCACTGTTTGCCCAATGTGTTTCCACCACCGTGCCTGCTTGATCAGCGCTTGCTTTTGCCTCCATTTTAAAAGATACTTTGCACTGTGTGCCCAATGGTTTCCACACGTGCTGCCATGATCAGCGCTGCTTTTGCATCCATTAAAGATACGTTGCACTTGTTGCCTATGGTTTCCCACACACGTGCCTGCATGATCAGCCGCTGCTTTTGCATCCATTAAAGATACGTTGCACGTTTGCCCAATGTGTATCCACACGTGCCTGCCATGGATCAGCGCTGCTTTTGCATCCATTAAAGATTCGTTGCACTGTTTGCCAATGTGTTTCCAAACGTGCTGCCCTGATCAGCGCTGTTTTGCATCATTAAAGATACGTTGCACTGTTTGCCCAATGTGTTTCACACGTGCCTGCATGATCGGCTGCTTTTGCATCCATTAAAGATACGTTGCACTGTTTGCCCAATGTGTTTCCACACCGTGACTGCCATGATCAGCGCTGCTTTTGCATCCATTAAAGATACGTTGCACTGTTTGCCAAGTGTGTTTCCACACGTGCCTGCCTGATCTGCGCTGCTTTTGCATCATTAAAGATACGTTGCACTGTTTGCCCATGTGTTTCCACACGTGCCTGCCATGATCAGCGCTGCTTTTGCATCCATTAAGATACGTTGCACTGTTTGCCCATGTGTTGTTTCCACACGTGCTGCCATGTATCAGCGTGCTTTTGCATCCATAAAGATACGGTTGCACTGTTTGCCCAATGTGTATCCACACGTGCCTGCCATGATCAGCGTGGCTTTTGCATCCATTAAAGATACGTTGCACTGTTTGCCCATGTGTTTCCACACGTGCCTGCATGAGCAGCGCTGCTTTTGCATCCATTTACGATACGTTGCACTGTTTGCCCAATGTGTTTCCACACGTGCATGCCCCTGATCAGCGCTGCTTTTGCATCCGTTAACGATACGTTGCACTGTTTGCCCAATGTGTTTCCCACGTGCCTCCATGATCAGCGCTGTTTTGCATCCATTAAAGATACGTTGCACTGTTTGCCCATGTGTTTCCACACGTGCCTGCCATGATCAGCGTACTTTTGCATCATTAAAGATACGTTGTACACTGTTTGCCCAATGTGTTTTCCACACGTGCTCTGCCATGATCAGCGTGCTTTTGCATCCATTAAAGATCGTTGCACAGTTTGCCCAATGTTTCCACACGTCCTGCTGCCATGATCAGCGTGCTTTTGCTTCCAATTAAGATACGTTGCAATGTTTGCCCAACTGTGTTTCCCAAGTGCCTGCCTTGATCAGCGCTGCTTTTGCATCATTAAGATACGTTTTGCACTGTTTGCCCTAACAGAGCGGGCACACGATGATTGTTGTGAATTTCACTCATTTTACTTTCAGTTTGGAGTGACTGCAGGCGGAGATTGAATCAATAGCACAGACGTGCCTGTGTTCTGTGCGTGCGTGCGTGCCGTGCCGTGCATTGCAAGTGTGCATTATTAATTATGTGATGTGTGTGGGGGGGGGGGGGCATATCTAAATTTGCACTGTAAAAGCAGAGCCCATGTCATCAGCCTTGATCACACGTCTACACCTGGGACCCGGTTACATGTAGAGGCCGTTTGACGTTTTACACGACCGTGGACAGATCATCAATGCAGTGATAACACAGGCACCAACGAACCATCTCATGACTACTGCATTTCACGGGGGGGGGATCATGACTTTGCCTACATGGCCCAAACATGACTGGAAATCATATCATTCCAACACAATAAACAGCAAAACGTTGTAAAAGGCATTGCACTGCGTTCCGTGATATATTTACTTTCAAAATGCCTCTGCGCTTATTTACAGATATAGTATAACAGTGAAGACAGAACCAGTTCTTTATCATACTCTAAAACCCTGGTTTCTAGCGTGTCATACCATTACTTCAATGTAACCTATAACGAAATCAGGCACATTTCCAGTTTTGATGCGCTGTGTCAGTCTACGAATTATGAAAGTAAATGTAAATCGGAAGCCATTACAGTCAGATTATTTCCTTGACCAGCACCCCAATTAGACAACACTCAAGGACCACAATGCCGTGGTGGTCATTAACTACACGTATTTCCTGTGTGACTCTGTTTTGTACAGGAGTTTTGTAATACTTAATACATCTTGCAGTTTTCCTCCCGAGGGTCAAACGTCGACAGACAGTCTGATTCAGCAGATCGTCACGACACTTTAAATTCCTTTATTTGCAAGCAGTGATCGTCTGGACGTTATCGTACACCCTGGTGTGCAACTTTGTGGCAGAGTGTCAAGACAGAAAAGTGATGAAAGTTCTGTCATCATTCGCCCATGTGTGAACACGTTCTGTGTTCAGGTGTCAGTGTGTGCCATACAACAGAGTGTGTGAGCAACGGTTTGGACTGTTGGGATGAATCGGATGAGGCACACTGTGGAACACATTTTTGGGTCTGAACTGTTGGGATTTGAATCGGTGAGGCACACTGTGGGAATTTTGGATCAGAAAATAATTGAGGAAATACCAATATGTCCCATTCCCTGCGCTGATCACTTTTGCACTATTTCACTGTTTACTTCAATTCCATTGAATCCCAACGACTCATGTCCGGACTGCCATTACCGTTGTCCTGGTGAGTTCAATGACTGTCTGCCCTGTCTACACGGTGCAATGAAATGCACGACTGTATCGACCATCAGGACCGAAAGTGGGATGTGAGCCATGACTGTCCCTGGACTATTCCGATGCAGAACTTCCAGGACATGTCTGCACCAGATGATCATCTGTGTGACGGCGGGTCTCACTGGCCCTTTGCATGACGATGAATTGAGGTGTGACTGACCTGTCCTTCTACTGTCAGGGTCAAGGCCAACATTTTCAGTGTGGTCAAACCATTCCAGCAGCTGTCTTCCCTCAGCTCCGTTACTTGGATGCCCACAGGTTCTGGCAAGACACTGTCTGATGTCTGCAACCAATACAAATCTGATTCATGTCGTCTTTGCCCACTGTTCTATAAGTCACTACCTAACATGGACATTACAAATCGTATTGTTCCTCGACCTCAGTGAGAACAACTGACGGCAAGTCAGCTGGCAGTTTTTCTTGGTCTGGAAAACAACTGGAAACCTGTCAGTGTCTGCGGAATCCTCTGACGTCACTCTTTTCGGACCAGTCTTTTCTGTCAAGCACAACACGACTCACGACCATAGACCAGTCACACACCACACTCTCACTGCTTGATGCTCAGGTTTCTGGCCCTTCCACCGCATAGAGCAACTGATTTGGCTTTCACTTCCATTCACACTTCAGCAGTCGTTTCCCCCCCATGACTCAAATCTCGGGTAACTGAGCATGGACGGCAGACCCCCGCTATACTAAAAACGTTTCCGCATGACATTTTCAACAAACCTGTGGATTCATTTTCCATACATCAGAAAAATTATAAACTCTGCTGCACGATGGTGCTACCCTAGTTTGCTTGGATAGCAGGTTTTGTTTTGCCCCACCAAAGACGAAGTTTCATCGTGTGAAAGATTTAGGCAGTCATGGCCGTATCGGGTGTTTCTGTGGCTGATCGCCTGTCTGTGTCTGTCCGGTAAACATGTTCTGTTTATGTGCACGACTGTTTCTGCAAGAAAGACGACCTCTGGTCAGTGGTTCAGTGTGTTCGTCATCACCCTCACCCATGGCTGACTTTTGATGGGGCTCTATGTCACCATTATTGGAGCTGGCTTGATGAAAGCTTCGAGGTCAGTTTCTCCATTGTGATGACACGTGGGAAAAAACAGTGTGTGATGTGACTTGTCATGTGGCCGGCTTTTTGTCCCTCCTGACCAGTGAAGTGTCTGCATCTGATCTTTTGCCTCAGAACACTGGATCGGTTCAATAGTTCTACGTTTTCCATCAGCACTCTGCGATTGAAAGAACATCAGCTTCAGGGCTTGTTATTGGTTGGTTGGTTGGCTGGCTGTTGGCTGCTTTCCGTTATTTCCAGTAACAATGCACTGGCAAGTTAGTTTTACTGTCAGACAGGCATCTGTATTCCGCTCCCAGTTACAAGACAGGGTTTAGAGGAAGATTTTATCAGGGGTGTATTGAGGTCATCTTCAATTTCACTTTATTCTTGCTCATCTCTTTCGGTCAGATCACGATCTTTTGGCATCAGAGCCTTGCTTTGAATGAAACAGCACCAAGTGTCACAGGGACATGGTCGATAGCCGGCGGCTGTCAGTATTGCGGTGAAGATTTCCTGTGCTGGTTCCCATTGGACTGTGTGGGCTGTTGCACTGATGATGTTCCAATCCCTGGAGAAGTCATGTTGCCCTGGATTTATTCGTCCTTTCTTTGACTCTGCTATTAATCCCTTTCATGTATACGTTTAATTCTCTGCGGCAGAAATGACGCAAGAAATAAACGAAACAAAATTACTAAAATGGCTGGAGGCTATCAATGCTCACGTGCTATATGACTCTCAAGATATTTGAACGTGTCTTCATGTTCTGTTATAAAAGGAATGACACGGATATATGATCTGGATAAAATTAAAGGTTTGTGTTTGTGTACTATTTTTGACGTAGAAAACGAACAGCGCATGATACACAAAAAGATGCAAACCTCACTTGGCTCGTCGTTTATTTATTTTTGCTGAGGCCATTTTGATTCCTCCATAGATGAAGTGTCATCATGTGCCCAACTAACACATTTTTATAATTTAAATTGATACTAAACATATAAAGTAAGACCAACAGTTTCGTGTTAGGTTTTAAAAGACAAAAAATGCTTATTTGCCACTGTGTTGTCACAAAGTGTGTGTGTTGGGGGTGGGGTGTGTGTGGTGAGTGTGTGGGGGGGGGGGGCGGGAGGGTGAGCACCTGTGTGTGTGTTTGTGTGTGTGTGTGTGGTGGTGTGTGTGTGTGTTCTGTGTGTGTGTGTGTGTGTGTGTGTGTGTGGTGTGTGTGTGCGTGCTGTGTGTGTGTGTACGCGTGCGTGGCGTGCGCGCGCGCGCACGCGTGTGTGTGTGTGTGTGTGTGTGTGTGTGTGTGTGTGTGTGTGAGTGTGTGTGGTGTGTGTGTGTGTGTGTGGTGTGTGTGTGTGTGTGTGTGAGGCTCCCGCGAAAGGAGAGAGAGAGCGTGTGTTGTATGTAAATGTGTATCCGCGCACAACGTGTGTGTTGCGTATGTATATACGCAGATTTGCGTGCTTTGTACCTGTAGTATGTGTTGAATGTACTTTCCATACATGGCACGTCTGTAGTGTGTATGGTTGTGCATGTGGTTCGTGTTTTTGTGTTGAGTCT
The DNA here is from genome assembly GCA_018398815.1 of Conus ventricosus. NCBI lineage: Eukaryota > Metazoa > Mollusca > Gastropoda > Neogastropoda > Conidae > Conus > Conus ventricosus. Next base: position 69,234,822 of record CM031601.1, on the reverse strand, counting down.
CTGTCCATGTGTGTGTGGGAGAGAGAGAGAGAGAGTTGACACTGTGACACTGATATTTTTATTGTCATTACCAAAGAAGATTCGTTTGACAAGGTGAGAGAGAGAGAGAGAGAGACTTGACTCAGAAAATTAATGGATTATAGGCAACCAGCCCCTTTCATGGGGGAACACAAAATCATACCTCACTTTCTAAAGAACAAACAAACAGGGAAAACTCTAATCTCAGAGAAAACATAACTTGAGGGACGAATATAGTATGGGCTGTAATGATTTGTACCCCTATAATCAGGATATTTTGAGTCATGTGTTTGTATTGTCGATGAATCCTTGTCTAAATTTGAAGGCAGAGGACTAGGACTTTTGCCAAAATGATATTTGATCGGGCAGCACAGTAGTAAAAACCCAATCAATTTGCTCTTTCCAAAATTCTCACCCGCTAGTCACGTCAAATTTATGCACTTTCTGATTGATTGTACAATGGGCACTTGAACAATAAAATGAATTTCGTTCTTCTTGCAGATATAAACATACAGGGCATGTCGTGGTTTTCAGCTGTAGGCGAAAGCGAAATCTGTTTTACATTTAATTTTGGGGACACACCATCTAAATTGTGCCAGTAACATTCCTGTAATTTTCTACATACAGACTACTGAGAATTTTTCTCGAGAAAACATGTGTTTCAGTTTTACTTACATGGACAACCGTGGACTGATATCCAAATGGTTTTTGCCATTGCTGGCAGAAATTACTAAATAATCTGAATTTTAATTCTTTTATGATTCCCATTTCATTACCCACAACCAAAAATCCATACTTCTTGAAATCCATTTTCACACAGGCTATTTCTTGACATGTGTGGTCCATGTTACATGGCCTTTCTCATGCCCATAGACAGTGACATGTTGTACGCTTTCTTTGAAAATCTGGTGTCCGGTTTTTTTACAATCTTAAACCAGTTACTTCATACACCGTTTGTAACAGTTAATTTCATAATGGAAAACGTCCAAGTATCTCCATATACTACGTCGTTTGTGATTTGTTTCTTACATGTAAAAATCTTTTGCCTGAGTCAGATGGACTTTGATCCAGCTGAGGGTAAGCGTTGTTAACCCCCATATCTCAGAGGGTAGCTAATATTGTTACCCCCATATCTCAGAGGGTAAGGCTTTGTACCCCCATATCTCAGAGGGTATTTTGTACCCCCATATTCAGAGGGTAAGCTTTGTACCCCCTTATCTCCAGGATGGTAGCTTTGTACCCCATATCTCAGAGGGTAAGCTTTGTACCCCATATCTCAGAGGGTAAGATTTGTTAACCCCTTATCTCTGAGGGTAATCTTTGTACCCCCATAATTCAGAGGGTAATCTTTGTAGCCCCATATCTCAGAGGGGTAAGCTTTGTACCCCCGATATCTCAGAGGGTTGCTTTGTACCCCATATCTCTGAGGGTCAAGCTTTGTACCCCCATATCTCTGTGGCGACATATAAGCTTTGTACTACCACCATCATTGTCTCTGCAGAGCGC
>CM031601.1:69213895-69225698 GCA_018398815.1 Conus ventricosus | reverse complement strand
TGACCGACAGGCTGATGGCTGATGGCTGCTCTTCTTCACCTCGGCCCAAAGAAGGGACGAGGGTGGCAGGCAAGTGACAAGCTGGCGGGGGAGAAGAAAGGTGGTGGTGGTGGGGACCAATGATGGAGTACGCTTTCTGTCAAGGAATCCCTGCCAGTCTGTTTTCGTGGTGACCTTGTCCATCACCCTCCCACCCACCCCACCCCCGACCCCCCACCCTTGACCCTACCCAAAGCCTGCCTCACCATCCTTCTTTCTTCTCCTCACTACCCTCGCTCGCCACCCACCTCCCCATCATTCCGACCTCTCTGCTTTAAACGCGATCAAACAATGAATCTCCTCACGGGTGAGTGAGAAGGCCTAAAGGTAATTGTGCTCACTATTTTCAGAGCGTGAATTATTTCATGGGGGGGCATCCCCCAAACCCCAAATGAATGGGTTGGTGGGGAGGTGTTCATTTGATGTGTTATCAGTTTATATCATGTTTGTTTTTTTACTCAAATGTATGCTAGTGATTTAGAGCAAAATCTAGTTTTCGGCGTGTGGCCACATATTACCGCTGGTAGAGTCAACTGTCTAGTTTGAGGCACACACACACACACACACATGCGCGCGCGCGCGCACGCACGCAGCACGCACGCGCACGCGCCCCACACACAAACACACACACCAACACACACACACACACACACACACCACGCCAGGGGAGCTCTGTCGGCTGGGATATTCAAGCATGAATTTACTCGCTTGGAGGCTCGCGCGTGGACACAGTTTAATTACGTTTTGACCGTCATAGCCCAGCTGACCACACGGAGGGATGTTCGTGGCTGTTGAAGGCGCGCAAGAAAAAAAATTAAACATTACGAGTCAGACTATTGGAAAAAAAAACCCGCCATGTTTTGAAAAAAGAAAAAGAAAAAAAGAACAACATGTTGTTAGAACGTTGTAGCAGAATAACGGCATCTGAAGGCCTGAAACATAGTCGTGCTGAACGACAGGCATTCCGTTCAGATTTTTGTCTGTCAGATCTTCTCCGTTGTTGATATAAGAAGCATAACGTTGTTTATATAAAATGCATTTTCAGACACTGACTGTAACGTGTTCTGGCCTGGGGGAAAATGCTGGATTCTGCAACAGATGGCGCTGAAAAGGGAGAGGGGACGGAAGGGGTGGAGAGTGGATGGATAGTGAGGGTGGGGTAAGGAACGGCGTGGGACAGACAGTTGAGAAAGAAAAAAAAAAGAGGGGTGAGGGTATGCTAAAGGTCTGAGTGCACATCTTGTGTCGTCCGCTGTGTCATCAGCTGTCTCTCTCAATGGCGCCTTGGCTTAAGGCTGTGTCAGACCAGTTGACACAGGCTAGAACACCAAGGTTACATCAAAATGTTGTTACGCTCAGCATAGTTATGCGGGGATTGTCTTCCGTCGTGACAAGCTCCTAGCATAACATTATCAGTCTCCAAAATCCCTCGAAGTCGGAGTGTGGCTGCCCACGTTGCGGGGTAATCAAAGACGGTCACACACGAAAAGTTCTCATCCCCAGCTGATGCAGTTGTACCATAGTGTTCAAGTACTTCGGCTGTTCGGATGATCCCTGGAGTCTTTTAGCCAGGGTGTGACAACAACAACAACAATAACAGCAACAATAACAACAACAACATCTGTCAGTGGTTTCACTCCCACGCCGTGCATCTCGAGAATACCGATCTTTTCGGTCACCAGCCGGAGAGACGTTGCTATTTATGGTGCACTGGGGGAGGAGGGGGAGAGGGGAGATAATGACAGTACACAACCAAAAGCAATGTCCTTGCTATCCTCATGCCAGTTACTATCACACTCGTCTTATTGTTATATCGAAGAGGGAGAGGATTGTGAAGGGAAAGAAGACCAATTAGACTGGGTAAGCTACGTCTACTTTTTATGTCTGTCCTTCTTCTGTTCATGTTAATGTGTGTGTGCGTGCGTGTGTGTGTGTGTGTGTGTGTGTGTGTGTGTGTGTGTGTCTGTGTGGATTGTGTGTGTGTGTGTGTGTCCACGTGATTCATTGAATTCTGTCATCTTGCTTCCTATTGGTAGTCGATAGGAATGTTTAATCCAGCGTCGCTATATTTTAGAAGGTTCAAACATGGAGTGTTCCCAACAAAGATCCACGAGCTGCCAGATCGTGTGAACAAAGGTCAGCTCGAGCAACCACGATCTTCACTGTCCAGGAAGGAGATTCTGTTAACATCACTGACTGACAAATCATGTTCACGATCTTCACTGTCCAGGACGGAGGTTCTGTTAACATCACTGACTGACAAATCATCTTCATGATCTCCACTGTCCAGGACGGAGGTTCTGTTAACATCACTGACCGACAAATCATGTTCATGATCTCCACTGTCCAGGACGGAGGTTCTGTTAACATCACTGACTGACAAATCATGTTCATGATCTCCACTGTCCAGGACGGAGGTTCTGTTAACATCATTGACTGACAAATCATGTTCATGATCTTCACTGTCCAGGACGGAGGTTCTGTTAACACCACTGACTGACAAATCATGTTCATGATCTTCACTGTCCAGGACGGAGGTTCCGTTGACATCACTGACTGACAAATCATGTTGATCGAACAGCTTACACGCACACTTACACACCTGCACTATCACATGGAACACGAGGGCGCGTGTGTGCGGCATGCGCAGAGAGAGAGAGAGAGAGAGAGAGAGAGAGAGAGAGAGAGAGAGTCAAAAGCACACATATACACAGAGAGAGAGAGAGAGAGAGTGGGGAGGGAGGGAGGGAGAGAGAGGGGCCGGAGAGAGAGGTCAAAAGCATACAGAGATAGAGAGAGAGTGAGTGGGTGAGTGAGTCAAAAACACACATATACAGAGAGAGTGGGGAGGGAGGGAGGGAGAGAGAGAGAGGGGGAGAAAGAGAGGTCAAAAGCACAGAGAGAGAGAGTGAGTGAGTGAATCGAAACCACACATATACAGAGAGATAGTGGGGAGGGAGGGAGGGAGGGAGAGAGGGGGGAGAGAGAGAGGTCAAAAGCACAAAGAGAGAGAGTGAGTGAGTGAATCGAAACCACACATATACAGAGAGATAGTGGGGAGGGAGGGAGGGAGGGAGAGAGGGGGGGGGGAGAGAGAGAGGTCAAAAGCACAAAGAGAGAGAGTGAGTGAGTGAATCGAAACCACACATATACAGAGAGATAGTGGGGAGGGAGGGAGGGAGAGAGAGAGGGGGAGAGAGAGAGAGGTCAAAAGCACAAAGAGAGAGAGAGTGAGTGAGTGAATCGAAACCACACATATACAGAGAGATAGTGGGGAGGGAGGGAGAGAGGGGGGGGGGGAGAGAGAGAGAGGTCAAAAGCACAAGAGAGAGAGTGAGTGAGTGAATCGAAACCACACATATACAGAGAGATAGTGGGGAGGGAGGGAGGGAGGGAGAGAGGGGGAGAGAGAGAGAGGTCAAAAGCACAAAGAGAGAGAGTGAGTGAGTGAATCGAAACCACACATATACAGAGAGATAGCGGGGAGGGAGGGAGGGAGAGAGAGAGGGGGAGAGAGAGAGAGGTCAAAAGCACACATATACAGAGAGTGGGGAGGGAGGGAGGGAGACGGGGGAGGTCAAAAGCACAGAGAGAGAGAGAGAGAGAGAGAGAGAGAGAGAGAGGGAGAGACAGAAAGAGAGAGAGAGATTTTTTTTAACTTCAGAGAGACAGACACAGATGGTGGGACAGTTAGAGAGGTCTGATGGGCAGAGTAACGAAATTAGAGACACAGGAACAGATGAACAGACAGACACAGACAGACAGGCAGAGGGACAGAGAGAAGGAGGCAGTCTGACTCACAGGAACAGATGAACAGACAGCCACAGACAGACAGAGGGACAGACAGAAGGAGGCAGTCTGACTCACAGGAGCAGATGAACAGACAGGCACAGACAGACAGACAGACAGACAGAGAGAAGGAGGCAGTCTGACTCACAGGAGCAGATGAACAGACAGGCACAGACAGAGGGACAGAGAGAAGGAGGCAGTCTGACTCACAGGAGCAGATGAACAGACAGGCACAGACAGAGGGACAGAGAGAAGGAGGCAGTCTGACTCACAGGAGCAGATGAACAGACAGGCACAGACAGAGGGACAGAGAGAAGGAGGCAGTCTGACTCACAGGAGCAGATGAACAGACAGGCACAGACAGACAGACAGACAGACAGAGAGAAGGAGGCAGTCTGACTCACAGGAGCAGATGAACAGACAGGCACAGACAGACAGACAGACAGACAGACAGAGAGAAGGAGGCAGTCTGACTCACAGGAGCAGATGAACAGACAGGCACAGACAGACAGACAGACAGACAGACAGAAGGAGGCAGTCTGACTCACAGGAGCAGATGAACAGACAGGCACAGACAGACAGACAGACAGACAGACAGAGAGAAGGAGGCAGTCTGACTCACAGGAACAGATGAACAGACAGGCACAGACAGACAGAGGGGCAGACAGACAGAGGGACAGAGAGAAGGAGGCAGTCTGACTATCTGAAGAACTCCCTACGTGCACGGTCGGCCTCAGCGTGAGGTCCGCTTTGATCATGAGCCTGGCGCCAACCCTCGACATCTCCCTGCTGTGATAAAACACATTCCCTGCTTCACACAGCCAGTCACAGACATGGGGAAAAGGTAGATACGGGTTGGGGGGGGGGGGGGGGGGGAGGGGGGAAGGAAGGAAGGTAGAGAGAACGAAATGAGGAAGAAAAGGGATGAAGGAAGAAAGAGAAGAAAGAAAGAGTAGAGAAAATGAACGATTGTATCATAATGGTAAGCACGTTTCACAGGTTATCATATCATTTATTTCTGTCTGATGGGTCAGTTTTCAGGTATTAATTGTTTCGTTATTTTGATCAATGACAGTCTTTTACATGTTGTTGTCTTTCTTTGTTATCACGGTCTTTGAAAAGTAGCATGACGGCGAAACGCTCTCAGTCAGTATCTCACACCTTTGATTCCAGAAGCGAAAATGATAATTATTGCAGCTGGTCAATCTTTTATTGTCACCCGACTTTTTGGGTGTTTCTTGAGATTCCCCCTTCGCTGTATCCTCTAGGGTGTTCTTGACGACGTCATGGCGACATGCACATCACCTTACTATGCCCTGTAGAACGGTTCGCCAGGAGTTTAGACACATGCCCATCTTCCACTGTCCCATAGATGATCGAGAGGTTATAGCAAGTTATTCACATCCGTGGTCTGGTGTCTTGACATGAGTCATACGAGACGATGTCCAATAGCTTGACAGGGAGTCACGCGGACGCATGTCATCCTCACTGTACCCTGTAAAATAACTGGACATGAGTCATGACAGATAATGCAGCTTCCAATGCATCTTGTAGATTGGCTCTGGACAGGATTAGACGAGATAAATGTCACCTCCACTGTATCATGTAGACTGGTCTTGGACGGTGAGTCATGTTAGTACATGTCCACCCACACTTTTTTATATATTATCATATGGTATTATATAGCGCCTTCCTCGGTCACAGACCAAGCTCTAAGCGTTTCAATAACACACTACATCAGACACTCAACGGCTGCCTACCAGTAGCCGGCCGAGTGCAGCTACTGGCGCTCATTCAGGCCTACTGGCGCTCATACGTTTCCCGTCCCATTCTATCAGTCACTCATTTCCATTCCCTCAGTTCTCCATAGGATGATCGATTTTATACGTCCTCAAATTCCACGGTAACGTGGCCACGATAACAGTAGTGACAATTTTTGTGGCTTGGTAGAAGTATACCAGGCGGCTATTTTCAATCTACATCAATTTTGCCAGGGCAGCGGGAACCCCCTGCTCTTTTCGATCTTTCAACTGCCGTGGTTCTTTAACGTGTGAGGGGCCAGGAAGGCACGGACGAGATCGTAATGTCCCATCCGATGGATTGACGTTCAGTTCGATTTGCATTCAAACTGGGAAGAAAGGGCGAGAAAGGCAGGCTCGAACCCATGCACTTCTCACACGTGGATTGACAGGCGAGATCTTTAACACTCTGCCACCTTTCTTCTATATATCCTGTAGATATGGTCTTGGACGGCGAGTCATGGTAAGATAAATGTCCACCCTTCACTTTTCCCTGTAGAATGATCTTGGACAGGAAGTCATGGAGACAGACATGTTTAACTCCAAGAAAGCCTGTAGATGGTCCTAGACAGGCAGAAATGACCAGATAAATGTCCACCCTCCACTGTACCTGCAGAATGGTCTTGGACAGTGAATCATGGCGAAATACATTGTCCACCTTTCACTGTTACCCTGCAAAATGGACCTGGACAGTGAGCCATTGCAAGATAAATGCCCACCCTTTATTGTACCTCGTAGAATAATCTTGGACAGGGAGTCATGGTGGTGCACTGTAAACTGTAGATAGGTCCTGGACAGTGAGTCATGACAAAATACATGTCCACCCTCCACTGTACCCTGTAGGATGTCTTGGACAGAAAGTCATGACAAGATATATGTCTACCCCCCCCCCCCCCCCCACCCCCCACAGTATCCGTAGGTCGGTCTTGGACAGGAAGTTATAATATACATGCCATATAACCTGTAGAATGATCTTAGGGACTAATGGCGAGATACATGTCCACGGTCTACTGTAATCTGTACAATTATCTTGGACAGGGAACAATGGCAAAAAAACACCCACTCTCCACAGTACACCATAGGATGACCATGGACAAGACATAGTAACATGCATACCAGTACCAAGCAATCCTACGATGTTCGGGTCACAAAGAGGAGATGATGAGATCACCAGTGACTTGTAGAGCTTCCTCTTCACCAGGTACCCGGTGGACCTGGTCTTCCAGATGGCGTTGGATCATATCCCTAGCAGACACTGCCGGGATGAGCTTCATCTTGGATTTCTCGTGGATCTGTGTGAGTGTGTGGTGTGTGTGTGTTGTGTGTGTGTGTGTGTGTGTGTGTGTGTGTGCGTGTGTGAGTGTGATGTGTGTGTGTGTGTGGGGTGTGTGCGTGCGCATGTGTGCGTGCGTGCGTGCGTGCGTGCGCGCGCGTGTGTGTGTGGTGTGTGTGTGTGTGTGATGTGTGTGTGTGTGTGTGTGCGCGTGCGCATTGTGTGGTGCGTGCGTGCGTGCGTGCGTGCGTGTGTGTGTGGTGTGTGTGTGTGTGTGTGTGTGTGGTGTGTGTGCGTGCGCATGTGTGCGTGCGTGCGTGCGTGTGTGCGTGCGTGTGTGTGTGTGTGTGTGTGTGTGTGTGTGTGTGGCTTTTCTTTTCTAGTTGCCAGCAAGGCGAACTTTTGAAGAGCTCTAATGAAACTTTGCTTTTCTTTGCAAGGAAGCATGTGAAATGCCTGTTGAAACACTTCCATTGAAATCAGAGAGTACGGTGAACGGCGAGCTGCGTGATAGGACATGGTCATCATTTAAAGCTGAAGGCAGGAATAAGCAGACTGTTATGATTCTCAGGGTGACAACAATGTCCGTCCACTCCCCTGTCACGTCACCCCCAAGCTTACAGCACTATATTCAGAAGAAAATGTCCGTCGCAGGTCAACAGGGACAGAAGAAGGGCCGAAGAACACAGGACGCAAATGAAAAATGAAGGTGTATCTTCTCCGTCCGTTCTGTTCCTACCGACCCCTCCCACTTTGATATGCAATGCTGACAGAACTGACGACAACAATGGAGTCTCGTTTGCTGTCATGTTTCCTTATTCACACTCCCTTCTTCTGTTCTTTAGCCCGCACCGACTTCGCTGTTCCGCGATGGAACACAGCGCATCGACATGGCACCGTGTGACACAGACACTGAGTCAGTGACAGTCCTGCCCAGCTTAGACTTGCCGTCTGACACAAATGTGAACAAGCTGCGTGTTGATTTAACTTCTGTTGATAGTTCTGTTAGTGAAGATGATTCGTCTGAAACTGGTTCTATGCAACAAGAAGTTAAAATATTCGCCCCAGCAGCAAATTCTTGTGATAGAGACGGTTCTAGTGATGATATAATTTCCACTCACGTTATTTCATGGACGCCCCATGTCGATTACGTGACGATCCCAGACATAAGACATCACTGACGTATCTGGAGGAAACGGACCAGAAAAATAAACGACCGCCTGAGGGAATTGAGGGAAGAGGTGAAGGGCAATGCTACTGACAGCAAAGAGGTCGAAAACCGAAATCTGGGCGATTCATCGTGGCTATTGCACTGTCGATGAACATATGGAAATCCACTTGACAGTTGCCTGTATTCAATGCTCATCATTGTATTCGATGTTCTGTACTTCCTTGATCTGGATTTCACATCGCGATGCATTGTCTTGTAGTTTGTCGGTGCGTTTATGTCTAAATTTTGTGCATGCACAGTCCCGTCTACTTTGTCTCCAGTCTTGAACAGGCTTTGTTTTGCTCACCGCAATAAACTACCATTCATTCATTCATTCTCTTTTTCTTCTCTTTTCTTCTTTCCTCTTCCTTCTCTCTCTCTCTCTCTCTCTCTCTCTCTCTCTCTCTCTCTCTCTCCCCTCCTCTCTCTCTCTCTCTTCTCTCTCTTCTCTGTCTGCCTCTGTCTCTATGCCTCTCTCTCTCTCTCCTCTCTCTCTCTCTCACACACACACACACACACACACACACACACACACACACACACACGATCACTCAACACCCCCCCCCCTCCCCCTTCCAGTGTCGCAGGCAAACGGACGCACACACGCCCATGTGACATCTCCACGCCCAGTCTGCAACCAGGGCGCATCTCATCATTCAACATCCACTCCCCCCCCCCCCCCCCCCCCCCCCCCCCATGTCTCCCCTATCCTTCCGCCCCACCTAGCCGCCACTCCCACCCCCTTCCCTTTTCACCATCCCACCCTCCCGTGTTCTCATCTGAAAACACATACGCTAACGCGACAACGCCCCAACAAGACACAATCTGTTGAGACGCGAAACCTGCTAAAAATAGTAGTCATTCAGTTAACCCTCTCAGGGCTGAGTCAATGTGGTAACGACATTGCAGGATGATTAAGCGTTGCAGCAGGTGACTGTAGCGTTTTATAGGGGTTCCCGTTATCGTTTGTAGAAAGCGTTAGTGCTACAGAGAGAAATGAGGTGTTGTGTCGTCTCGCACAGATGTACGATGGTTTTCAAACAAAATCGCAATAAACTTTCGAGTTACAACATTTATTAGCAGTAATACTTGCTAGAACTACACATATTATAAAACATTCAAATTTACTTTGACACTTTTGCACACACGCCACACTCAAGTTGATGCGCATCAGTAATGTGTGTGTGTGTGTGTGTGTGTGTTGTGTGTTGTGTGTGTGTGTGGTGTGTGTGTGTGTGTGTGTGTGTGGTTAGCATTTTGGGCCGGACAATGGTCAGTGTTGATGTTATCTTCAATAGAGATATGTCACAATTCTAGGTTACACGTAGTTGATGGTCCAAGACGTGAGGATGCTGACCCAAGGGTCTAACAGAAGCATAGAATTCAATGTCCATGTGGAAGGTGCTCAGAAGATGTCATTGTGGATCCCCGAAAGTGATTCCTCAAAGGACGGGGTAATATCGTGATGTAGAGACATGAAGGGTGGAATTAAATGAATTAAACGTATGGAGATGAAGATGTCTGGATGTAGTTGAATGTCCTCCCTGTAAGCATGTACGATCCCAGTGTCGTGTCCTTTTATCTTGCTACTAAGCCATTCTTCTTGTCGCCCACTTTGCTTCCATGAATCTGGTATATACAGGACCGTTTAGATTTGGTGTTTATCATGTTTATTATTCACTTAGCAGAGTCCACGCCCCAAAGCAAGCTCGTATTATTTCAATGCAAACATTAAAAAGCTAATGGCGGTTTCATTCATATAAATGGCATACATACAGGTCTGGCTACAATCATGTTCAAGTTAACTGATTTTCCATAAACATCCAAGTTCCGCAGTCAACATCACTGGTTTCAGCTAGTACACAATATAAATAATTCATCAATGTTAGATTAGACGAATAGATAACGCACATGCAAGCCGCTTTAGATCCAACCAGGAGGCGAACAATAAACAAACTACAATGCTCTCACCCCCATCGGTCTTGCACTGCCCCGGGTAATTAAAGTTACCGGCAAGATATTCAATATTCAAAACGAAAACCATGTAAGTGGATATCGGGCAGCGTCAAGTGAAGAGACAACGCGCTTCAGAAAATACATTGTGGAGCGATCAATGATGTCATGCTCCAGATGCAATGGAACAAATGTACTCGGATAACTTGCGGGAAATCCGAAACAAACAAACAAACAACAAACAAACACGAACGAGAAAAACGACATAGGAATACAGACTGAAACCGTAAGTACCTCAATTGAAATATAAACGAATCTCGTTGAAACTATTATGAGAGAATTTCGTCTTGGGAGAAAAGACGTTAACGAACCGAGAGACATAAGCGACAGTCCAAGATCAACAAGTAGGTCTAGGTCTGTCGAAAACATTCGGAGAAGGACGGAGGGTGAGCCTTGTGTAGTTGCAGTTCCTAAGAAACCTATTACTGACGCGAAGGCCACAACGTCTGTTCCACCGGCTCCTATTGGCAATTTATCACTTGAAACATCTGCAGGGCCGATGAAAACTGACAGAAATAAAGGACAGAAAAAAGAAACAAGCACGCAACGAATGCAAATGACAAGTTTGATTCCAAAAGACCACAAAATGCGTTTCGCAGAAAGAAGAGCAAGGTGTTCCCAGTGCTGTACTTCTTCACAACTTTGTCATGACCGGGGATAACGGGAAGAGGCTTGGTCCTTCGTACAGGATTGATGATGTCTTATCACTTTCACTAATATCACTACCCTCTCACGCTGGGAAAACGTATGAAAAAAATAATCTGAAACAGACTCATACATTACTGTTACAAAAACAAAGTAGTCCCAATAAATCATGCTGGATTCGGAAAAGGTAAATCAACATTGATCATTTGGTCGAACTGACTATTTATTCAGATTAAACATAAATGTGACCACGGAAAGAAAGTGCTAACTACATTTTCTGTATGTAACAAAGCTTACCATCAGATATGGCACGACAGATTATTATATCACTGAAATCTGTTGACCTGTCAAAGGGGGGTCTACACTCTGCAACATTCTCACACGACAGCCACATGGGCATTCAAGATTCGCAAAGCCCTGAGCAAAACCCCAAATCACCATCCACGGTGCTTAATGTACATGCGCCATGTCACGTGACATATGCACCCACTGTACAATCTTTCGATCAGTGAAAACTAATGTAAATACGATGGTTGTCGTAACAGCATTTCAAATGTAATGGTCAGAAGTCACATGACTTGGAGAAGCAGTTAGCATTGAAGAAATCACTCTCTGAATGCAGAGATCGCAGAAACACAAATGTAGGTCACGTGACAGTGGACGCGATCTGTGCATGTCGAGCAGTCTGCATGCCCGTGTACAAAGGCTGCGCGTGTTGCTTTCTGGTTTTTAGGTTCCCCCACCCCCCACCCCCCTCCTCCTGTCCAAAAGACAAAAGAAAAGACAGACCAACAAAAAGAAAGACAGAAAGAAAGAAGGAAATAAAGGGGGGGAAAAAAAACGAAAAATGGGAGGGGGGTGGAGAAAAAAAAAGAAGGAAAGAAGGAAGAAAAAAAAAGGGGGGAGGGATAAAAGGAAAGAAAAAAACAACCAGGAACAAAAAGCAAGATGAAAACAAAGGAAAGAGAGAAAGAAAAGAACACAGACAGAAAAAAAGGATCAAAGAAAGACAAAAAGAGAAAGAAAAACAAAATG
>CM031601.1:69193895-69196395 GCA_018398815.1 Conus ventricosus | reverse complement strand
ACTTATAAGCAACAAACAAACCTTGTTCAACGATTCATTGTTTATATTTTAGGAATGTTTATTACTCGCTGTACAAACATGTCTGCAGTTCTGTCCATTCTGTACACACATGTCTGCAGTTCTGTCCATTCTGTACATGTATACATGTCTGCAGTTCTGTCCATTCTGTACATACATGTCTGCAGTTCTGTCCATTCTGTACACACATGTCTGCAGTTCTGTCCATTCTGTACATACATGTCTGCAGTTCTGTCCATTCTGTACACACATGTCTGCAGTTCTGTCCATTTGTACATACATGTCTGCAGTTCTGTCCATTCTGTACATATACATGTCTGCAGTTCTGTCCATTCTGTACATACATGTCTGCAGTTCTGTCCATTCTGTACATACATGTCTGCAGTTTCTGTCCATTCTGTACACACATGTCTGCAGTTCTGTCCATTCTGTACAACATGTCTGCAGTTCTGTCCATTCTGTACACACATGTCTGCAGTTCTGTCCATTCTGTACATACATGTCTGCAGTTCTGTCCATTCTGTACATACATGTCTGCAGTTCTGTCCATTCTGTACATACATGTCTGCATGTTCTGTCCATTCTGTATCACATGTCTGCAGTTCTGTCCATTCTGTACATACATGTCTGCAGTTCTGTCCATTCTGTACATACATGTCTGCAGTTCTGTCCATTCTGTACATGTAACATGTCTGCAGTTCTGTCCATTCTGTACATACATGTCTGCAGTTCTGTCCATTCTGTACATACATGTCTGCAGTTCTGTCCATTCTGTACACACATGTCTGCAGTTCTGTCCATTCTGTACATACATGTCTGCAGTTCTGTCCATTCTGGCCTTTGAGACTGCCGTTGCAGCTGACAGAGTTTTTCTATTTCTTTCTTCTTTTTTTAAATGGATGATAACGTTCTTCTTTATCTCATCTGAGACCACTACAGAAAAAACAAAAGAAAAGGATAAAGATATCATACGTTTTTTTTTTTTTTTTTCTTGATAATTCAATTCTCCAAGATTTGTCAACTCTTCCGAGACTGAAGAATTAATCAACCCTACTTTGTTTTTTGTTTTGTTTTTTCTGTAGTCTTCAGGCGTTCAGTTTTATTCAGACAAACAACCTGCAGCCTCTCCCATCTCCCGCCGCCCATCCTCCTACCTCGCACATTCACACGCAGAGAGAGAGAGAGAGAGAGAGAGAGAGAGAGAGAGAGAGAGAGAGAGAGAGAGAGAGAGAGGCGTGTAAGTATATTCATAAGAACGCATACACTCAGGCAAGACTGCACACATACAAAAGCATATGCACACACACATATATGCATGCACGCGCGCGCGCACGCACGTACACACACAACACACACCACACACACACCACACACACACACACACACACAGAGGAATGCATGCCTATGCAGTGGAAATGCAATTCGGGATGTGGCGTCCACCAAAACTCTGACTACCCACCTGTGCAGGCGGTGAAAGCAGCCTGTGGTTTTTACCTGCTGGGTAATGTCGACACGGAACGTTTTATCACCCACAACATCACGTGAGCGACTTGACTTTTTCCCGACCTCGTGTCTCTTCGGCCCCTGTCTCTGTCTAGGTGTGTGTGTGTGTGTGTGTGTGTGTGTGTGTGTGTGTGTGTGTGTGTGTGTGTGTGTGTGTTGTCTGTCTGTCTGTCTGTCTTCTTCTGTCTGTCTGTCTTCTCTCTCTCTCTCTCTCTCTCTCTCTCTCTGTGTAGGTATGTATGTAAGACTCTCTCTCTCAACCAGCCGCCGTGGCGAAGTGGTTAGCGTCGCGGACTCCCGGCTGGGAGGTCGTGGGTTCGAATCCCATCAGAGTCATGTGGGTTTTTTCTGCTCCGACCGGCTCCTACCCAGAGTTGAGTTTGCTGCGGACTCAGTTGGGAAGACTGGGACCACACAGTCGAGTTTCATCCACTTAATGGATGCGTTTCTGAGAGTGTTGCTCAAATTTCATGACCAACACTGCAGGTGCCTGTATCTCCGGGCCTGGTTGACGCCAGGATATATTATGAAAGGAAGCGTTGAGTACAGCCCTGTCATGTAGTCTCAGACCGAAATGGAAATCCGTAGCATAATCTTAATCATCCTCATTCCCATTGATCAGCATTAAAAAAAAAATGTCTCAAGTTCTGTGGCCTTCAAGCCCTGCTCCATGGTGACCTCTCCACGTCTGTGGCCTTGGTTTGCTTCCGTCGGGGTCACCGGTATCGGCGGCTCCATGGGGGCTGTCGTTGGACGGACGTGGTGGCGCCCTCCGGAGGGAGAGCTCACTCACGCCGGCTCCGCGACTAAGCAATTTATTGTCGTCAGTAGGGGCTTAGTAGGTGGTGTCCTGCGTATGTTAGATCAGAACAGGCGCCACTGAACACCACCGAAGTGACTCGGCAGCAGTGCAGTGTCTCCTCCGGTGGGTTGCCTCTTGACGACTTGACATTGACTGCTCCCTGTGGATTGCTGATGC
>CM031601.1:69183895-69188895 GCA_018398815.1 Conus ventricosus | reverse complement strand
CACACACACCACACACACACACACACACACACACACACACACACACACACTCACACACACACACAACACACACACACACACACCACAACACACAACGAGCAGACAGACAGACAGACAGACAGACAGACAGAGAGAGAGTATTGAACTGGTCATCGTTGTCACGTTTATACTTCTCTTCCCCCTCTCTCTCTCTCTCTCTCTCTCTCTCTCTCCCTCTCTCTCTCTCTCTCTCTTCTCTCTCTCACACACACACACACACACACACACACACACCCAGCGCGCGCGCGCGCACACACCACACACACACACACACACACACACACACACACCACATCACACACTCACTCACTCACTCACTCACTCACGCACTCACGCACTCAATCGCACGCACGCACGCACATTCACACGCACGCAGGCAAGGGAGGGGTTCAAGCGGAATGGGTGTAGCGTGGAAGACAGTCAGCCGTCCACGAGACGTAAGATGATACACTGGTTAACCTTGAGCACGAGGAAAACAATCTTGAAGACTTCTTTTTTTTTTTTTTTTTTTTTTTTTTTTTTAAACAGCATGACGGTAAATTGCTACGGCAACACTCCGCAGACATAGGTCTCCCACGTGGACGTAAATCAGTCACGTGATCATGGAAGTATTGGCGTTGTCCTGTTACACTGTGGACCTTAATACAAAATGTATACAAAGATTATCGTTGGTTAGGTATAAGTAACTAGATTTGTTTAAAGCGATTTCCTGAATTGGTGGAAAGTGTGTGTGTGTGTGTGTGTGTGTGTGTGTGTGTGTGTGTGTGTGTGTGTGTGGACGAGAGAGAGAGAGAGGGAGAGAGAGAGAGGAGAGTGTGTTGTTTATGTCTGATATTAATTTTCAATCACATACTTGAACTCATGTTGTTATTTCTACCTCTGTTCACAGATAGACTTCAGACGACAACAAAAACAACAGCGACAACAAACAACAACAACAACAACAACGACAGCAAAGACCACTACCACCATTACCACGACAACCTCAACAAGAAACCAGTGAGCCGTTTCTGAACTGCTGGCGGTGGTCACCATGAAACAGCACCTGTCCTGCCTCCCCGCCATGGCCAACACCAAGCAGTGGATGCCTCCCCACGACCCCGAGCCCGCCACAGAGATCCTGTCCGGCGACCTCTACCTCCTGACCAGCACGTGCAAAGCGCGCGCCGTCCGCTGCCCGGTGCACGTGCAGATCTACCGCTCCTGTTTCGGGCACTACGCCGTGGTGAGCGCCAGCCTTCGTGCCCCCGCCACCTTCCTCAACCTCCGCTCCTGCAACTCCAGAGTATGCCTGTCCACGTCCGACTCCTCCGACACCCGGCTGAGGCGGTTCCGGGTGGAACTGGGGGGTGGGGAGGGGCAGGTGATCTACTTTGAGGTCAGCCCCAGAGACAGTGTCAGCGTGGAGGAGTGGGTCAGGGCTTTTCAGGGGGCCGGGGTTCAAACCCCGGGGAATATCTCTCCCTCTCTCAGTCCCATCATCCCCCGCAATCCCATCATGCCCACGCTTCAGGAGAGCATAGAAGAGGAGGAGGAGGAGGAAGAAGAGGAAGAACTGGCCGGTGAGCTGAGTTGAAGGAAGTGACATCAGTTTTTCGGTTCTTTTTATGTGTGCAATTGGAGCGCTTGGAACTATGCAGGAGACAGACAAAGTTCTGCTGAGCTCCTTGGCTGGAAGCAGAGTGGTGTGCAGATCCTCAAAACTTTCACGGCTGAGTGTTTCGTAAACTTTGTTCGCGTCAAAGTCCCAAGATTATGGAGCATGATACGTGAACAATCGCTTTGCTAAAACTGGTCATCCTGTAAAATACTCCAAAACAGGTACATGAACAGAAATTTGACTTTTTTTTTTCCCAACTTGTTGTCTCTTGAAAGACAGAGGAAAAAAAAAAAACACCATGGGAAATGAACTTCACTGACGTATCCAGCTGTTTCCGGTTCCTGAAGATGTTTCCGGTTCCTGTGCTGATGCACGATGTCCTGCTCCTTACCTTGCCAATGGCGTAAATATCTGTGATCGAATGTTGTCCTTGTGCAAATGACACGAGAATTGTGTTCGCCGGGTTCAGTGACATTTGGCGTATTGTAACACCTATGGCACGAGTAATAACTATTTGTGACTTCTTCAGTTGTTTTGTTATTGGAAACTCTGAAAACAAATGTTGTGATCTTCTCATAATCAGTTTTCTTAAACAAAAGACTGCGGTCAGATTTTCTCTGGCCTTGTACAAAACAGTGCAACTAGTCAATTTGACGAGATACTGAAAAGCGTTGCTGTGGTAATGATTGTTTGGGTCAAAACGTGGCTGAAGTGGGGAGGGGGATAACCTGAAAGGGAAGGATGGGAGGAGAGGGAAGGTAGGATTGAACACTGGTGTGATCATCACTCGGTTGCGTACTCTTGGAGGACTGAACCGTGACATGTGTATAGGTAGATAGATAACAGCCACATGAATGCATAGATAGATCAGAGTGTCATTTCGATACTGTTATTTTTTTCTACCTTTGCGTTGCATGTTTTCTTTTTCATGAAGAGCAGACCGAACGATGTAACTCATAACAAACAAGGTCAGACAGTAGATATCAAGCAAACATCTTTAACTTTAAGAGGCATATGATGAGACAGAAAAAGTATGTGATGAAGGATGAGTCATGCACGATGCAAGGATCTCATTCTCTTTGCCATCTATCTGTGGAGCAAAATCAACGTTACAAATAGACTTTATGTCTTTCTGTTGAGTTTTCAATTTTCGAAAAGGTCGAGTAGTCCGATGCATCATTCAATGATTCGTATTATACCAATGCGTAAGATAATTTTTAACTGTGAAGAGATGATGAACACTACTTCCATTTTAGATTAATTACTAGCCGTTGTTCTTAATGGTTCTTACCATTTACACCGAGTTTGACTTTCATTTTCGGCTTTCCGTTGATCTTCTGTCGTTCAGGTTGTGCAATTGCCTTAACTTGCTTTTTCGTTTTATGTGAAAGTTTGATCAATAGTGAATCAGTTCAGATAAAGTTTGACCAAGAAACGTAAAACAAACAGCTCTGTGTGTGTGTGGTGTGTGTGTGTGTGTGTGTGTGTGTGTGGAGAGAGAGAGAGAGAGAGAGAGAGAGAGAGAGGGGAGATATTTCATGTCTGTATTTACGTTTGTATTTAGATTCAAAATTCTCTTTCTACCCACCCCCATCACACACACACACACACACACACACACACACACACACACACACACCTCTCCCCACACACATTCCCCGCCCCGGGCCACCTCACCCCCCCCTCACCTCCCCCCCCCCTCTGCCTCCCACTGTCCCCACCCTCCATCTCTTCCGACACATTCTCCTACACATCTCTTTCAACTCCCTTTGACAACTTTATTCTTGAGACAAAGCGTCACATCTGGTCGTGCCACTTCCTTTCCACAAATCAGTCTCAAGCTGTACGCATTCACATCATTCCATCTCTGAGCATTAGTGCACATCGCCGCTGCCAACGTGTCGCATGACCACCACCGCACACGTGACTCTGATCTTGACCTCCTTTGTGAAATCGACTCTGTGACCTCTTTAGGATAACAGGCCACATTGTGACTGATAGTCAGTGTCTGCTTTATGGTCGGCGGTTAATATCTGGGTCTGTCATTGACACTGGTTGCCGCTGGTTTGCCGAAACTATCACTGAGTGGTGATATGATTAAACGAAGAATGGCGTGAGCCAACACGGCGAAATTTGTTTATTTATCTTGTAGCCTATTTTTCCGCTCTTCTTTATTCAGCTCTTTCTTTTTCAATTTCTGTTTTCTAGGCAGCTATTTCATTATTTTTATCTTCCTTTTTTCTTTCTTTCCCCTTCTAGCGTCAGACATTACATTAAAAGTGACTTACGTGTGTTTCCAACTCTTTTATTCTGTATTGTGTGATGTTGTGTATTATTGTTCTGTAGTGTATGGTGTTGTATTGTGGTATGGTGTATTGTGTCGCGCAGGAGTTTTAACCCTGCGTTGCATGCTCTATTGAACTGGGCTGCCTCGAGATGCGCAGTGTTGTATTAGGTTGTGTGGGCGGTTGCATTTCACCGCGTTGCATCGTTAATGCATTTCGTTGGTGCGTTACAATTGTATTAAAGGAATGTGCTTTGGAGGAAAACATTTTCCGTGTGAGTGTGAGGCTGTTGTCTTTATGTTGTGCGGATAGTGTGGATCTTTGAAACGAAGCTGTTGTTTCTTTTTCAATGTACTTGCACAGTCTGTTTTTTTTTTTTAAACTGCAGAATTTTGCCAGGAATAGGGCGCCTGTAGTCTGAGGTTCTCTAGAGATGTAAGTGGGCATCGCTCGCTGGGTTCTGGAAGGTCGTCAGCCTGATCTGGATCTGGCGAGGGACAAGCACCCTGATCGCCCATCTCCCTCGTGCTAGGGGAAAACGGTTGGTTTGGGGGAGAGGGTGGAGGTGGGTGGGTTCTGAGGTTTAAACTCCCGGTACCTTTTACTTTAGGCGGGTACTGTTAGTCATTTCTCCACTCCAGCTGTGGTGTATACACCTTAAAACGAAGATGTGATCATGGAAACATGGGTACAGTCCCACATGACTGTCGTCCCAGCACGTAACCGGGATGTTTCATCTATCACTCGGGTCTAAATGGGGAACACTTAACCGGTATCAGCAATGGTGAAAGCGTTCGAGGCGATTATCAACGATGAAAATATATTTGTGGGATAGTTATCGTTCATTTTTTTCGGTGATACGGCGCCCTGTGCTATGCTGCACCAACCGAACAAGGGAGTGAAAAAGGGCTGGACATTTGTATTAGCTTATCAGCGAGTCTATCAGTTCGGTTTATCATTGTACGAATCGCAGGCTCAGCTGGCTTTGTTGGTTCCGTTGTTGTTGCTTGTCCTGATGTTGCTGCTGCTGCTGTTACTGTTGATTAAAAGTATAGTGTAGGATAGTGAAGTGTATG
>CM031601.1:69173895-69181395 GCA_018398815.1 Conus ventricosus | reverse complement strand
GAACATGTCTGTTGTTTTCGTCGTTATGCATGTACTTTCGCTCAGTTCTCGTCGTCTCCGCGTAGGCGTTTTCCGATAGTCTGGCTGTCAACAGTTACAGGAAATGTATGGGATGGCATAGAATCTATTGGCAGCGATGATGAGGGGAATGTCTGCGATGTATTGATCAGCGCTTCCATCGCTTCTACCAACACTACTACCACCTTCGCAATTCTCTCTAACATTATCAGGATGATCGACAACTTCATTTCTTCTCCTCGTCAATGATCATCATCACGATAATTATATCACTATTGATGCATAATGCTGACAGTCATGTCCCTCTGTACATCTGCAGACATCGAGATACAACATACCCCGTGTAACACACCCTCTTCACTGGGATACAATATACCCGTGTTACACACCCTCTTCACTGGGATACAATATACCCCGTGTTGCACACCCTCTTCACGGGATACAATATACCCCGTGTTACACACCCTCTTCACTGGGATACAACATACCCCGTGTAACACACCCTCTTCACTGGGACACAACATACTCCGTGTAACACACCTCTTCACTGGGATACAACATACCCCGTGTAACACACCCTCTTCACTGGGATACAACATACCCCGTGTTGCACACCCTCTTCACTGGGATACAACATACCCGTGTAACACACCCTCTTCACTGGGATACAAATACCCCGTGTAACACACCCTCTTCACTGGGATACAATATACCCCGTGTTGTTCACCATGTGACCTCGCCATCTTTTCCAACTTCCACTTCAGCCACTCCGCTGCACACACACACACCACACACACACACAACACACCCCACACACAACAGAGAGAGAGTTAGACACACACACACACACACACACACACACACACACACACACACACACACACACACACCACCAGTGCGTGAATGCGCGCGTGCGTGATAGAATATAGCAGGTTAGAGAAGGTTAGAAAAAGAATCATGGAACTGAGTTTATTACCTGCGAGACAGCCGAACAATACATAGTGTTTGGTTAGTTCTACAGGAGGAGAGTAATGGACAGCGACTGACAGAGATTCAGTTGTGACAAGCTCCTAGCATAACATTATCAGTCACCAAAAACCCCGAAGTCGGAGTGTGGCTACCCACGTGGCGGGTAATCAAAAACGGTCACACACGTAATGTTCTCATCCCCAGCTGATGCATTTGTACCATAGTGTTCAAATACTTCGGCTGTTTGGATGATCCCTGGAGTCTTTTAGCCAGGGTACGACAACAACAACAACTGAGAACTGTGCGGAGTTCCTGTTAGTACTCGCAGTCTACAGCACAACAGAATGCTTTCCATACTGCGTCTCCCAGTCGGCACTGAATTTTAGGATGCGAACAATCCTCCGATCGCTAGATTTGAGACACCTGAAAAGGAAGGTAAAATCAATGTTTAAAAGCTGAGTGTAGCAGGCCTAAGAGGTACGTTTCTTCCGAAGTGCAGTTCCAGAAATGAACGTGTACCAAAGAGAGTTTGTGTACTGCATTCTGGGCTGAACAGGGAGCCAGTGTAGGCCTAGCTCTTCAAGGTGAGGTACAGCACTGGGATGTGAGCCTTTGTGCTTGAAAGATGGGGAAATTTATCACACTGGTCAGCAGATTCTGTCTTCTTTTTTCCTTGTTGACACTCAGTGAGAATTTCAAAATGGAGTGACTGATGGTGGCGAACGAAGCAAAATTAGGAATAGAGTTTGTTTAGAACTTACCGCCAATGACATTGACAAACAAAGCACATGACAAGACACGATGCATTTCAACCACTTGGGTCTTCTTCAGGCGAAAAAATAAATCACATTTAACATGTGGGACAGTACAAACAAAGAACGAAAAACGAAAAAAGAATGAAAAATGACTCATCCGTTGTTGTCCATGTGTCGGTAGGCGGAAATGAGATGGGGCCAGGGGATTATGGGAGGGGAAACGGAGGGGGGGGGGGGGGGGTTGCGTCGGGGGAGGTGTGTGTGTGTGATATGATAGGGTTGTGTGTCTAGTTTATTGGGATGGTGTGATATCTTTGTGATGGTTGTGGTAATGGTGGATTGATAATAATGGTGAGGGAAAGAGGGGGGGGGGGGGACTGAGGAAAAAAAAAAAGTGGGGGGGGGGGATTTAAGGGAAAGATAAAACAAAATTAAGATTAAATAGATGGAGGGTTGCTGTAACTACTGTATGAAGTGAGTGAAGGGGATGTGGTGGTGGTGTATGTATGTGTGTGTGTATGTGT
Source organism: Conus ventricosus (assembly GCA_018398815.1). Taxonomy (NCBI): domain Eukaryota; kingdom Metazoa; phylum Mollusca; class Gastropoda; order Neogastropoda; family Conidae; genus Conus; species Conus ventricosus. The sequence goes on along the minus strand of CM031601.1, from coordinate 69,179,129 downwards.
GTGTGTTGGTAGGGGATATTGCCAACTGATGTGGAAGTGGTGGGTATGTGTGTTTGGTTATTGTTGGATATTGATGCCTTGGGGGTGTAGTGTGCCCAGTTTGGCAATGAGATGGGATTCTTGAGTTGTGCGTTCAAAGCTGTCACTCTGTGACTGCCAGAGTGCCATAACTTTGACATGGTCGATGTTGTGTTGGGTGTGGTTGAAGTGTAGGGCGACGGGTTTGGGTCGGTGGTGGCGGATATCAGCCAGGTGTTCAGAGATGCGTGTTTCAAGTGTGCGTGACGTTTCCCCTATGTAGATCTTGCCACACAGCTGGCAGTGGATGGCATATATAATGTTGCGGCTCTGACATGAGAATGTGCGTTTGACTGTGAAGGAGTCTTTGGGGCCCTGTAAGATGGTGTCTGGTTTGGTGAGGGGGCAGATTTTGCAGTTGGGTTTAGAGCAGGGGTGAGTACCTGGTGGTGTAGCTGTGGTTCTGTTCAAACTGGACCGCACGAGGAGGTCTTTGAGGTTTTTGTCACGTTTGAATGTGATCATGGGTTTGGTATGGAAGGCGGGTTTGTGGTTATGTACAATGTGCCAATTGGATTTGAGGATCCTACAGATGGGGAGGGTGTGCGGGTGGTAGAGGAGGTAGGCTGTGGGTCTGTCTGTCTTGGTTGGATGCTGGGTTTCCAGAGCAGATGTTCTGGATACAGCTATGGTGCGGCGGAGTGCTGCATTGATGATGGAACTGGGGTATCCGCGGTTGGTGAAAAATTGTGACATTTTGGCTGCTTGTATAGTGAAGTCTTCCTCGCTGGAGCAGAGTCTGCGAAGACGGAGAAATTGTGAGTATGGGATGCTGTCTTTAGTGTATGGGTTGTGGGAGGATGAGTAGTCTAGGTATGCATGTGCGTCGGTGGGTTTGTAGAAATGGAGGTTTTGAGTAGGCCTTCTTCAAGGGAGATGGTGATGTCTAGGAAGTTGACCGACTGCGAAATGGTGTAGGTAAGTCGGATAGATGGATGGAAGGTCTGGGCAAAGTTGAGGAAGTTGAGGAGGTCTTGTTTTGGCATAGATGTGACTCAGTGAGAAGTCCGTAACTAGTCAAATCCAGCCAAATGCTCTGTTAGTTGCACCTAGTGGGATGTAGATGCGAATGGTCTGAATGGCCTATGCGTCTGAGTTCAATACACTCAGCCAAAGATAGTTCTGTGCTGCTGCAACGATTGAAGGAATTTCTGCTGGTACTACAAATCTTTGATAATAAAGACGAGAAGGGACACAGCTGATGACCATACTAACGACCAGTTCACAACTGCAGTGTACTCTTGCCTGTCACACGCCTACGCCGACAGTACAACGCTTTCGATCCTAAGACATGCGTTGGGAGGAAAACATGCTGATCCGATTGGCGTGCATTCTTTGCCAGCTAAGTACCAGGCAAGCAAGCTATTAATAGGTGGATCTACGATCAAGGAGCGCCCTGGAGTAGTGGCGTCTGCAAATGAATGCGCGTTCAGACAGTTTTGATGTTTCCTACAGTTTCCTACACTTGCCAAACGGTCAGCATTAAAGCCATGTAAGCTGTGTTCCTACAGTTCTTCAACTCACCAAACGGTCAGTATTAAAGCCAGGTAAGCTATGTTCCTACCGTTTCTTCCACTCACCAAACGGTCAGTATTAAAGCCAGGTAAGCTATGTTCCTACCGTTTCTTCCACTCACCAAACGGTCAGTATTAAAGCCAGGTAAGCTATGTTCCTACAGTTCTTCAACTCACCAAACGGTCAGTATTAAAGCCAGGTAAGCTATGTTCCTACCGTTTCTTCCACTCACCAAACGGTCAGTATTAAAGCCAGGTAAGCTATGTTCCTACCGTTTCTTCCACTCACCAAACGGTCAGTATTAAAGCCAGGTAAGCTATGTTCCTACCGTTTCTTCCACTCACCAAACGGTCAGTATTAAAGCCAGGTAAGCTATGTTCCTACAGTGTCTTCCACTCACCAAACGGTCAGTATTAAAGTCACGTAAGCTATGTTCCTACGGTTCTTCCATTAGCCAAACGGTCAGTGTTAAAGCCAGGTAAGTTATGTTCCTGTGAAGAAACGGAACCGGAAACAGCTACCATTCATGGGCCGAAAACAAGGACATTTCCGGGAACTGAATTTGGCAGTGACCACGACGGTTGATGAACACACCACACACACACACACACAACACACACACACACACAACACACACACACACACACACACACACAACACACACTTTCTAAGACTGCAAACAAAAACGTGACCGAGCAGGAAAAAAAGTAAAGACAGCACCATCCAGGACAACGCGTCATCTGTCTCACACACAAAAAAAGACATCATTGAAAGAAGTGCTGAATGTTACTCTGAACTTTACAACAAACAGAGCAAAGAAGGTCCAAGTGTGCTGACAAAAAAGGATTCATCAATGGAGCTGACTTCTCAATATTCCGTAAGGAATTCATAGCAGCAGTGAAGTCACTGAAATGTGGTAAAGCTGCAGGCACAGAGAGCATGCATGTAGAACACGGTGGAGAGGCAGTAACTGATGGCCTACTCGCAATGTGTAACAAACTTTGGCACACTCTCGAGTAGCCCACACCATGGATCCCCCCCCCCCCCCCCCCCCCCCCCCCCCCCCCCCCCCCCCCCCCGAATGAAATCTCCAATATGCCTGGACTACGTGTAGGTTCGACCAACCACACCGCCCAAAATAAATACTCAAAATAACTCTGAAGAGATTACATTTACAAGCAGATATCAATTCTGCTGAAGATACCGCAAATGGGGAGATATCATCGAGCAGATACCTAACCTGTACACCCTTTGTAGAATACATTCACAACACCAGGGAGAGTCCTACCATGTGTTCGCGGACTTCAAGAAGGCGTTTGATAAAGCCTGGTAGGAGCTGCTAGTGCCACAACAAATAAATGTAAAATCGGGTAAAACGAATCAAGCCATCACCACAGATTGCTCGAAAGCAGTCACTGCGGTACTCACTCAGGATGACATTGTGGAGTGCTTCCATACCTTAACTGGAGTTCGTCTGGGTTGCCTTCTATCTCCCGCACTTTTCAAGATATTCCTGAGACGCATTGACTGGTTCACTCATAAATCATGGTTTCAAAGTGTAATGCCGGCAGGCGGAAGTCAAAACATGAAAACAACTGTCGAAGTACTGAGCTGCCAGATGATCATGACAAGCATTGAAGTTACCAGTCTCGACCTTCTGTCTTCGGCATGCAAGACAACAACAAACGACGGAAATAAGTGTATTGTGGAGAAAAAGAAAAAAGTGCGGGTGAATGACCCCTCAGTTAGTATGAAAATGACTTGCATGGAATGGGGTGGCAGGGGGGAGCGAGCAAAGGGAGATGGGATTGAAAAAGACGTTGACGTGAAGATTTTAAAATTTTCACCGACAGCAGTGAGAATCACCGAATTCCGTATTTTGAAGAGAACCACTTGCCTATACCCGACCAGAGTCGACTTTCGTCTCCTGGATGAAACTCATCAGTGGCCACAGTCTTCAGCGGTCCTTGCAGTCCATGCCCGGTATCTGACGTAGAGCGCCACTTACAACTCTATGGTGTTTCCATTACCGCAGGGGAAACATCACGATCCAACATTTTTCCAAGCGGGCCAGTATAGAACAGAAAGGGGAAATGGAAGAGAACCATAAAAAAAAACCACAAACCAAGTAGCAAAATAGTTTCTTTTTTTTCTTTTCTTTCTGCGTACGCAGGCTGATACTCCTGCGGACACTCCCTGTATAGCCAGGCAGTGGAGTTTTGTGTGTAATGACCTTTTCTATCCGCCATTAAGGCAGCCATACTCCATCTTCGGGGAAGTAGCAAATAGTCAAAATAAAGGAACATTTTAAACATGTGTTGGAACACCAAAAACGCAATAGAAGCGAAATCACTTGATTCAAGGCGATCGAGTTAGACTACACTCAAAATACCTTTCGGTCGCCAAATACAGAAAGTCACTTGAACCTTGTTTCTTTGATAAGAGCCTCTGTCGTGCGAAGTCACACCGCAATGATTTTCTGTTTCTTTCTTCCTTCCAGTAATTGCCTTTGGTTGGTGCGTGAAGCATATGGAGAAGATTTCTCTGCTACAAGATCACTATGGTTGATACGCTGAGTAGAACGTAGTGTTGGCTGCCTAATACAAGCAGTGAACTGTTGTGCAGTGTAAACACAACCTAAAGAAAAGCTCCGTGCAGTCTGAATCACTAAGTAACAATTGTACAGGCTAAATCATTTGTACTAATAATAGTACCGTCTGAATCACATGTGGTAACGGTAGCGCAGCCTGAATCACAAATAGTAATAGAGCAATATGAATCATGTAACTACGGGTAATGCATGCTGAATCACATGTGGCAAAACAATGCAGCCGGAATCATGTATAGTTACAATAGCTCACACTGAGTCATTTGTAATAACAACAGTGCAGGATAAACCACATACATAGTAGCAACAATGGAACCCCAGTCACATGTGATAGCAACAGGACAGCCTGAGTAGCGTGTAGTTACAAGAGTGCAGCCTGAATCGTAAGAAACAATGCAGGCTACATCCTATGTAACAGGAATAGTGCAGGCTGCATCCTGTGTAACAGGAATAGTGCAGGCTGCATCCGATGTAACAGGAATAGTGCAGGCTGCATCCTGTGTAACAGGAATAGTGCAGGCTGCATCCTATGTAACAGGAATAGTGCAGGCTGCATCCTGTGTAACAGGAATAGTGCAGGCTGCATCCTATGTAACAGGAATAGTGCAGGCTACATCCTATGTAACAGGAAAGTGCAGGCTGCATCCTGTGTAACAGGAATAGTGCAGGCTACATCCTGTGTAACAGGAATAGTGCAGGCTGCATCCTATGTAACAGGAATAGTGCAGGCTGCATCCGATGTAACAGGAACAGTGCAGGCTGCATCCTGTGTAACAGGAATAGTGCAGGCTGCATCCGATGTAACAGGAATAGTGCAGGCTGCATCCTGTGTAACAGGAATAGTGCAGGCTGCATCCGATGTAACAGGAATAGTGCAGGCTGCATCCGATGTAACAGGAATAGTGCAGGCTGCATCCTATGAATGTAGCAGGAATAGTGCAGGCTGCATCCTATGAATGTAGCAGGAATAGTGCAGGCTGCATCCTATGTAGCAGGAATAGTGCAGGCTACATCCTATGTAGCAGGAATAGTG
>CM031601.1:69158895-69168895 GCA_018398815.1 Conus ventricosus | reverse complement strand
CCCACTGTGAGGCCTGCATCATCTTCAGACGACATATCCAACAGCTTGAATGAGTCCACCGCGGTTCCTTGGGCAGGATCTGTGACACGAGTGGCAGGTCAAAGTCTCCTATCTTCAGGTTCTGGAAAGGTGTGGACTGGCCAGCATCGCGTGTATACTCATCAAAAATCAGTTGAGATGGAAGGGACGTGTCCACATGGATGACAAGGAGATGCAACAGGACACAGTCAACTGGGAACACACTGTTCCTGACAGACCCTGAGAGATGAAGAGAGGAGACGAATATACCTGAAGGTGGTGCAGGACTGCTTCCAGCTGGTTGGATTCGCAGCTGGGGGCAGTACTTCTCTGGGTCCCACCAGTACCTTCGGGTGTATATTTCTCTTTCTTCCCTTTTTCTTTCTGTCTTTTTCTTCCTTCCTTCCTTCCTTCCTTCCTTCCTTCCTTCCTTCCTTCCTTCCTTCCTTCTTTCATTCATTCTTCTTTCTTTCTGTCTTTCTTTCTTTCCTCTGCCCCTTCACTCCTTGTGTTTAGTGGAAGTAAGGTCGATAAGAGAAGACGCAGTTTGGAGATTCTTTTTTTTTTTAATTAAGTTAGTCAGATTGTCTCCACCACACTGGCCATTCACTATTTCCTTTCCCTCTTTGACCATGTCACATGTCCAGAACAAAACGAGAGTGAAAATGGAACTTTAGACAAGTGTTAATGGAATGCCCTGTGCGTGTCTGCACCCTAGGTGAACACAGCGCAGACTTCCAAGGGTGGTGCAGGATTGGTCCCAGCTGGTTTGTTCGGCGGGTGAGGACAGCATTTCTCTGGGTCCTATCCGCACCTTCGGGTGTATCTTTTTCTTTTCTTTGGTTCGGGTCCTGGGCAAGGGATGTTTTGATACTCTCCGGGGCTCTCTCAGTCTGGGGGGTCATGTTTTGATAACTCTCCGGGGGTTTTCCCAGTCTGGGGGTCATGGGATCTTCCCCTTAGACACTGTGCGCGTGGAGTGTCAGTCCTCACCTTAGCACTATCACATTGTGAGGTCCTTGCCCAACAGCTGGTGAAGCACCGTTTGAACAGGCTGGCCCTGTGACCCAGGGTTCTCCAGACAGCTGGCACCAGGACAAGCACCAGGAGAATTCCAGTCCCCCCTCAGAAGTGACCTTGTCATCAGGCAACAAAGCCTGAACACGTGGAAGTCACGTCCTTCCCTTATCACATGGTAGACGCCCAAAAGAAAAAAAGTAGTTAACTCTTCAAGTCTCCCTGTTACCGCTACTGAAGTGACAGTTGGCAGTCAAGCAAACAAAGACCCGTCCAAGATTCAGCTAAGATCGCCGAGTTCAACCGTGGGAGTGCGAACTGCTTGTAGCCTGTCTTCAGAATGTTTCTTCTTTGATGCTTCGGCTCACACCCAAACGCCTCATCCGTGTACTCTTTCCACCCCGTCCTTCCACCGCTCGGAGTGTGCTTGACCAAACCTAAAAGTCGGGCATACTCAACGAGAGGAGAGAAGGGGGGGGGGGGGGGGTTGGGGAGGTGGTGGTGGAGGGGCGGGGAGGGGGTTTCAGATAAAGAGGATCAGATTAGCCAGTGAAAAGATGAAACCACGAGCTAGGCCAAAGTCCCACGTTTAAATTATACTAGCCTGTTACGAGTTTACACTCACTCAGTTTTCCACGGCTAGCCCTGCACGTGCGCGGTAAAACTGGACCCATGACACCTGGGTAGTCTGGCGTGTCTGCATAATGAAACATTCAGTCAGAAGCTATGTTCACTTACATGTTCTGGTTTGCTTCATAGAACAGCAGATCAAAATGTTTTCGCCTGCAGACTAAAACCTGGTTTGTGTGCGTAACGACGCTTTTGATCACTTGTCAAAACAGTCGCCTATGGATTAGTCTCGCTTGTTGGCATTACTTCCCTTCAGCTGCAATATTTTCCCTGCACAGACTCTGTCTGGTTTGTTTGCATTTCATTTCATCGTCTCATTCCAGAACAGCACGTTGTATAGGCGCTGTGACAGATACATGGATACTGGTGATGCTCATGTCTTACTGATTATCGCTGGATTCCAGCTGGCAGTACGGAAGCTAGTAATGCCAGCATTGGCGAAGGTTGTCAGTGCCAATATCCTGTCAACATAGTGCATGCTGATTATCTCTGTGGTTTTTCAGTAACTCAAACACCACTGATCAAGATGAAGGATCATGTCACTTATGAGCCTAAAGACGTTCAGCTATTAGACCGCTGATTTGGGAAATTATTACAAACGAAAGGTTCCACAATTCACCCATTCACTGCAATGGGCTCAAATCCACAGCCCCCAGAATGGAAGTGAAGTGTTCTGGCATCTCCACTCTCTTACCTGTCATTGTACCTACCCCAAACTTTTCTTTCTTTCTCTTTTTTTTTCTTTTTCTTTCTTTCTTTTTTCTTCCTCTATCTCTGTTTTTTTTTCAATCTCTTTCTACCTCTTCATATTGTTTGTGTCGATGTTTCTACTTAACATTTAATTGGTTTTTGTTTGTTTGTTTTGCTGAAAGGTGATGAATTCGTGATTTTACCATGTTTAGTACTTTCTCTTCCTGTGCTTGTCCCCGATGCTCTGCTACCACAGTCCACACAAAGAGAAACGGACAGAGAGCAGAGCTGAGTGGTAACACGAACACCACCATGGCCTCGTAGACCCTTTCAAAGACAGTGACACCAGCTGAAGTCATCACCATCACCAGACCCAACGTCAGCCAGCAAACAGCGCTTACAACGACAATTTTGTCGTCAGGTGAGCTGAAAGATACACTGACCGTTTATTGAGATCGAATTCGATTCTATACTTTGGTAATCGCTTGTGGATGATGATTGTAAGCCCAAACGTAATCAAGCAGAACATGAAATTAATGTTTAATACGACTGTAAACCATCTAAACTTCTGGATATCGGTATAACGAGTGAATAAAGCCAGACGACACAGGCCAGACTGACCGTGGACACCCCAGCTGGACAAGCCAGGAAGAAACGGTATCAGTGTCAGTGCGATACCCACAATCCATGTCAGAGAACAAGCTGTGACTGTCAGCTGTCTTCTGTGTCTCTCTGACTGACGAGGAAACCAGAGGATGGTGACATGATCCACAGTGATGAACAGAATCATGAGAACGGACACTTGGTTGGACACCAGACACAGGAAACCACTCACTTTGCAGACGTTGCTGTGGACCCACTCTGTTTCTGTGTGGATGTATTTCCCGTGCAACACTGCGTCTGCTATGATGGTTATGCCCACGTGACCTCCCATACAGATATTAGCGAACTGTACGTGCCCAATGGCTGCCAAGAAATATCTGTCAAACAGTTTACTGACTATAACCGTGGCAAAAAAGCAAGCAAAATTCCCAAATATGGCAGACACACCGGTTGACCAAAAGAAAATTTTATGTAATCCAGATGGCAGCAGGGTTTCACATGAAGCAAATATAGTGTGGGGTGCTAGACATCTTACTTTGGCTGAATGTTGAGTCAACAAGTTACCACAGCAAAATCTGTAGTCTGATGACAAGATCGTTTCAATGTTCACAGCCTTTGATAAGGAAAGCCACGGGAAGTTTTCAACAGGATTCCATCGTATATCGACTTCAGTCAGTCTTGGTGCATTTGCGAAGCCTGTAGACTTAATGGTTCTTATGGCAGAAAATGATAAATTAAGCCATTGCGCATGATACAAGCATATGGATAATAAAGTGTTGACAATATTAGGATGCGTGTTTGATAGACTCACCCGTCTCAGTGCATAATTGACGTGCTTAGTTAACTTGTTTGTAACCTGACTGAGGGGATTGTTTGCTAAGTACAGTGTTCTTAGGTGTGGCAACTGGAAAACATCAGCCTCATAAAGCGTACTCAACCGGTTATTTGAAAGATCAATGTGTTCCAAGTTGTAAAGCTTAACACTTGAGATGTTGAACAGAAAGCAGTAAGACAGAATCAGCCGAACTAAATATACATTTCCAGCCAGATCTGACAACAGCATTCCCGTGCCTGTGCCGTCTAGGGAACGAAGCTCAGGAAAAAGATCCGCAAGAAATGTTTTGCTACATAAGAAAGAATGACCTTGACACAGACAACCTTCAGGACACGTTCTGTCACACATCAGTTCATCATCCCGCTGTGGACACTGTCCCCAGCCATCACACAGATGATCTCCATGCACACACACTCTGGAATCTCGGCACTGATAGAATCCAGGACAGGTCTTCCCATCACAGTCTTGTTCGTCTTCTCCATAGACACAGTCAGACAGTCCATTACAGCGAGTGTAGACAGGGAGACAGTACAGCCATTCTGCTGTGCAACGGTAATGACTCTCTGGACATGGCTCGTCATCTCTTATCATCTGCTGAGTGAAGTAGCCAGTGCCGTCTAAATTGATATGTAAATGGGGTTTAGCTGTGTCGTTGAGGAATTGCGTGTTTTCTGGACAATTCCTCTCATCCGAGTCATCCACACAGTCAGAATATTCATTACACAGCTGACCATCTATCACACATTGGCCACTCCAGCACAAAAAGCCAGAACATGAGGGATGTTCACAGAATGACTCATCACTGCTATCTGGACAGTCCTCTTGAAAGTCACACACCACAGTAAAGTGCACTGTCATGACGTCATCATCACACATGAACTTGACATCAGCGACTGTTCTAGAATAAAACACAGTAATGTTGAAGTGCTCACCCGTGTCTGCCGCCACATCACACTGTAAATTGTTTTTTCTTCCAAAATAACTGCTGTGACTGCACAAAAAGAACTCATGTGTGAAATGACTGCTTGGGCTTACAGATAAAAATTGCCGAGTGGTAGCGAGCATGAATGACGTCGAATTGAATTCAGCCATGACAAGACGAGGAGAGAACACGCTTGGTTCTTGGGATCTTGTTTCACATAGAACACCTTGATAGAACAACCCTTCAAAGCATTATTGACATGGATATAAGCAGAAGCTCATTTGCGGTCCTTGTACGTTTGTGTAAGAGGGATTGTAAATGATTCATGTTATAGGTCACAGTGTTGTCAGACCATAGACGAAATTTACTGTAAGTGAAGGGTTGGGACTTCCATCCTTCTGTAAAACCAATACGTACAGCAAACGCAAAATAATTTCCAAAAATATGCAAGGAGTCTCGTTTCTCCTTTCTAGTTTTGATAGTAGCGATTCTTCCACTTCCTAACGGACATTGACGTTGGAAAGGAGATTTGAATTTCATATCGACAGCTTCTGTCTGTAGATATTCGTAGCATTTGTTACGTGAGGCCACCCATCCCTGGCAGCCAGCACTGCTGAAAGGACAGTGCTCTGTTTCATCCCGCCCATCTTCACACTCAGGCTTTATGTTACAGTGCACGTGGTCCTGGAACTTAGAGTAACGGCCGACAGAACAGTTGAACAAACCACTCGGCAGCTGTCGGGGTCCATCACTCTGCGAGATAACCGAAAAATAGACTTTAAGGTAGAACGGTTGGCATCCATGAAATTGTCGATAGAAAATTCGAAGATCCGATGCCAAAAGAAGATAAGCTGGAGCGTAAATTCCAAGGGGAAGCCGCGCAGTACATTGATAGCTCGTGTTCGGTTGTTTGTATATGAACTGCATATAACCACAATCATACACGCTGAAAACATGGTATGACTGTCGAATACTAACCAGTAAAACAGAGCCTCGTGTTATTTTCAAATCAGATTGTTTAAGTTTCTTATGTTGCCAGTATACAAATCCTGTCATTACAATATACCCAGAGTATTGCGTAATATATTCTAGAATTAGGTTGAAATCATCTGTGTCCTTGATATATAAACTGACTCTTGGATTGTTTCTGCTGGAGAAAAATAGTTCGGTTGTCTTTATAATCGAAAGTCATTTCTGGCAAAGAATGACAAATACAATTAACAGTGCTTGCATAACGTATCCCTGCTCCTTATGGAGTACATGTAACTCCCACAAACTGGAGCTGCACTCATATTCTAAACGTTTTAAATAAACTCGTAAACCTGCAGACGTGCCCTGCACAAACATTTTACAGAAAGACGTGGAATCCTCACAGACCCCGTACACCACACCTGGTGTGCTGTGAACTGTGATAAATCCTTTTCACAGTCTGATGCATTGACCCACAGGAACATGTCGTCTGTATAGTTCTGATTCAGCAAATATTCCACACCTGGGCACATGCTACTGATATTTATCGGATCAACAGCACTTTTGATATGTGTGATATCTGTAAACAGGAAAATATTAATTAAAATCTAACACCAAGAGCTAATAATGATATCAATGGGCTATGTAGTTGGACTGAGACTTTTCCCATGATTAAAAGAATTGCTGTCAAAAGATACTGCTTGGTTAAGTAATGGTTACAACTTCATCAGACCAGTAGGCTTGGGACCTTCACTATGGGTCTTGAAGAAGTTGATGTCAGGAAAGAGTAAAATATGACACAAAGTAGTTGTTCCTCTTTGAATGATATGGCGTGCACATCTTTTTGTTTCTGCATGCGTGCGCCCCTACGTCTTTTCCCCCCAAAAGAATGCTTCTTACAAAGTATGGGTGTGCTTGCATCAACATGGTGCAGATATATTTAACTTCTGAATGAACGGTGAACTGCCACCACAGCCCAAACAGTTCTATCCATAGATGAGAGACCCTGTGCCCATATCACGGCACTCGTGATGGACATAGTCCACGCCAAACCCTCACAATGAAAGCTAGTGCATTATATTTCAGCAATGCTGCGTAACACCACAAAGATCAATGTCATGGCCAAGCATGACAAAATATTACCAGACTGACAACTGCCCACCCACCCACCAACCAACCTTTTCCCCCATACCATCCCCTTTTTCTCGCCTGTTGGACAAAACTATAGAATGATGAAAAATAAACCGCATTCCTGTTTTCTGTTTCCTGACATTTCTGCTACTCTTTTGTCACTGAGCTAGCCAAGTCAGACTGTATGTGTATGTGCAAGTTAGGCTGCCAAAGAGTGTGATTCTGATGTATTAACCACTGGGCTTTCTGCATTCATCTCTGTAAAATATTTCGCTGGCAGCTGCGGAAACATGGTAGGAAACAAAACACAAGAATGACGAGGGTGAGTGATCAGCTGGAAAACTATCAAACTGGATAAAGCAACATGGCGTCCACAGACACCGACTATTCAGTAGAGTTCATTTTGACAATTGAATAGACTTTGCAAAATAAACATGTCTTAAACTGGTTTGTGTTTCGTTCAGTTATATACATGCATTATTTTCATATGAATATTCCAATCATCTAAAACCGATTCGACCTAAATTTTCGCATGGGTTATGGTCATCTCTGATCCGAGTCAACGCATAATTTCATTTTACTGTCATTAGACACCCACCGAATGCGGGTCATACAAGATAGGGGCAAGTCAGATGTTTCCACCGGAAACGATATTCCCATAGTATGATCCAAAAGAAATATATTGAAGCAAACATATCACATCTAGCACACAAAAAAGCCTATCAGAACTTTTTGTCCAACATATCATTCCACACTTTAAAGCCAGCGATCTCTTAGTCCAGGAGTGCCCCAGCTGACCATTCTTTGAGCCTTAGGTTGGTCGCTCTTTTCCATACCATTCTTTGGGAAATCCTCTGGGCGATGGACTAGCATTCAAGCCATAAACTGCCAAATCACAACCACCCGGAGTGTTTGATCCCATAGTCTGCCCATCATAACGGATCACAAAGTCCCTCAAATCAGTCTGATGTTACTGTGTCGTAGGTAGATCACACGAAATGCATTCATCCTTCACTTTGACAGAATTCCAAACCTTCATCAAATTTGGTCACCAATGCTACAATGACATTCATGAAAACTTCAACACCTCACAGTAAACGCTGTCTCTGTCAAACCTCTCTGACCCGGGCAAAAAAAGCAATTTGAGCAGATATTTACTAACACAACCACCATGCGTTTGGGGAAATATGGTTGATGCTTTACTAACACAACCACCATGCGTTGGAAATATGGTTGATGCTTTACTAACAAAACCCACCATTGCGTTTTGGAAATATGGTTGATGCCTCTCAGAGCGCCTCATGGCCCTGAGTACAAACTTATGGCAGTAGAGGACCAAGCGAAACGTGTTGAAGGAAACAGCTCGAATCACTGTCTTTGTCTTGTATTTCAAGGATTAGGTATTGGCAATTCAGCTCCATGGGAAGGCCTACTGGGACTAATCCAAAGGGGATTTAACCTTTTTTACTTGCTTGAATAGTTTTGGTGGCAAGCTGCTGTATGTCTTTGACATAGACCCGGTTGACCCATTTTGTCAGGCACCCATGTGGTGCTAGTCAAATGCATACTGGGCAGTTGCCTAGACATTGTAGTAGCACTACTATAGTATTAGCAGTATTTAGTAGTGGGGTAGTAGCAGCAGTAGTTGTAGTAGTAGTAGTGGTGGTAGTAGTAGTGTTGTTTTTCATCATCATCATCATCATCATCAATCATCATCATCATCATCATCATCATTATTTTTCATTATTATTGTTATCATCATAAACATCATCATTATCTAATTATATCATTTTGAATCTTAACTTATGTACAAACGCGTACCTACACATTGGCAAACCAAGAGTTTTGCGTGTATTTTTCCCTTCCTTTAAAGACAAACCTTTTGGGTTGGTAACCCTTCGTATTCTACTAATAGGCTGTTTTAAATGATTCTAAACTGATGATCTTAAGCACTAGAAGAGGTGGCCCGTTTTCACCTACCTCGGCAGCATCGTTGCACGCAAGGAGGGACAGACGCAGACGTGAAGACCAAATCAAAAAGGCAAGGGGTAGCTTTCCTGCAGCTCAAGAACGCCTGGGTTCAAGAGACCTGTCAGTCAGCACCAAGGTCAGGCTATTTAACACCCAAAGTGAAGTTAGTTTTGCTATATGGAGCCCAGACATGGAGAACCACCATAACAACGACCAAGAGGATCCAGACATTCATCAACAATTGCCTGAGACGAATCCAAAATACGGTGACCTGACAAGACCGCAATGAAGAACTATGGCAGCAGACAAGACAAGGCCGGGGGGAGCTGATATCCAGCAACGCCACTGGAGGTGGATAGGCCACACTCTGCGTAAGCAAACCACCAACACCACGGACAAGCCCTCAGGTGGAAAACCCCCAGGGGAAAAGGAAGAGAGGCCCGGGCCGAGGAACACATGGCGACGTGACCTGGGCGCAGATGCCCAAAAAGATGGGCCACACATGGGGGAAGCTGGAGAGACTGGCCCAGGACAGAGACAGCTGGAGGGACCTTGTCGGCGGCCTATGTCCCAGTGGAGGCGATGGGCGTAAGTAATTTAAGTAAAAACTGAATGAAATTACCTGGTCTGTATACCTTTGGCACAGTGCAATGCTATTTGGGCAGCGAAGGTTCTAATCTCATGCCCGTTTCACTCCCACTTAACATTGCACAGGAGCCCTTTTGACCATTGATACCTCTCTCTCTCTCTCTCTCTCTCTCTCCTCTCTCTCTTTCTCTCTCTCTCTCTCTCTCTCTCTCTCTCTCTTTTTCTCTCTCTCTCTACCCTCTCTCTCTCTCTCTCTCTCAATTATGTTGCTTTTTCAAGTTTAACCTGCGTGACCGAGCGCTGAGTTTTTATGGGCAGTGTGTGGATTACGTCTTGCACCTGGATTCATATATATTTTTTGGTTTTCTTAAAAAGGAAAAGGAAGTTAATTGATGATTATCCGTTTTCTCTTAATAAAAACCATCACGGATTCTCGTGGAGTCTCGGGACAGCCCTCCTTGCGACGTGCTGCTTGATCTTCGTTGCAAGGCCTGAACAAGCGCCCAGTGTTTGGGACTTGCTGGCACTAGCTCAGCTCCAGTCCGTCTCCTGCCGGAATTTGGACACCGAGCCGAAGAGGGCCTGTGGTGTTCCTGATGATATCGTTTCCCTTAATAAAAAAAAAA
>CM031601.1:69133351-69157895 GCA_018398815.1 Conus ventricosus | reverse complement strand
AAAAATGGGGGTTGGCTTGCGCTTGAGGATGTTTGATTTCCCGCAAAAGCCTCGCCACAGAGGTTGAACAACTATCTGCGTATGACTTTCATGAAACAGCTCTCGATGACTACTCAGAGAGGCCGGACCTGAAGGCAGCGGTCGAAGCAGCTGAGAAGAGTTCCAGATGGATAAAGTTGAGCAGGAACGAAGTTCACAAGGGTGTTAGTTCCGCCAGACGATACAGACAAACAGATCACAGTACAAACCGCAAACATTTTGACTCTTGGATCTTTTCAGGAAAAAAAAAAAAAAAATTTAGAGACAATGAGAACGAAGAATGTGCAACCACTTGTCTTCTCAAATTCGCAAGTACACATAGAAAATCGAGGACGTGAGGCGAAATACAAAACAACAAAGGTTTAGTGTTTCTTCCTGAAATCTGTTGGTCTGTATTGTCTGGTGGAACTAACACCCTTTCTTTTTAAAAATTTGCTTCATTTTCCGCCCTCAGTCACCTGGTTTTGAAACGAAGTTCACAAGGTTTACATTTCCCACACTAGAATAGGTGTGCAATAGAATAGGTGTGCAATAGCCATGTGAGTGAGACATTCGTCAAAAAGGCACACACTTCGAGATGGTAAGCCATCCAGGACTGTTAAGTTCAATTCCGCCAGCGCCAAACATGTTTCTTACAGCAGGGGGGGGGGGGGGGGGGGGGGGGGGGGGACTTCTAGGAGTCATGACCTGGACACGGCCCGGCCCGCTGAGAGCGTGAAGTCTTCAGAACGGGAACACCTGTCTGCCGGGGCTTCTTCTCTGAGGACCTTCTGCTCTCCGGCTCAGAGTTTCTTCCCACTGTGAGGCCTGCATCATCTTCAGACGACATATCCAACAGCTTGAATGAGTCCACGCGGTTCCTTGGGCAGGATCTGTGACACGAGTGGCAGGTCAAAGTCTCCTATCTTCAGGTTCTGGAAAGGTGTGGACTGGCCAGCATCGCGTGTATACTCATCAAAAATCAGTTGAGATGGAAGGGACGTGTCCACATGGATGACAAGGAGATGCAACAGGACACAGTCAACTGGGAACACACTGTTCCTGACAGACCCTGAGAGATGAAAGAAGTGGAGACGAATATACCTGAAGGTGGTGCAGGACTGCTTCCAGCTGGTTGGATTCGCAGTGGGGGCAGTACTTCTCTGGGTCCCACCAGTACCTTCGGGTGTATATTTCTCTTTCTTCCCTTTTTCTTTCTGTCTTTTTCCTTCCTTCCTTCCTTCCTTCCTTCCTTCCTTCCTTCCTTCCTTCCTTCCTTCTTTCTTCATTCTTTCTTTCTTTCTGTCTTTCTTTCTTCCTCTGCCCCTTCACTCCTTGTGTTTAGTGGAAGTAAGGTCGATAAGAGAAGACGCAGTTTGGAGATTCTTTTTTTTTTAATTAAGTTAGTCAGATTGTCTCCCCACACTGGCCATTCACTATTTCCTTTCCCTCTTTGACCATGTCACATGTCCAGAACAAAACGAGAGTGAAAATGGAACTTTAGACAAGTGTTAATGGAATGCCCTGTGCGTGTCTGCACCTGGGTGAACACAGCGTAGACTTCCAAGGGTGGTGCAGGATTGGTCCCAGCTGGTTTGTTCGGCGGGTGAGGACAGCATTTCTCTGGGTCCTATCCGCACCTTCGGGTGTATCTTTTTCTTTTCTTTGGTTCGGGTCCTGGGCAAGGGATGTTTGATCTCTCGGGCTCTCTCAGTTGGGGGGTGTTTTGTACTCTCCGGAGCTCTCTCAGTCTGGGGGTCATGTTTTGATACTCTCCGGGGGTTTCCCAGTCTGGGGTCATGGGATCTTCCCCTTAGACACTGTGCGCGTGGAGTGTCAGTCCTCACCTTAGCACTATCACATTGTGAGGTCCTTGCCCAACAGCTGGTGAAGCACCGTTTGAACAGGCTGGCCCTGTGACCAGGGTTCTCCAGACAGCTGGCACCAGGACAAGCACCAGGAGAATTCCAGTCCCCCCTCAGAAGTGACCTTGTCATCAGGCAACAAGCCTGAACACGTGGAAGTCACGTCCTTCCCTTATCACATGGTAGACGCCCAAAAGAAAAAAAGTAGTTAACTCTTCAAGTCTCCCTGTTACCGCTACTGAAGTGACAGTTGGCAGTCAAGCAAACAAAGACCGTCCAAGATTCAGCTAAGATCGCCGAGTTCAACCGTGGGAGTGCGAACTGCTTGTAGCCTGTCTTCAGAATGTTTCTTCTTTGATGCTTCGGCTCACACCCAAACGCCTCATCCGTGTACTCTTTCCACCCCGTCCTTCCACCGCTCGGAGTGTGCTTGACCAAACCTAAAAGTCGGGCATACTCAACGAGAGGAGAGAATGGGGGGGGGGGGGGGGGGGGGGGTTGGGGAGGTGGTGGTGGAGGGGCGGGGAGGGGGTTTCAGATAAAGAGGATCAGATTAGCCAGTGAAAAGATGAAACCACGAGCTAGGCCAAAGTCCCACGTTTAAATTATACTAGCCTGTTTACGAGTTTACACTCACGCAGTTTTCCACGGCTAGCCCTGCACGTGCGCGGTAAAACTGGACCATGACACCTGGGTAGTCTGGCGTGTCTGCATAATGAAACATTCAGTCAGAAGCTATGTTCACTTACATGTTCTGGTTTGCTTCATAGAACAGCAGATCAAATGTTTTCGCCTGCAGACTAAAACCTGGTTTGTGTGCGTAACGACGCTTTTGATCACTTGTCAAAACAGTCGCTATGGATTAGTCTCGCTTGTTGGCATTGCTTCCCTTCAGCTGAAATATTTTCCCGCACAGACTTGTCTGGTTTGTTTGCATTTATTTCTCGTCTCATTCCAAAAACAGCACGTTGTATAGGCGCTGTGACAGATCATGGATACTGGTGATGTCATGTCTTACTGATTATCGCTGGATTCCGGGCTGGCAGTACGGAAGCTAGTAATGCCAGCATTGGCGAAGGTTGTCAGTCCCAATTCTGTCAAATAGTGCATGTGTTATCTCTGTGGTTTTTTCGTAACTCAAACACATGATCAAGATGAAGGATCTGTCACTTATGAGCCTAAAGACGTTCAGTATTAGACCGTGATTTGGGAAATTTTTACAAAACGAAAGGTTCCACAATTCACCCATTCATGCAATGGGCTCAAACCCAAACAGCCCCCAAAAGGGAAAGTGAAGTGTTTGGCATCTCCACTCTCTTACCTGTCATTGTACCTACCCCAAAAACTTTTCTTTCTTTCTCTTTTTTTTCTTTTTTTTTCTTTCTTTTTTCTTCTCTATCTTTTTTTTTTTTTTCAATCTTTTTTACCTCTTCATATTGTTTGTGTCGATGTTTCTACTTAACATTAATGGTTTTTTGTTTGTTTGTTTTGCTGAAAGGTGATGAAATTGTGATTTTACCATGTTTAGTATTTTTCTCTTCCTGTGCTTGCCCCCGAGCTCTGCTACACAGTCCACACAAAGGAAACGGACAGAGAGCAGAGCTGAGTGGTAACACGAACACCACCATGGCCTCGTAGACCCTTTCAAAGACAGTAAACCCCCAGCTGAAGTCATCCATCACCAGACCCAACGTCAGCAGCAAACAGCGCTTACAACGAAAATTTTTTTGTCGTCAGGTGAGCTGAAGATACACTGCCCGTTTATTGAGATCGAATTCGTTTTATATTTTGGTAATCGCTTGTGGATGATGTTTGTAAGCCCAAACGTATCAAGCGACATAAATTAATGTTTAATACGACTGTAAACCATCTAAACTTTGGATATGGGTTTATAACGAGTGAATAAGCCAGACGACACAGGCCAGATGCCCGTGGGAACCCCAGTGGAAAGCAGGAAGAAACGGTATCAGTGTCAGTGGATACCACAATCCATGTCAGAGAACAAGCTGTGACTGTAGTGTCTTCTGTGTCTCTCTGATGACGGGGAAAAACCGAGGATGGTGACATGATCACAGTGATGAACAGAATCATGAGAACGGACACTTGGTTGGACACCAGACACAGGAAACCACTCACTTTGCAGACTTTTGTGTGGACCCACTCTGTTTCTGTGTGGATGTATTTCCGTGCAAACATGCGTTGCTATGTTGGTTATGCCCACGTGACTCCCATACAGATATTTAGCGAACTGTACGTGCCCAATGGCTGCCAAGAAATATCTGTCAAACAGTTTACTGACTATAACCGTGGCAAAAAAGCAAGCAAAATTCCCAAATATGCAGACACACCGGTTGACCAAAAAAAAATTTTATGTAACCCAGATGGCAGCAGGGTTTCAATGAAGAAATATAGTGTGGGGTGCTAGAATCTTACTTTGGCTGAATGTTGAGTCAACAAGTTACCACAGCAAAATCTGTAGTTGATGACAAGATCGTTTCAATGTTCACACCCTTTGATAAGGAAAGCACGGGAAGTTTTCAAAGGATTCATCGTATATCGACTTCAGTCAGTCTTGGTGCATTTGCGAAGCCCGTAGACTTAATGGTTCTTATGGGAAAAAAATGATAAATTAAGCCATTGCGCATGATACAAGCATATGGATAATAAAGTGTGTGACAAAATTAGGATGCGTGTTTGATAGACTCACCCGTTTTCAGTGCATAATTGACGTGCTTTGTTAATTGTTTGTAACCTGACTGAGGGGATTGTTTGCTAAGTACAGTGTTCTTAGGTGTGGCAACTGGAAAACATCAGCCTCATTTAAAACGTACTCAACGGTTATTTGAAAGATCAATGTGTTCCAAGTTGTAAAGCTTAACACTTGAGATGTTGAACAGAAAGCAGTAAGCAGAATCGCCGAACTAAAATATTACATTTCCAGCCAGATCTGAAACAGCATTCCGTGCCTGTGCCGTCTAGGGAACGAAGCTAGGAAAAAGATCCGCAAGAAAGTTTGCTACATAAGAAAGAATGACCTTGACACAAGAAAACCTTCAGGACACGTTCTGTCACACATCAGTTCATCATCCGCTTTTGGACACTGTCCCCCCGCCATCACAAGATGATCTCCATGCACACACACTCTGGAATCTCGGCACTGTAGAATCCAGGAAGGTCTTCCCATCAAAAGTTTTTGTTCGTCTTCTCCATAGACACAGTCAGACAGTCCATTACAGCGAGTGTAGACAGGGGACAGTACAGCATTCTGCTGTGCAGCGGTTAATGACTCTCTGGACATGGCTCGTCATCTCTTATCATCTGTGAGTGAAGTAGCCAGTGCCGTTTTAAATTTATATGTAAATGGGGTTTAGCTGTGTCGTGAGGAATTGCGTGTTTTCTGGACAATTCCTCTCATCCGAGTCATCCACACAGTCAGAATATTCATTACACAGCTGCCCTTATCACACATTGGCCACTCCAGCACAAAAAGCCAGAACATGAGGGATGTTCACAGAATGACTCATCATGCTATCTGGACAGTCCCCTTGAAAGTCACCCCACCCCGTAAAGTGCACTGTCATGACGTCATCATCACACATGAACTTGACATCAGCGACTGTTCTAGAATAAAACAGTAATGTTGAAGTGCTCAAACCCTGTCTGCCCCCACATCACATGTAAATTGTTTTTTCTTCCAAAATAACTGCTGTGACTGCACAAAAAGAAATCATGTGTGAAATGACTGCTTGGGCTTACAGATAAAAATTGCCCAGTGGTAGCGAGCATGAATGACGTCGAATTTAATTAGCCATGACAAGACGAGGAGAGAACACGTTGGTTCTTGGGATTTGTTTCACATAGAAACCCTTTATAGAACAACCCTTCGAAAGGCATTTTGACATGGATATAAGCAGAAGCTATTTGCGGTCCTTGTTCGTTTTGGTATAGGGATTACGCGGTTGTAAATGATTCATGTTATAGGGTCACAGTGTTGTCAGACCATAGACGAAATTTACTGTAAGTGAAGGGTTGGGATTCCATCCTTCTGTTAAAACCAATACGTACAGCAAAAAGCAAAATAATTTCCAAAATATGCAAGGAGTCTCGTTTTCCTTTTAGTTTTGATTGTTGCGATTCTTCCCCTTCCTAACGGACATTGACGTTGGAAAGGAGATTTGAATTTCATATCGACAGCTTTGTCTGTAGTTATTCGTAGCATTTGTTTGTGAAGCCACCCATCCCTGCAGCCAGCACTGCTGAAAGGACAGTGCTCTGTTTCATCCGCCATCTTACACTAGGCTTTATGTTACAGTGCACGTGGTCCTGGAATGAGAGTAACGGCCGACAGAAAAGTTGAACAAACATCGGCAGCTGTCGGGGTCCATCACTTGCGAGATAACCGAAAAATAGACTTTAAGGTAGAACGGTTGGCATCCATGAAATTGTCGATAGAAAATTCGAAGATCCGATGCCAAAAGAAGATAAGCTGGAGCGTAAATTCCAATGGGAAGCCGCGCAGTACATTGATAGCTCGTGTTCGGTTGTTTGTATATGAACTGCATATAACCACAATCATACACGCTGAAAACATGGTATGACTGTCGAATACTAACCAGTAAAACAGAGCCTGTGTTATTTTCAATCAGATTGTTTAAGTTTCTTATGTTGCAGTATACAAATCTGTCATTACAATATCCCCAGAGTATTGCGTAATATATTCTAGAATTAGGTTGAAATCATCTGTGTCCTTGATATATAAACTGACTCTTGGATTGTTTCTGCTGGAGAAAAATGTTCGGTGTCTTTATAATCGAAAGTCATTTCTGGCAAAGAATGACAAATACAATTAACAGTGCTTGCATAACGTATACCTGCTCCTTACGGAGTAATGTAACTCCACAAAATGGAGCTGCACTCATATTCTAAACGTTTTAAATAAACTCGTAAACCTGCAGACGTCCCCTGCACAAACATTTTACAGAAAGACGTGGAATCCTCACAGAACCCCGTACACCACCCTGGTGTGCTGTGAACTGTGATAAATCCTTTTCACAGTCTGATGCATTGACCACAGGAACATGTCGTCTGTATAGTTCTGATTCAGCAAATATTCCACACCTGGGCACATGCTACTGATATTTATCGGATTCAACAGCACTTTTGATATGTGTGATATCTGTAAACAGGAAAATATTAATTAAAATCTAACACCAAGAGCTAATAATGATATCAATGGGCTATGTAGTTGGACTGAGAACTTTTCCATGATTAAAAGAATTGCTGTCAAAAGATACTGCTTGGTTAAGTAATGGTTACAACTTCATCAGACCAGTAGGCTTGGGACCTTCACTATGGGTCTTGAAGAAGTTGATGTCGGATAAGAGTAAAATATGACACAAAGTATTTGTTCCTCTTTGAATGATATGGCGTTGCACATCTTTTTGTTTCTGCATGCGTGCGCCCTACGTCTTTTTCCCCCAAAAGAATGCTTTTACAAAGTATGGGTGTGCTTGCATCAACATGGTGCAGATATTTTTTAACTTTGAATGAACGGTGAACTGCCACCACAGCCCAAACAGTTCTATCATTAGATGAAGAGACCCTGTGCCTATCACGGCACTCGTGATGGACATAGTCACGCCAAACCCTCACAATGAAAGCTAGTGCATTATATTTCAGCAATGCTGCGTAAAACCACAAAGATCAATGTCATGGCAAGCATGACAATATTACCAGACTGACAACTGCCCACCCACCACCAACCAACCTTTTCCCATACCATCCCTTTTTTCTCGCTGTTGGACAAAACTATAGAATGATGAAAAATAAACCGCTTTCTGTTTTCTGTTTCCTGACATTTCTGCTACTCTTTTTGTCACTGAGCTAGCCAAGTCAGACTGTATGTGTATGTGCAAGTTAGGCTGCCAAAGAGTGTGATTCTGATGTATTAACCACTGGGCTTTCTGCATTCATTTTCTGTAAAATATTTCGCTGGCAGCTGCGGAAACATGGTAGGAAACAAAACACAAGAATGACGAGGGTGAGTGATCAGCTGGAAAAACTATCAAATATGGATAAAGCAACATGGCGTCCACAGACACCGACTATTCAGTAGAGTTCATTTTGACAATTGAATGACTTTGCAAAATAAACATGTCTTAAACTGGTTTGTGTTTCGTTCAGTTATATACATGCATTATTTTCATATGAATATTCCAAACATCTAAAACCGATTCGACCTAAATTTTCGCATGGGTTATGGTCATCTCTGATCCGAGTCAACGCATAATTTCATTTTACTGTCATTAGGGCACCCACGAATGCGGGTCATACAAGATAGGGGCAAGTCAGATGTTTCCACCGGAAACCGATATTCCCATAGTATGATCAAAGAAATATATTGAAGCAAACATATCACATTAGCACACAAAAAGCCTATCAGAACTTTTTGTCCAACATATCATTCCACACTTTAAAGCCAGCGATCTCTTAGTCCAGGAGTGCCCCAGCTGACCATTCTTTGAGCTTAAAGGGTTTGGTCGCTCTTTTCCATTACCATTTTTTTGGGAAATCCTCTGGGCGATGGACTAGCATTCAAGCCCTAAACTGCCAAATCACAACCACCCCGGGGTGTTTGATCCCATAGTCTGCCATCATACGGATCACAAAGTCCTCAAATCAGTCTGATGTTACTGTGTCGTAGGTAGATCACACGAAATGCATTCATCCTTCACTTTGACAGAATTCCAAACCTTCATCAAATTTGGTCACCAATGCTACAATGACATTCATGAAAACTTCAACACCTCACAGTAAACGCTGTCTCTGTCAAACCTCTCTGACCGGGCGAAAAGCAATGAGCAGATATTTACTAACACAACCACCATGCGTTTGGAAATATGGTTGATGCTTTACTAACACAACCACCATGCGTTTGGAAATATGGTTGATGCTTTACTAACACAACCACCATGCGTTTGGAAATATGGTTGATGCCTCTCAGAGCGCCTCATGGCCCTGAGTACAAACTTATGGCAGTAGAGGACCAAGCGAACGTGTTGAAGGAAACAGCTCGAATCACTGTCTTTGTCTTGTATTTCAAGGATTAGGTATTGGCAATTCAGCTCATGGGGAAGGCCTACTGGGACTAATCCAAAGGGATTTAACCTTTTTTACTTGCTTGAATAGTTTTGGTGGCAAGCTGCTGTATGTCTTTGACATAGACCCGGTTGACCAATTTGTCAGGCACCCATGTGGTGCTAGTCAAATGCATACTGGGCAGTTGCCTAGACATTGTAGTAGCACTACTAGTAGTAGTAGCAGTAGTAGTAGTGGGGGTAGTAGCAGCAGTAGTTGTAGTAGTAGTAGTGGTGGTAGTAGTAGTGTTGTTATCATCATCATCATCATCATCATCATCATCATCATCATCATCATCATCATCATTATTATCATTATTATTGTTATCATCATCATCATCATCATTATCTATATTATATCATTTTGAATCTTAACTTATGTACAAACGCGTACCTACACATTGGCAAACCAAGAGTTTTGCGTGTATTTTTCCCTTCCTTTAAAGACAAACCATTTGGGTTGGTAACCCTTCGTATTCTACTAATAGGCTTTTTTAAAATGATTCTAAAACTGATGATCTTAAGCACTAGAAGAGGTGGACAGTTTCACCTCCCTCGGCAGCATCGTTGACACGCAAGGAGGGACAGACGCAGACGTGAAGACCAGAATCAACAAGGCAAGGGTAGCTTTCCTGCAGCTCAAGAACGCCTGGGGTTCAAGAGACCTGTCAGTCAGCACCAAGGTCAGGCTCTTCAACACCAACGTGAAGTTAGTTTTGCTATATGGAGCCGAGACATGGAGAACCACCATAACAACGACCAAAGAGGATCGACATTCATCAACAATTGCCTGAGACGAATCCACATACGGTGACCTGACAAGACCAGCAATGAAGAACTATGGCAACAGACAAGACAAGAGCCGGCGGGAGCTGATATCCAGCAACGCCACTGGAGGTGGATAGGCCACACTCTGCGTAAGCCAGCCACCAACACCACGTGACAAGCCCTCAGGTGGAACCCCCAGGGGAAAAGGAAGAGAGGCCGGCCGAGGAACACATGGCGACGTGACCTGGACGCAGATGCAAGAAGATGGGCCACACATGGGGGAAGCTGGAGAGACTGGCCCAGGACAGAGACAGCTGGAGGGACCTTGTCGGCGGCTATGTCCCAGTGGAGGCGATGGGCGTAAGTAAGTAAGTAAAAACTGATGAACTTACCTGTGTCTGTATACCTTTGGCACAGTGCAATGCTATTTGGACAGTGAAGGTTCTAATCTCATTGCTGTTTCACTCCCACTTAACATTGAACAGGAGCCATGACGTTTTGTTTGGTTCGCATTTTTCCGGCGCCATACATTCTCTTGACCTTGATACCTCTCTCTCTCTCTCTCTCTCTCTCTTCTCTCCTCTCTCTCTTCTTCTCTCTCTCTCTCTCTCTCTCTCTCTCTCTCTTCTCTCTCTCTCTCTCAATTATGTTGCTTTTTCAGTTTAACCTGCTGTGACCGAGCGCTGAGTTTTTAATGACAGTGTGTGGATTACGTCTTGCACCTGGATTCATTATATATTTTTTTGGTTTTCTAAACGGAAAAGGAAGTTATTGATGTTATCCGTTTTCTCTTAATAAAAACCATCACGGATTCTCGTGGAGTCTCGGCACAGCCTCCTTGCGACGTGCTGTCTTGATCCTTCGTTGCAAGGCCCTGAACAAGCGCCCAGTGTTTGGGATCTTCAGCTGGCACTTAGCTCAGCTCCAGTCCGTCGTCTCAGCCGGTAATTTGGACCGATGCGAAGAGGGCCTGTGGTGTTCTGATGATTATCGTTTTCTCTTAATAAAAACCATCACGGATTCAAGTGGAGTCTCGGCACAGCCCTCCTTGCGACGTGCTGTCTTGATCCTTCATTGTAGGCCTGAACAAGCGCCCAGTGTTTGTGATCTTCACTGGCCACTTGTGATCTTCAGCTGGCCACTTGTGATCTTCAGCTGGCCACTTGTGATCCTTCAGCTGGCCATGTGATCTTCAGCTGGCCACTTTGTGATCTTCACCTGGCCACTTGTGTCTTTCAGCTGGCCACTTAGCTCAGCTCCTAGTCGTCGTTCACCC
The DNA here is from genome assembly GCA_018398815.1 of Conus ventricosus. Lineage (NCBI taxonomy): Eukaryota > Metazoa > Mollusca > Gastropoda > Neogastropoda > Conidae > Conus > Conus ventricosus. Next base: position 69,146,832 of record CM031601.1, on the reverse strand, counting down.
GGTAATTTGGGACCGATGCCGAAGGGCCTGTGGTGTTCCTGGTGCCTTGTGCATCATCTGGCACTTTCCCACTCCTACAGACGTGTTCCTTCCTTTCCCATCGGTAACTTCTCGCCGTTGGAACATGGAGGGTCTAAGTGCCTGTAACTAGTGCGTGTGCCTGTGCCAGTGTGTGAGCCCTGGGCCAGCTGTGAAAGCTGGTAATCGTGCCTCAGCCATCTGTTGTGCTCTTCAGCCCACTTCTTCTCTCACGGTGTTGTCTCCAGGACCTCACCAAACAAGCACGTACTTTGTTTATCCTCCTTTAATATAAAGGGGACCAGGATGTGTGGAGCTTAGACTTTGATTTGTTTGGCAGTTTACTTGGCAGCGCCGCCTTCTATCCCATACCCCCTACTCTCCCCAATCCCCCGCCCCTCCCCGTTTTCTTCCTGCTCCATTACCTAACCCTATCCTTATCCTCTTAGCTCCAAGTGTCACTGGTTCAGCGCGGGCATGGCTGTTTATCGGCACCATGTAGTTTGAACATCTGACCTGAGTTGACCGTGATATCTTCCCATTCCCCCCTCACTCCCACATCCCCTCCCACCCTCACTCTCCCACCCCACCCTCCCACATCACTCCTTCTCTTCACCTACCATGCTTCCACAGCCATGTCTGTGGTCACGAATAACAGTGACGCGCTTTGTGACTGAGTTCCCAGATTGACATTTAAAATAGACCCCACGCAATCACATTTAAAATTCCAATACACCTCTTCCCAATCGCAGACAGATATTATACAAACGTTATATTGGTGACATTAACAACAGACCAGAGTTCAGCGTACAATGGGCGACTACGCCAAACCTAATCGGCTCTTGTCCTCAGCGACAATGCCGATTTTTCCTCTATCCCCACCAGCTCCCCAGTGATGACTTGTACGGACCAAGGTGCAAGTCAACTGTACCACCCTAAACCTCATCACTATCACTGTCTTTTACACGACAGGTACTGTTCTTGTACAGGGAAACCTGTGCAAGAAATGCTGCGGTATGAGTTCGAATCACTAATCCAGGTGATTCGAACAATCTTCTCATTGACCGCCAAGATTCCCATCCCAACCTCAACAAGGCTGTATGCGACAACCTGTCTGATTTCCCTTCCCTCCTGAAGAGCTCCCTTCTGGTGCCTCTCTGCACAGGACATCCGCCTCCATGGACCTCCTCATTCCCAGATTGCATTTGCTGACCAGCCAACCCCCATCCCTCAGCCAGCTCTGATACACTCCGTCCAATCCACATCCTCGCAAAGCCTGCCCCTACGGTCCCGCAAAGTCGCCGAGGGAAACATGCACACACAGTTCACCCAGCACTCGCCACAAATACTCCACATATTCCAACAAAGCAGAAACGAAGCTCTTCTCAGTCAAAACATGAGCATGCAACACCCAAACGAAACAAAACCAACCACCTGCCCACTCCGATGTGAAAACACCACGCCCACCTCTCATACAAGCAACACAAAGCGGCACGCAGCTTGCGTCCTCAAAATCAAGCAAACCACCAGCCATTCCTACGCCTACAAATGTAACCAGCAGTACACAACCTCAAACAAAAGGTCAACACTCTGGTCAAAACTATTGTCAAAGGTTCAAAACTCTTGCACTCTCACCCACATGTATTCGCCGATTAGAAGCAGAAAACAACCACCTGAAATCTGAACTCAAAACCTCAAACAAACTCAGTTTATACCTCACCCAACCCAAAACCAAACACACCATCTGGCGCCATACTGATTCTGCTCTGTCCGCCTTCCCCACCTCCAACAAGTTCTCCATGCTGCTCCACGTTAATGAAAATGGGGAGCTGAGGTTCAGAACGACTCAGAAACAGACACACACTTGATCAAGCCACAGTGCAGACACAGTCTACCACTACAAATGTCCCCCTCACTCCAAACAAACCCAGCAATAGCATCTCAGATAAAGACACTACTGCTCAGACCACTGACACAACGGGCTGGAAAACAGTCACAACAGAAACCACCTCCACAGGTACAACAAAAACACACAGTCAAAGACAGTGGTTAATGATGCAACTCAAAACAGTCAGGGTCAGACTAGCAGCAACAACACTTATCACCTCGTCAGCTTCTTGCACAATAGGGTTGACACTGATATCTCAAATGTCATTATAGGAGACTCAGCATACGTAACATTACCCAAGCCTCTTGTTTTACAAAGGTAAGAGCCAAATCATCAGTGTTCCAGGTCTCACTGTCGATGATCTTATTTCATTGGCTCTTAAACACATTCCACGCAAACAACAACACACAGCAAATCATAGTACACATTGGACTAAACACGTGCAAAATACATCAATCACGGAAAACACATGGGCACAGCTGATCAAAAACATCAAACATGTTTTCCCTCAGGCTAGACTATTGGCTTCCTCCATCATCCCCCAATGGGACAGCACCCCTCAAAAAGACCGTCCACTCTCCAACTTGACCCTCACTACAGTGTGTGCCAGAGAAAACATTGTATATGCCGACCACACCTCCATTTTCATCCCAAAAGCGGAGCTCCACGCAAGGACATGTACACTGATCCCTCACACCCCAGCCCCAAAGGCACAGACAGGTTGGCGTACAGCCTCAAATACACCGATCCCCTCCACCCCAGCCCCAAAGGCATAGACAGGTTGGCGTACAGCCTCAAATACGCCGACCAAAATACTGCAGACAACCTCTGCTGAGGACGCCATTAGAAGACCATGTGGCGAGGCTGGATGCAGTCCTCGCACCCCCGGCCTCCCAGCTACGTATGAACACTTAAGAGACACTGGTCTCACTTGGTGTTCATTACCACAGCAGCCCTCAGACCGCCATCCTGCCCCGGTCTGCAGCCACCTACAATGCCTGGATCAACAGGTGGGTCTGTTCCCATCCTCCCCCTGGCGACCGACATCCAGCTACCCTGTCTCATTCTTGACAACCCGCGTCCAGCTACCCATCTGCATCTCCGGCGACCGACATCCACCTTATCTTCCACCTCTGGTTTTGTGGACTGAGAAGAAACTTTGGGCCAGCCTCCTGACATTGGGACCAGGACTTTCAACTTCACATATTCTGCCTCCGCTCTACAGTGTGTGTGTTCTCGAGACTCAAGTGTGAGACATATCCACAGTGTGTGTGTGTGTGTGTTTGTATGTTGTGGGTGTGTGTGTGTGTGTGTGTGTGGTGTGTGTGTGTGTGTGTGTGTGGTGTGTGTGTGTGTGTGTGTGTGTGTGTGCGTGCGTGCGTGTGTGTGTCTGTGTGTGTGAATGCGAGAGTGCGTGCGCGCGTGCGTGCGTGCGTGCGTGCGTGTGTGTGTGTGTGTGTGTGTGTGTGTGTGTGTGTGTGTGTGTGTGTTGTGTGTGTGTGTGTGTGTGTGTGTGTGTGTAGTTAGTGTGTGTGTGTGTGTGTGTGTGTTGTGTGTGTGTGAATGCGAGCGTGCGTGTGCGCGTGGTGTGCGTGTGTGTGTTGTGTGTGTGCGTGTGCGTGTGTGTGTGTGCGTGCGTGTGTGTGTGTGTGTGTGTGGTGTGTGTGTGTGTGGTGTGTGTGTGTGTGTGTGTGTGTGGTGTGGAGCGTGTGTGCGTTGTGTATAAGTGTGTGTGTGCGATAGTGTGTGTGTGTGCGCGCGCGCGTGAATACAAGCGCGCGTACGCGCATTCGTGAGAGCGCAAATTTATATGTAAGCTCACTATGTTAATACAAGTTCTACAAGTTTAAATACCCATACCTCACCACTCCAACCCTCCCCCTCCCCCCATCCTTCACCTTCCTTTCTTATTGGCTTTCGTTTGTTAGTTGTTGTTTTTTGTTGTTGTTTTTCCAGAACAAGTATATCATATGGTCTACTCATGGACACTAAGGATGTGTGAACACTCACTTATTTCTGCCTTTGTTTGTGCTCAGAACATCGATTGTGTTTATTGTGCTTGTGAAGATGATTGTCATTTTAGGTGACATTACAACTTTGAAGTGAGGTAGGCGGCTCGTGCAGGTGCTCTCGTTTGTGGACTGAGAAGAAACTTTGGGCCAGCCTCCTGACATTGGGACAGGACTACTTTCTCACCGCCAAAAACTGTTCGTGAATCACAGATATTTAAAAAAAAAAAATAAAAACCTTTTTTTTTTCTTTCTTTTTTTTTTTCTTTTCTTTTTGGCTTTGTTGTTGTTGTTGTTTTGTTTGTTTAATTGTTTGTTTTTGTTTTTGTCTTTTTTGTGTGCTTTGTTTGCCTTTTCTTCATCTACACTCTTTAAACAAGCTCTAAAGTGTATTGTGCTCATAGCACTCATCGCATCCTCTTTATTTGCACCGCTGTAACATTTTTTTTTTTTTTGGTGTGTGTGTTATCGTCATTCATTGCTTTAAGCCTGATACTTTGTTTTCTTTCATTTCTATTTGTTCGACATTGTGCTTCAACATTGCTCTTTTTGTTGTTTGTTGTTTTACTGACTAATTGAAGTTTCTAAAGATACATTCTGTTCATTCTGTTTTAGGCATAATGTTAACCTTTAAATTCTTTGTGTGCGTTGTCATTATTGTGCGTTATCCACAAACGTTACTTTTCTCACCTGTATTCTGTTGTTGTTGTTGTTTTTAACTATAATTCTCTGTGTCTTTTTTGTGAAAACTGTTTCTTCGTCGATTTGTGCCTCTGTTCCTTACTACCATGCCTTCTCATAATCCCACTGTCTAGGACTTCAAGTTGGACATCTCAATGTCTATCATTTATTTAATAAGGTCCATGAAATCTCATCACTCTTAAAACAGTCACCCCATCCAGTAAAGTATTTGGCATAAGTGAAACAAGGTTAGACTCTCGCATAACAGATAACTTATTAGCATTCCTGAATACAACATAGAACGACGCGACAGTGATCAACCCAACATACTGGCCTTACCGTATTACATTCATTAATCAATTGCCAACATTACCGACGCAGAACTGATCTTGAAACTAATACTGTCGAATGTATCTGGATTGAAATTTAAAAAAACTCCAAATCACCGCCATTAATAATCGGACATTTTATATAGACACCCATCTTCCACATACGAATGGTTATGACAACTTTGTACAATGATGGATTGGATCTGTCACAACAATTAAATATACTACTGTTAGGGGACTTCAATATGATTATGTTAAACAACAACAGCTTGGACAAGTACACTATCACTTCATGCACTCATCAGTTTGTACAAACCCAACGAGAATAACTAAAACACTGCGACACTTATTGATCATGTATACACTAACAACAAATCCGCAATACTAGATGTTTCAGTGGTACATTCTGGTATTAGTGATCACTGTCCAGTCTTCTGCACGTGGTCCTTAAGGCTCCCAAAACCACCACACAAGGTCACACGACCATCCAATACCGCTCTTTCAAATGTTTAATGAAGCAGCAGACTCTATGACTTAAACATTTCCCATTTCACTTAACTTATAATTACTCAGACGTCAATGATGCACTGTCCTTCTGGTACCAACATTCCTCACCATCATAAATAAACACGCGCCGTTACATCAAAAAAGAGTCAGGCATCCGCAGATGAACCGTGGTTAACTCCAGAATTGCTGCAAGAATGGTATACGTGACCAACTCAAGGCAGCAAATTTGTTTGACGAATACAAAGAGAGAGAAACTTTGCTTCAAACGAAGTTTGAAAAAGCCAAACGAGACTACTTCAGTCAAATGATAACGGATGCAAATCCACAACGCCAATGTGGAGGGCAATAAACACTATTGTACGCAACAAGCGTACAAATTCACAAACTTCAAGACCAACATCACCCGGACAAATTTGATACCCACTTTCTGTCATTATCAGATACCCTTACTCAAGCTTCACAGACTATAAGAGCACCAAATGAATTATACATGCCCGACTTCCCAAATATTTTGCAAACAAAAACTTGGATCAGTAACTCAATTAAAATTCCCTTCTTGCTGTACATGAAGTAGGTATGCACATAGCGCAATTTAAAGAATAAAAAATCCATGGGTCTGATAACATACCCACATTTCTCTCAAATCGCTCTACCTTACATTGTTGAGTCTCTTTCATACATATATTAATATATCCATTGAAACTAATGTTTTCCCTCAGCGTTCAAAAACGCCAAAGTAATCCCCCTTCCAAAATCAAATGATTTGTCGGATCAAATAATTTCAGACCTATATCCTTACTATCGATTCTATCCAAACCCTTGAAAGACACATACACACACCGTATCTCAGTTCATGGAGAAAAACAACTATTTCACCACTCCAATCTGGATTCCGATCTAATCATTCCTGCCACACAGCATTATCACGAATGTGTGACTCATGGCTTTCAAATATGAACCAATCACAAATGACAGGGGTTGTCTTTCTTGACTTCAAAAAGGCGTTTGATCTTGTTGATCATTCCATTCTTCAAGAAACTATCTGTCTACTTGAACCATACCCCGACAATCTCTTTATTCCAATCATACTTGAACGATAGGACTCAGTATGTGGCGCTTAATGGCAAAACCTCCACTTCAGACTTTGTCAGACATGGAGTCCACAGGGCTCAGTACTAGGCCCCCTACTATTCTGCATCTTCATCAATGATTTACCATTGGCCGTATCAGATGAAAGGTCACGACAGATTTATTGCTGATGACTCGTCGCTTCAAACGAATGGTAGTGATCTACAGACAATAGAAACTTCTCTCCAGTAAAGTCTAATACGACGTGTCAGATGGTGTCATTCAAATCAATGGTCATACACCAGCCCAAACCAAATCTATGATTGTAGCTACCCGCCAAAAACACCAGTTGACTCCTCTTTGCCTAAAACTTCAGTTGAATGGCACTTCTATCGAGCAGGTAGACGAGCATCGTGTTTTAGGGTTAACGATAGATAAAGAACTGAAATGGCAATCTCATCTAAATAACGTGTGCAAGGTAGTCTCAAACACCTTTTCTGTTATCTCAATTAAAGCGCTACGTCAACAGTAATGTGCTTAAACTTTTCTTCAATGCACACATAATGTCACGTATAAATTACGCCTCAACAGTGTGGGACGGCAGTAGTGACGTCCACAAAAAAAGGCTGATTCTCTCCATAGACGTGCAGCAAAGCTACTCCATCCAGCTGTATCTCTAACAACAGACGAAAAACTAAAAGCGCTGAACATTACCTCCTCTGAATAGGCAATTGGAATTCAACAAGGCATCATTTATGTTTACAATCTTGACTGATACTATGCCATGTTATATCAATGCCCTTTTTTACAAGATCGAACAGCTTTTCTGGCTCGACGAAATTCCTTCTTCCCTACCCACGCATTGATCTATACAAAACAAGCCTAGCTTACTCTGGACCATATGTCTGGAACTCACTTCCACCGAATTACAAAACATGAATACTTTAAAACCTTTCAAGGAACATTTGCTAAACATTTTATGTCTCAGTAGTTAAATTATTCGATTACAATGATTAGCGTCCATTCGCTAAGTCTTCTGTGAACCATACTTTGAATAAATCGCCTCATAATAAAAACCTACTCGTTAAAATCGCTCATCCCCACTCCCACTCTGTCTACCATCCCTTTTCTCCTCCCCTACCTACCATTCTCTCTTCCCCACCCTCTTGACCCCTCTCTCTCTGTAGTTTTGTTTGTTTTGTTTGTTTGCTTGTAAGTTTCTTTTGTTTTACCATCCCCCATCTCATTAGTGCTTTTATGAGCAGTTTGCTTATCATTGTAGATTAGATTATCATGTTGGTATGTTGAATTGTCTGTATGAATGATATGTGCTGAAATAATGTATGCATGACAAGGACAGATTGTAAGACTAGGCTTTGGCCTAAAATCTTCATCCTTGGGTATTAAAGATCAATCATCAATCAATCTCTCTCTCTCTTTCTCTCTCTCTCTCTCTCTCTCTCTCTCTCTCTCTCTCTCTCTCTCTCTCTCTCTCTCTCAGCTGCAGTCTTTGCTGCAGACTTGTATCCTTTCTGCATTCTTCAACCTTCACGCTATAATAAAAAGAAAAAACAAACAAACAGTGCCTTCAAAGTGCAGTAATCTACACATTGTTCAGTCCTTTTGTCTGTCTATTTGTGAAACCAGTATTTCATTTACAAGAAATGTATTGGCCTATATTTCGTAAAAGTAGGGTGTGGAAGAAAAGGAAAGCAATGTGCGATTGTGTTGTTTTCCTATAAAATCTCTGAGCACACATTGTGCAGGTTGCCTGGGTAGCACAAGGGCTTAAGGCTAGATGCTTTGAAGGGGATTGTAGGATAATCTCACGAGGACTCATACAGCGGAACACCTCTATCTGAGCTACAATCAGTTCTTATCCTGCTTGGACTAATCAAACAACTGTACAGATGCGACTGCTTTTTATTCGCTCAAAGGCAAGCTGATTTTAAGGACGACTTTAAAAATAAAAGTCGAGGGCCTGAATGTTAGTCGGAGATATGAAATAATAGGCTGGAGATGCTCTCCTTTTAAACTAATTTAAATTTCTTCGAGAGCAACCATACAATGACTTATCTTTTGTTGCCATTACAACGCCATTGTGTCACAGATCAGAGCCACTGTCCACGATTGGAGACAGAATTTATTCACATATGTAATTGAATATTTTTTCATAGGAGAAAAAAAGCAAATTGTGTGTGTGTGTGTGTGTGTGTGTGTGTGTGTGTGTGTGTGCGCGCGTGCGTGCGTGCGTGCGTGCGTGCGTGCGTGCGTGCGTGCGTGCGTGTGTGCGTGTGTGTGTGTGTGTGTGTGGTGGTGTGTGTGTGTGTGTGTGTGTGTGTGTGTGTGTGTGTGTTGTGTGTGCATGCGTGTGCGTATGTGAGAAGTGGGATAATAATTTATGGTAATTGTACAACTGATCACTTTTAACACTGAAAATTATTTTTTGAATGATGCTAACAAGTGTAGATCAAGCGAAAGTTAAGCTTTTATCAAACAGAAAAAAAACCACAGTGCCATGGGCATTTTGAACACAAATGTTTAAGGTACAATTGATGATATTTTCTTTTTGTTTGTTTGTTTGTTGTTTTTTGTTTGTTTGTTTGTTTTGGGGGTTGCAAAAATCAGCTTGGTAAATGAACATAAGATATTATTTTTAGAAAAAAGGCATGCATTTTTTCATGATTTATATTGCCATGTAGCTTCAAGTATCGATAACTCTAGAACTAAATATCTATATTATTTCGTTGTTCTTCTACATTCCTCTGTTCTAATTTGTTTTATTTTCGTTGTGCTTTCAATTACTTGATTTAGATTTCTGATGTTTTAAGGACTAATGTAAAGAATTGAACATTTCTGTTGACGTACCTAATGAATGAAACACGTTCTGTCTGTCTATCTGTCTGTCGGTCTGTCGATCTGTCTGTCTATGGGTGCGCCTGCGTCCTGCAATCTGTCTCTGTTTTCATCGATACAAATCCACAATTTTCGTCTCCTCTTCTCAGCTTTGGCAGAGGGACTAATAAACTGTAGGAGTTATCAGTGGGCGATTGCATCTCTTAGGAGATCCAAGTAAAGGTTTTTCTACACAATTCTTAGCGCTGACAATGCTCGAGTTATTGAACAGCAGAGCTGACCACTCAGACTGTTCCATATCTTTTTTATCGCCCTTGCATCTTTAAATGGATCCTCAAGCATAGGCTCAAAGATTGTCCCCTACATTTTTATACTGTTTGCATAATGTTCTTAATTTTTCAGCAACTTTTACCTCTCCACAATTTTCATTTATTTTATTCTACTACCTTTCGCTGCCTGTTTTGAGGGTGCTGTTGGTCTTCTTTGAACCCTTGGTGGTGAGAACACAGAGAATTACGGACTGTGGTGTGTCTCTGTTTGACGCCAAGAGAAAGATACAATCAGCTGTGTCTCCCTGATGAGTTTGATCAGCGGACGAAAGGCCTAGGAGTAGGCGATACATACAGACCTGCTTCGAGAGGGATTACGATGGTTCCCTCATGCAGCTAGTGAAAGGTTTTCATTTTTATATATACACTTTTTTGTTTTTAATATGATTTCAAATTTTTGCCAAGTCATCACCATAATGATGGAAGAATTGTTAACCTACACTTGTTTTCCCCCACTACTTAATTGTTCAGCAGTACACTGTTTGATCAATCAGTGGGCGATTGCATCTCTTAGGAGATCCAAGTAAAGGTTGTTATACACAAGTCTTAGCCGCAGACATTGCTTGAGTTATTGAACAGCAGAGCTGACCACTCAGACTGTTCTATATCTTTTTTTTTATATCTCCCTTGCATCCTTAATGGATCCTCAAGCATAGGCTCAAGGATTGTCCCTACATTTTATACTGTTTCATAATTTTTTTAATGTTTTTAATTTTTTCAGCAACTTTTTACCTCTCCACACTTTCATTTTATTTTATTCTACTACTTTTCGCTGCCTGTTTCTGAGGGTGCTCTTGCTTCTTCTTTGAACCCTTGGTGGTGAGAACACCAGAGAATTACGGACTGGGGTGTGTCTTATTTGACGCCAAGAGAACAGATACAATCGATGTGTCTCCCTGATGAGTTCTGATCCAGTGGACAAAAGGGCCTAGGAGTAGGCGATACATATAGATCTGCCTTCGAGAGGGATTACGATGGTTCCCTCATGCAGCTAGTGAAAGGTTTTTCATTTTTATAATATACACCTTTTTGTTTTTAATATGATTTCAGATCTTTGCCTAGTCTTTTACTATAATGATGGAAGAATTGTTAACCTACACTTGTTTTCCCCACTACTTAATTGTTCAGCATTATACTGTTTTGTCAATCAGTGGGCGATTGCATCTCTTAGGAGATCCAAGTAAAGGTTGTTCTACACAAGTCTTAGCCGCAGACAATGCTTGAGTTATTGAACAGCAGAGCTGACCACTCAGACTGTTTCATATTTTTTTCTTATCTCCCTTGCATCCTTAAATGGATCCTCAAGCATAGGCTCAAGATTGTCCCTACATTTTATGCTGTTTCATAATGTTTTAATTTTTCAGCAACGTTTTACCTCTCCACACTTTCATTTTATTTTATTTACTACTTTTCGCTGGCTGTTCTGAGTGTGCTCTTGGCTTCTTCTTTGATCCCTTGGTGGTGAGAACACCAGAGAATTACGGCGTGTTGTGTCTCTGTTTGACGCCAAGAGAGCAGATACAATCAGTCATGTCTCCCTGATGAGTTCCGATCCAGCGACGAAAGGCCTAGGACCCCGGTGATACATATAGATCTGCCTTCGAGAGGGATTACGATGGTTCCCTCATCAGCTAGTGAAAGGTTTTCATTTTAATAATATACACCTTTTTTAAATATAATTTCAAATCTTTGCCTAGTCATTACTATAATGATGGAAGAATTGTTAACCTACACTTGTTTTCCCCCACTACTTAATTGTTCAGCATTAAACTGTAGGAGTTAATAGGTAAGTGCTGGCTAACCCATATGAGTCACTTACGTCATAATAATCTAAGTGGAGTACTAAGTAGCTCATATGTGTCCTTTACGTCATCATAACTTAAGTGTGAATCATTTCAGCCATATTCACGAGCTTAAGACGATTGTCTTAATTGCTACTGTCAAGTAAGCATGCCTGGGCTATATATATCCCAGCTGATGTTACCAACAAAAATTTTACACAAATACGTGTCATAGGACAGCCATGATGACTGAAATACATGTTTTGTTGGCTATATTTTTCCTTCATGGTCAACCTTGATGTCCACACACTTCGCTCACAAAACCGTGTGATGTGCACAGAGGCCTGGTAAAAAACGTAGAGAAACGCTATGGAATTAATTCACAAATCGTGTACATTCTGTAAAGAAAAAAAAATAGGACAAATACAATGCGATTTTGACATGTACGTTCTGAGCAAAGGTTTCTGAAATTTGTCACATTTGTGCGAGTTTGCCATACTTATGTTTTCAGAGTTATTATACTGTGGCGTACACGTTTTTCCTTATTCAAATCTGGAAGTGAGTTATTATGACAGAACAAAAAAATGTATTGTGGTCTTTGGTCAGCATGGATGAGCCTGAGCTTTTAATGTTAAGCCGAAGATGAGCACATTTTCTGTATGAACTAAAGGCGAGGGGTGGTTGTTATAGAGGGGAGTGGATTATTTATGGGCAGTACTCTGATGAGGGATGGAGACAAGGTCACATTCCTTTGGTCCTGTATCTGCACTCTGACCTTAGCAATGGCCACTGAATTTTCAAAAATGTTTTTCTACAATACCCATCGGCTTCATCCTATGGTTTTCAACAAATATTAACACATGTTGTATGTATCTGTCTGTGATTGACCTTGCAACAAAGCCCACAGTCCTTTATTTTCGGATATATGTCTCCTTGGACAACTGCCAAATTCTGTAAAACATTGCAGTCTGTGTCATTTCTTAGTTAGGCTTAAATATATCTGAAATTAACAGCGTCTAATATTAGCCTCATTATTTAACTATAGAAATTGTTTTATAGTGCTTACAGTGCAAGGAGCACTCAGGGAAAAATCCACTTTAATTGCCTGATTGCTTAGAACAACAATCATCTCATTGACAATCGCCCCCTCACTCATTACTCTCCTGCTTTGGTGAGTGTATGCACCATCAATACGTGTAAAGCTGATCACTCTATTGGAATAATGTTTATACTCAGACATGTACCTGTATATACTGAATTCTGTATCAATATTTCATACGCTTGTCGTGCTTTCTTCGTTCATTGAGCGCATATTGATGTGTTTTTTTTCCAATCAGCATTTACGGCTTTCAAATATCTATCGTTTGAAATTCACCCGGAATTTGAGCAGGGCACTCGGTGTGAACTCTGCCGAAAGGTGATTAAAAGTCATGTCATTCTAACAGAACTTATGTGCTTATTTTGCAGGTCTTGTGACAAAGTGTTCTAATGCTCGGGCGGGCAGAAAGTCTAGTCATTGCTGTTAAGTCACGTATGTATGTATTCTGCCGTTCAATACGAAGCAGACCGTACACCGTCTAGTTTGAAACAGGAAGACTCACTACTTTGCAATGTGAGGCAGAGACTCACTTACGTACAGTGTGAAACAGACCCACTGCTGTACAGCGTGATGCAGACAGACTCGCTTCTGTATTGTTTGAAGCGGACAGATCCACCCTTGTACAGTGTGAGGTACAATGAGAGAGAGAGAGAGAGAGAGAGAGAGAGAGAGAGAGAGAGAGAGAGCGAGAGAGAGAGAGAGAGAGAGAGAGAGAGAGAGAGGGGGGGGCGCTAATACTTGTTCTCTGAATTTCCTCAGGAATTACGGAAGACACGCGTGCTCAAGCGCTCAGTGGAAGTGCAGCAGTAATACTGCATATTTGGTTGTCAGCTCTAGTCTCCGCACTCTGGGAACAAGCAATTCATTCAAAACAAAGGAGAAACAAAATAATCCCAGTTCTCTTAAAAGGATGTTT
>CM031601.1:69115851-69120851 GCA_018398815.1 Conus ventricosus | reverse complement strand
CGTTATACCCGTTACTAACGGCTATAACAGCCCATAACAGTCTTCTTCTTTATGGAAAATCTCAGAAAGTATTTTGCCGATATTTCTGGAAATGTGAAGGTATGTTCATTATGGGTCATAGATGATGGCCCATGTTTACCAGAATAGCCGTTACAAACGGCTTATAACGGCCCAAAACGGTGTTTCCTCTTTATGGAATATCTCACGCGTGTTCAAGATAAACTGGGAGTACGTTCATATGCTTTGCATCTTGTTCTTTATTGTGTTTCCACATGTGCCTGCCATGATTAGCGCTGCTTTTGCATCCATTAAAGATACGTTGCACTATTTGCCCTAACAGAGCGGGCACAGATGATTGATTTCACTCATTTTACTTTCAGTTTGGAGTGACTGCAGGCGGAAATTGAATCAAAAGCACAGACGTGCCTGTGTATCTGTGCGTGCGTGCGTGCGTGCGTGCATGCAAGTGTGCATATAATTATATGTGTGTGTGTGGGGGGGGGGGGGGGGGCATCTAAATTTGCACTGAAAAAGCAGAGCCCTGTACCATCAGCCTTGATCACGTCTACACCTGGAACCCGGTTACATGTAGAGGCCGTTTGACGTTTTACACGACCGTGGACAGATTCATCAATGGCAGTGATAACACAGGCACCAACCGAACATCTCATGACTACTGCATTTCACTGGGGGCATCATGACTTTGCCTACATGCACACATGACTGGAATCATACATTCCAAACAATAAACAGCAAAACGTGTAAAGGCATTGCACTGCGTTCCGTCGATATATTTACTTCCAATATGCCACTGCACTCTATTTACAGATATTGTATAATCAGTGAAGACAGAACAGTTCTTTATCATACTCTAAAACCCGGTTTCAACATGTCATACTATCTACTTCTATGTGAACCAAAAACGAAATCAAGCGCACTTTCCAGTTTTGATGCGATGTATCAGTCTACGAATTATGAAAGTAAATGTAATCGGAGCCATTATCATTCTAAGATTATTTCCTTGACCAGCACCCCAATTAGACAACACTCAATGACCACATGCCGTGGTGGTCATATGACATACACGTTTTTCCTGTGTGACTCTGTTTTGTACAGAGAGTTTTGTCAAACGAAGTCATCTTGCAGTTTTCCTTCCCGAGGGTCAAACGTCGACAGACACTCTGATTCAGCAGATCATCACGACACTTTAATTCCTTTATTTGCATGCAGTGATCGTCTGACGTTATCATACACCCAGGTGTGCAACTTTGTAGCAGAGTGTCAAGACAGAAGTGATGAAACGTTTGTCATCATTCGCCATGTGTGAACACGTTCTCGTGTTCCAGTGGTCAGTGTGTGCCATACAACAGAGTGTGTGAGCAACGGTTTGACTGTTGGGATGAATCGGATGAGAGCTTTTGTGGACGTTTTGGATCAGAAATAATTGAGGAAATACCATATGTCCCATTCCCTGCGCTGATCACTTTTGACACCATTTCACTGTTTACTTCAATTCCACTGAATCCCAACGACTCATGTCCTGACAGCCATTACCGTTGTCCTGGTGAGTTCAATGACTGTCTGCCTGTCTACACACGGTGCAATGACATGCACGACTGTATCGACCATCAGGACGAAGAGGGATGTGAAGCCATGACATGTCCTGGACTGTTCCGATGCAGAACTTCCAGGATATGTCTGCACAGTGATCATCTATGTGACGGCTGGTCTCACTGCCCTTTGCATGACGATGAATTGATGTGTGAACTGACCTGTCCTTCTAACTGCCAGTGTCAAGGCCACACATTTCAGTGTGGTCAACCATTCCATGCAGCTATCTTCCCTCAGCTCCGTTACTTGGATACCACAGGTTCTGGCATGACACTGTCTGATGTCTGCAACAATACAAATCTGATTCATGTCGTCTTTGCCCACTGTTCTATAAGTCACATACCTAATATGACATTGCCAAATGTGTTGTTCCTCGACCTCAGTGAGAACAACCTGACACAAGTCAGCTTGGCAGCTTTTCTTGGTCTGGAACAACTGGAAACACTGTCGCTGTCTGGGAATCCTCTGACGTCACTCTTTACGGATCAGACTTCTTCTGTCACGCACAACAGACTCACGACCATAGACCTGTCACACACCACACTCACACTTCTTGATGCTCAGGTCTTCTGGCCCTTCCACCGCATAGAGCAACTGACTTTGGCTTTCACTTCCATTCACACTGTCAGCAGCCGTTTTCCCCCCATGCCCCAACTGTCGGAACTGCGCATGGACGGCAGCCCGCTAAAAACGTTTCCGCATGACATTTTCACAAACCTGTTGCATTCATTTTCCATACATACAGAAAATTATAAACTCTGCTGCAACAAGATTCTACCTAGTGGCTTTGATAGCAGGTTTTGCATTGCCCCCAAGGATGAAGTTTCATCGTGTGAAGATTTACTGCAGTCATGGACGTATCGTGTGTTTCTGTGGCTGATCTCCTGTCTGTGCCTGTCCGGTAACATGTTCTGTTTTTGTGCACGACTGTTTGCAAGAAAGACGACCTCTGTCAGTGGGTTCAGTGTGTTCGTCATCACCCTCACCATGGCCGACTTTCTGATGGGGCTCTATGTCACCATTATTGGAGCTGCTGATGAAAGGGTTCGAGGTCAGTATCTCCATTGTGATGACACGTGGAAAAACAGTGTGACTTGTCATGTGGCCGGCTTTTTGTCTCTCCTGTCCAGTGAAGTGTCAGCTCTGATCATTTGCCTCATAACACTGGATCGGTTTATTGTTCTACGTTTTCCATTCAGCACTCTGCGATTTGAAAGAACTTCAGCTTCAGTGGCTTGTCTGTTGAGTTGGTTGGTTGGCTGGCTTTTAGCTGCCTTTCCTTTATTTCCAGTAACAATGCACTGGCAGTTTTACAGTCAGACAGGCATCTGCATTCCGCTCCCAGTTACAAGACAGGAGTTTAGAGGAAGATTTTACTCTGTGGGTGTATTGGTCATCTTCAATTTCACTTTATTCTTGCTCATCTCTTTCGGTCAGACCACTATCTTTTGGTCAGTGCAAAGGAATGCTTTGAAAGTAAACAGCACCAAAGTGTCACAGGACATGTCGATAGCCCGGCGGCTGATCAGTATTGCGGTGACAGATTTCCTGTGCTGGTTCCCCATTGGACTGTGTGGGATGTTGGCACTGACTGATGTTCCAATCCCTGGAGAAGTCAATGTTGCCCTGGCTATATTCGTCCTTCCTTTGAACTCTGCTATTAATCCTTTCATGTATACGTTTAATTCATGGGCAGAGAGACGCAGAAAAAGTAACGAAACAAAATTACTAAAATGGCTGGAGGCTAATACCCACGTGCTATATGACTCTCAAGATATTTGAACGTGTCTTCATGTTCTGTATAAAAGAATGAACACGGATATATGATCTGGTTAAAATTAAAGGTTTGTGTTTATCTACTAATTTGACGTAGAAACGAAACATGCGCATGTTACACAAAAGATGCAAACCTCACTTGGCTCGTCGTTTATTTATTTTCTGGAGGCCATTTTAATTCCCTCCATAGCATGAAGTGTCATCATGTGCCCAAACTAACACATTTTTATAATTTACAATTGATAATAAACATAAAGTAAGACCAAACAGTTTCGTGTTAGGTTTAAAAGACAAAAAATGCTTATTTGCACTGTGTTGTCACAAACGTGTGTGTGTAGGGGTGGGGTGTGTGTGGTGTGTGTGTGGGGGGGGGGGGGAGGGTGAGCACCTGTGTGTGTGTGTGTGTGTGTGTGTGTGTGTGTGTGTGTGTGTGTGTGTGTGTGTGTGTGTGTGTGTGCGTGTGTGTGTGTGTGTGTGTGCGTGCGTGCGTGTGTGTGTACGCGTGCGTGCGCGCGCGCGTGTGTGTGTGTGTGTGTGTGTGTGTGTGTGTGTGTGTGTGTGTGTGTGTGTGTGTGTGTGTGTGTGTGTGTGTGTGTGTGTGTGAGCTCCCGCGAAAGAGAGAGAGAGCGTGTGTCTGTATGTAAATGTGTATACGCGCACACGTGTGTGTCTGCGTATGTATATACGCAGATTTGCGTGCTTGTACCTGTACGTATGTGTGAATGTACTTCCATACATGCACGTCTGTGTGTGTATGTTTGTGCATGTGTTCGTGTTTTTGTGTGTCTCTGTCCATGTGTGTGGGAGAGAGAGAGAGAGAGAGTTGACACTTTGACACTGATATTTTATTGTCATTACCAAAGAGATCTTTTGACAAGGAGAGAGAGAGAGAGAGAGAGAGAGAGAGAGAGAGAGAGAGAGAGAGAGAGAGAGAGAGAACTCTGAACTCTGAAATTTAATGATTACAGGCCAACAGCCCCTTTCATGGGGGAACACAAAATCATACCTCACTTCTAAAGAACATACAAACAGGGAAAACTCTAATCACAGAGAAAACATAACTTTGACTGGACAGACATATAGTATGGGCTGTACATGATTTATATAATCAGGATATTTCTGATTCATGTGTTTGTATTGTCGATGAATGCTTGTCTAATTTTGAAGGCAGAGACTAGGAATTTTGCCAAATTGACTATTTGATCGGGCAGCTCAGTAGTAAATACACCAATCAATTTGCTTTCCAAATTCTCACCCGCAGTCACGTCAAATTTATGCAACTTTCTGATCTGATTGTACAATGGGCACTTGAACATAAAATGAATTTCGTCTTCTTGCAGATATAAACATACAGGGCATGTCGTGTTTTCAGCTGTAGGCGAAAAGCGAAATCTGTGTACATTTAATTGGGACACACCCATTCTAAATTGTGCCAGAACATTCCTGTAATTTTCTACATACAGAATACTGATATATTTTTCTCGAGAAAACATGTGTTTCAGTTTACTATACATGGACAACCGTGGACTGATATCCAAATGGTTTTGCCATTGATGGCAGAAATTACTAAATAATCTGAATTTTAATTCTTTTATGAATCCCATTTCATTACC
>CM031601.1:69105851-69110851 GCA_018398815.1 Conus ventricosus | reverse complement strand
TAAATGAAATCACCAACACTCGTAATAGTAGTCTTAATAGAACAGGCTAGCAACATGGACATTTTGAATAGAGAAGGGTGTTTGTAATATTTAGCTGGAATCAACTCAAAGCGCAACTTCTCGTACAATGGACAAATCAGTAGAAAATGAAGCTCAGTTTCCGGTGCTTCCTTACAGTGTGGACAGAAAATGTCATGGTTTCTATATTGCGATTAGTATATCGTAAAAGTGGCACCGTAAAGGCGACATTCCTAACCGAAACCTTGAAAGTAACCTGCGGATGTTAACATGTTTAATTACACAGAGGTAGGAACTTCGAACAAGAGACTGGTTATATGACCGATAAACATCGTACAATTCATGCGATTCAATAGCTGAATGCCAGTCTTGGATGTAACAATTCTACAATGAAAGCTTTCACATTGCCAACACTTTGCATTTCCTATACAATTCCAAACCCGAATCTATAAAGAACATAGCAAACATTAGTTGTCCAGGTAATATAATTTTGATTCTGCAGATGCAGCAACATATCATAAGCTTTTTTCGGGAGTCTGTTATTATCCATACAAGCAACACGAAGCCAAAATCTGATGTATTTTGCATAAGTATTAACATAAAGAGGGTGTCTTCCAGATTCGCCATACACTAAGTGCCTAGGAGCCTTTGGACTTACACCAAGAAATCTTTTAATAGCAGCTAAGTGCACCCTTTCAATTTGTTCCTGGTTAGATGACAGTCCCCAAATCTCTGCTCCATAAGTTAAGATAGGCTGTATTTGGCATCGAATAGCTTAAAGAAAATACCGGAGAATGTTCACTATTGACCATAGCATTCTGTTGATAGCAGTTAATCCTTTCTTTGCTCTGTTTGCTAGGTCACACATAGTTGCTTGGAAAGATAATCTTGTAGTCAGTGTTATACCAAGATACTTATACATGTTGACAGCGGAAAGCTGAGCACCACCAAAAGTCCAATTTTCATTCGAAGCAAGGTAACCCCATTCCTGAATACAACAATATTTGACTTTTCCAGATTCACAAGTAAATCTAAACGTTTTGAAGTATTATACAAGACATTCAGTTGGGTTGCAAACCAATGACAGTATCGGAAAATAATGCAACATCATCAGCAAATGACAGAATTAAAAGTTCAATGAGGTCTGGAGAAAGCTGAATACCATGTCTACCAAAAGTGTTAATATCTTTAGTTAATTCATTGATGAATAGTGAAAAAAGCACAGGTGAACACACCTCACCTTGTTTTAGTCCCCGTGGGCATAGAGAAAAGTGTCAGTAGGTCACCACTAGTTCGAACACAAGTCTTCACAACATTATACACACTTTGCAATGCTTTCAAGAATTTTCCATTAAGACCATTAACAAAGAGAACCTTCCATAATTTATCCCTACCTACTAGGTCAAAAGCCTTCCTAAAGTAAATAAATGCGACATAAAGCTTCCTGTGTCTTAACAACTGCTTCTGAATCATTGCCAGTAAAGTGAAAATGTGATCTGTTGTACATCGTTTGTCACGAAAACCAGCTTGCTCCTCCCCAAGAATGTTGTTCATTTCAATCCATTTGGTTAACCTTCTATTGAGAACAAAGCTATATATTTTACTACAAATGTTCAACAAAGAGATTCCACGGTGTTATCTGGACAATTTCTATCACCCTTCTTAAATAGTGGTTGCAAGATAGAGACTGACCAATCTTCCGGAAACAAACCCTCATCAAAATTGTATTGAAAAATTTAACAAGGAAAGGCATAATGACTTGTCTACTGTACTTATAAAACTCTCCAATAAGCTTATCTGGGCCAGCTGCCTTATTACTCTTTATTGCTCGAATTGCAGCTTCAATTTCGGTAACAGAAATAGGTTGATTCAAAAAGTCGCAATCAGTATGTACGGGTTCCCTATCATAATATTCATCAAAATCTGAACTGGTGTTTAATTCAACAGGTAAGTCATTAAAAACACCTTTAAAGTGATTATGCCACTGTTCACTAGAAATCAACCCTGACCTTGAGTTCTTGGTCTAACTGAACGAACAATTTCCCAGAATTTCTTTGAGTCATTTATATTACTTTGTAACGATGCAATAATATTTTCATTATGTAGCTTCCTTTCTGTCTTAACAATTCCTTATACTCTACTCCTTTTCTGGCCATAGGCAAGTCTATCATTATCGTCATTAGTTCTATGAAACTTGTTTATCTGTGTTCGTAATACTTTTCTGCTTTGTTTACATTCAAGGTCGAACCAAACTTTTTCTCATACCTATGCCAAATCTAATAGTTTTCATCATGCATTCACCAGCATACACAAAGCATTCATTGAACTTGGACAAGGCTTGATTAATGTTAACATCAACAAGGTCAGCAGCTTCACTAACTAATGATGAGACATGGTCAAAGTTCATACGTTCATGAAAAGTAGCTGAACTTTCTTCACCCCATTCGTACTTACTAACAGAAACAACTTGGTGAGCATCATTGTCAATAACAGGTAAACAGTCAGCACTATCAGACAGTGAGAAAAACAAACAACAATAGCATGCTTAGTTTCTATTAACGGTCTTACATTAAGGCACTGACAATGAGGAAGTAAGGAACTTGAGGCAATCATATAATCAATTTACGCTAGAACCACTATCAGATACATAAGTAAAGTCACCTGGACACTTCAATGCTTTCAGACCATTAAGAATACACAGATCAATTCATGACATACATTTAACAAATATCGACCAAAAGGGTTTACCATAGTATCCTTGGAGATTCTCGGAAAGGGTTCCTCACTTAGGGACGCATCCATATCATATGACATATAATTTTCTACAAATACTTCTTTTACGTCATCAATGGGGTCACAATTACTCAGGTTAAGTAGGCCAGTTCTTGAATTTAAGTCACCACAAATTATCATTGGTAACCACCCAGTTTCTCTAGAAACTTCCAACAAGCATTCTTCTAACAAGGATATGCCGTTATAGATATCTGTTTCTTCATAGTATTTAGAACCTTCAGGTGGGAGATAAGCACCTATTATCAAACAGTCCGAGTTCAATCCAAGAAGGCGGCGAGAGAGAGAGAGAGAGGAGAGAGAGAAGAGAGAGAGGAGAGAGAGAGAGAGAGAGAGAGAGAGAGAGAGAGAGAGAGACAGACAGACAGACAGACAGACAGAGAGAGACAGAGAGAGGAATGAGTGTAAATAGAAGGAAAGTAACTGTAACTCCCATACTGAAACATTTTAAGGTACATAACTCTCCAGTAATTCTCTTCACGGCACAAAGTCACAGAGCGCGTCATGCAGAAAAAAGAAAAAAAAAAAGAAAAAAAAAAGCACAGAGAACAATGAAAGAGACCAGGAAAGCACTAAGAAAAGCACAGAGAACAATGAAAGAGACCAGGAAAGCACTAAGAAAAGCACAGAGAACAATGAAAGAGACCAGGAAAGCACTAAGAAAAGCACAGAGAACAATGAAAGAGACCAGGACAGCACTAAGAAAAGCAAACAAACAAACGAGCAATCCAACAGGTAGAAGTTCTCACTTCCTGGTAAAATGGTGCTCCTACATTAACGAGGTCAACAGAAGATTGGAAGGGGCGTGTTGGTCACCACGGCATTAAGTGGCAGAGCAACTGGACACTGCTCCTACTTCTAACTCCTTCCAATCCACTGACCACAGCACCCATCAGTTCTTCCCCATCCTTTTCTTTTTATCGTGGATTTCTTCTGCCCTCTCTCTCTCTCTCTCTCTCTCTCTCTCTCTCTCTCTCTCTCTCTCTCTCTCTCCTCTCTCTCTCTCTCTCTCTCTCTCAGATTGGAAGAATAGGCTCTGCCTAAAATCTCAATCCTGGATCTAATGAAAGTTTTCTGAGTTCTGAGCTCTCTCTCTCTCTCCTCTCTCTCTCTCTCTCTCTCTCTCTCTCTTCTCTCTCTCTCTCTCTCTCTCCCAGACTGGAAAAATAGGCTCTGCCTAAAATCTCAATCCTGGATCGAATAAACGTTTTCTGATCCCCCCCCCCTCTCTCTCTCTCTCTCTCTCTCTCTCTCTCTCTCTCTCTCTTCTCTCTCTCTCTCTCTCTCTCTCTCTCTCTCTCTCTCTTTGTCCATTTCCAGCTATTAGGTCACAGAATCTATGATACTATTCGAGTTCTTCGTACGCAAGCTTCTCCTCCAGGGGCTCAGTTCAAATCATGTTGAGTTCGCACAGCGTTTCAGGCAAAACAGCCTACCGTGTTGTTGTCGTTGTTGTTGTTCTTGTTGTTGTCGTTGTCATTATTGTTGTTGCTTTTAGTGAGCGAAATGACACAAAAAATACACAAACATATCTGTGGAAACATCAAAAACTAGTGTCGAAATATAAAAAAAACCTTAAATGACATGCGTGAGCTTTAATATTCCACTACAGAACTGAAGATTGTATATTGGCGTGGACAATATTAGTACTGGCTGGGCTTTGTTTGTTTGTTCGAATGTATGTTTATTTGTCTGTTTGTTTGTGTGTATTTGTCTGTTTGTTTGTTTGTTTGTTTATTTAAAGCCCTTCAGACTGTTCACTGTTAGTATCCGGAAGAGCAGAGGGATGGCCTACTGGGGATGTTTTGTTACAAAATGGTGCAGCCAGGGTCAGACGGTGCGGACCGACTGGCGATCTCATCTTTCAGCAGCTCCATCTGGCGGTTGTAGTGGTCCAGCATCCTCTTGGACTCCTCGTCTTTCTTAGCCATCAGTTCTCTCATGAAGGCCTCCTTCTCCTCATTCAGCTGATACAGTCGCGCGATCTCCTCCTGACGCTGGCGGCTGTACTCCTGCTCCTGGCGTTTCTCCGTGTCCTGAAGCTGCTTCCGAAGTGCCTCCATCTGCTCCTTCTGCTGCTCTTCGTCCACCTGCTTGGCTTGGAGCTGACTGGCCAGTTCCTGCAGTCTTCGTTCCGTCTCTTTCCGCTGCGCCTCCATGGCTGCCTCCCTCTCCTTCTCCTTGCGGTCGAA
>CM031601.1:69100851-69103351 GCA_018398815.1 Conus ventricosus | reverse complement strand
GAAATAAAGTAAGAAAGACAGACAGAAGGAAAGAAAGAAAGTAAAGCAGAAAGACAGGCGTAAGAAAGACAGGCCGTAAGGAAGACAGAAGGAAAGGAAAATGGCAGGAAGACAGAATGAAAGGAAGGCAGTAAGTAGGAAGAAGGAATGGAGAGAAGTAAAGATGGAAGAAGGAATGAGAGCAGAAAGATGGCAGAAGGAATGGAGAGCAGTAAAGATGGTAGAAGGAATGGAGAGCAGTAAAGATGGAAGAAGGAATGGAGAGCAGTAAAGATGGAAGAAGGAATGGAGAGAGGTAAAGATGGAAGAAGGAATGGAGAGCAGTAAAGATGGAAGAAGGAATGAGAGAGCAGTAAAGATGGAAGAAGGAATGGAGAAGAGGGAATGGAGAGCAGTAAAGATGGAAGAAGGAATGGAGAGAGTAAAGATGGAAGAAGGAATGGAGAGAGAAAGATGGAAGAAGGAATGGAGAGAGGTAAAGATGGAGAAGGAATGGAGAGCAGTAAAATGGAAGAAGGAATGGAGAGAGGTAAAGATGGAAGAAGGAATGGAGAGCAGTAAAGATGGAAGAAGGAATGGAGAGAGGTAAAGATGGAAGAAGGAATGGAAGAGAGTAAAGATGGAAGAAGGAATGGAGAGCAGTAAAGATGGAAAAGGAATGGAGAGAGTAAAGATGGAAGAAGGAATGGAGAGCAGTAAAGAGGAAAGGAATGGAGAGAAGTAAAGATGGAAGAAGGAAAGGAAGGAAGAGTAAAGATGGAAGAAGGAATGGAGAGCAGTAAAGATGGAAGAAGGAATGGAGAGAGGTAAAGATGGAAGAAGGAATGGAGAGAGGTAAAGATGGAAGAAGGAATGGAGGCAGTAAAGATGGAAGAAGGAATGGAGGAGGTAAAGATGGAAGAAGGAATGGAGAGAGGTAAAGATGGAAGAAGGAATGGAGAGCAGTAAAGATGGAAGAAGGAATGGAGAGAGGTAAAGATGGAAGAAGGAATGGAGAGAGGTAAAGATGGAAGAAGGAATGGAGGCAGTAAAGATGGAAGAAGGAATGGAGATAGGTAAAGATGGAAGAAGGAATGGAGAGCAGTAAAGATGGAAGAAGGAATGGAGGAGTAAAGATGGAAGAAGGAATGGAGAAGCAAAGATGGAAGAAGGAATGGAGAGCAGTAAAGATGGTAAGAAGGAATGGAGAGCAGTAAAGATGGAAGAAGGAATGGAGAGCAGTAAAGATGGAAGAAGGAATGGAGAGCAGTAAAGATGGAAGAAGGAATGGAGAGAGTAAAGATGGAAGAAGGAATGGAGAGCAGTAAAGATGGAAGAAGGATGAAAGAGTAAGAATGGAAAGAAGGAAGAGGAAGAGGAGAGATGGAAAGGAATGGAGAGCAGTAAAGATGGAAGAAGGAATGGAAGCATTAAAATGGAAGAAGGAATGGAGAGAGGTAAAGAAATGGAAGAAGGAAGGAGAGAATGAAGAAAGATGGAAGAAGGAATGGAGAGCAGTAAAGATGGAAGAAGGAATAGGAGAGCAGTAAAGATGGAAGAAGGAATGGAGAGAGGTAAAGATGGAAGAAGGAATGGAGAGCAGTAAAGATGGAAGAAGGAATGGAGAGAGGTAAAGATGGAAGAAGGAATGGAGAGCAGTAAGATGGAAGAAGGAATGGAGAGAGGTAAAGATGGAAGAAGGAATGGAGAGCGGTAAAGATGGAAGAAGGAATGGAGAGAGGTAAAGATGGAAGAAGGAATGGAGAGAGGTAAAGATGGAAGAAGGAATGGAGAGCAGTAAAGATGGAAGAAGGAATGGAGAGCGTAAAGATGGAAGAAGGAATGGAGAGAGGTAAAGATGGAAGAAGGAATGGAGAGCAGTAAAGATGGAAGAAGGAATGGAGAGAGGTAAAGATGGAAGAAGGAATGGAGAGAGGTAAAGATGGAAGAAGGAAGGAGAGCAGTAAAGATGGAAAAGGAATGGAGAGAGGTAAAGATGGAAGAAGGAATGGAGAGCAGTAAAGATGGAAGAAGGAATGGAGAGCGTAAAGATGGAAGAAGGAATGGAGAGAAGAAAGATGGAAGAAGGAATGGAGAAGAGGAATAGAGAGGTAAAGAAGGAAGGAAGGAGAGTAAAGATGGAAGAAGGAATGGGAGAGCAGTAAAGATGGAAGAAGGAATGGAGAGCGGTAAAGATGGAAGAAGGAATAGAGGCAGAAAGATGGAAAGAAGGAATGGAGAGCAGTAAAGATGGAAGAAGGAATGGGAGCAGTAAAGATGGAGAAGGAATGGAGAGAGTAAAGATGGAAGAAGGAATGGAGAGAGGTAAAGATGGAAGAAGGAATGAGAGCGGTAAAGATGGAAGAAGGAATGGAGAGAGGTAAAGATGGAAGAAGGAATGGAGAGAGGTAAAGATGGAAGAAGGAATGGAGAGCAGTAAAGATGGAAGAAGGAATGGAGAGAGTAAAGATGGAAGAAGGAATGGAGAGAGGTAAAGATGGAAGAAGGAATGGAGAGCAGT
>CM031601.1:69083351-69088351 GCA_018398815.1 Conus ventricosus | reverse complement strand
CCCCCATGGACTCACCGATACTGGTGACCCCGACGGAACCAAACCAAGGCCACAGACGTGGAGAGGACATCGAAACTGAGGTCACCATGAGAGCAGGGCATGAAGGGCCACAGAATTTGAGACTATTTTTTTATGCTGATCGATGAGAATGAGGATGATTAAGATGATGCTACGGATTTCCGTTTCGCTCTGACAGGGCTGTACTCCACGCTTCCATTCATAATATATCCCGGCTTCAACCAGGCCCGAGAGATACAGGCACCTGCAGTGTTGGTCAGGAAATTTGAGCAACACTCTCAGAAACGCATCCATTAAGTGGATGAAACTCGACTGTGTGGTCCCAGTCTTCCCAACTGAGTCCGCAGCAACTCAACTCTGGGTAGGAGCCGGTCGGGGCAGAAAAACCCACATGACTTCTGATGGGATTCGAACCCACGACCTCCCAGCCAGGAGTCCGCGACGCTAACCACTTCACCACGGCGGCTGGTCTACTTTTTCTTCTTTGTTTTTCTTCTTTCATTCTTTGTTTTCTTTATTTTTCAGTGGTGCATCCATTCTCCTACTTTTCCACTCTGTTTCAGTCTTTGTTTGGTTGGTCTCTCTCTCTCTCTCTCTCTCTCTCTCTCTCTCTCTCTCTCTCTCTCTCTCTCTCTCTCCTATGCAGACTTTTTTCACCCTGTACTACTTGTGTGTGCCATCACTGACTGTTCAACCTCCGAATGCATTCTTGTATAAGGACAAAGCATGCTAACGTTTTAAATAACGTTTGTTTGCTGGTAGTATTTTACCTCGATGTCTGCTTTTTTTCATATCTACTTTTCTTTCAAGTGAAAATGAGGATGATGAAGATAATGTTACGTGAACCCTACTTCCATTCTGGTCAGACACATTACGACATGGCAATATGCTTTCTTTCTTGGTGTAGCCTAGCGGCAACCAGGCCTAGCAAATACAGACACCTGCAGTGTTGGTCAGAAAAATTTGCGCAGTGTAGCTAGAGACTCATGCATTAAGTGGCTGGAACACGTCTCTCCATAATAGTTATCATAGCACACTGGACTTGCCCAGGAGCCGGCGAGGACCGAACCTTTCCACCGATCAACACCTTTGACTGGAATCGAACTGATGACCTGTCAGTCCGCAACTCATGACGCTAACCACCGCGGAACACTTTGCGCCATTTTGTATGACTATTCGTGTCAAAATCTGCAGAGACAATTTGAATGTTCTGTAGAAACCAAATTTGCTGAATTCGTTGATCGGAAAACTTTGTTATAGATTATCGGCTGATTTGCAGTCGCTGAGACACGGAGTTTAGCCACCCTCCGATAGGTCTTAGACAGACTACAGAAAATAGTGCTAGTCACTTCATTTCAATTTCCCCCACATCATACAGTGAAGTCAAGACACTGAGTCTCGCTCAGATAGTACACAGCAGACAAGACAGAATGTTCAGCCACATCCCGTTCTGTCTTCCCTTAGATCATGGACTGCCCAGGGCTGTTCGACACGCGCCGAACTCACGAGGAAATCTCGGCGGATATCGTCAAAGCCGTGGCCTGCATGCATCCGGGTCCTCACGCCATCCTCTACGTCATCCGTCTGGGGCGGTACACGGAGGAAGAGCACGAGGTGTACACCCGCCTCAAGGCGCTCTTCGATCACCACGTGACGAATTACGTCATCGTGGTCTTCACCGGAGGGGATGTGTTGGAAAGGAGGGGAAGGAGTTGGAGGAGGTCCTGCACAAAGTTCCCGGCAGTCTGCGGAAGGTACTGTTCTCCCCACAGCACGCTCTTTGCCATGGTTTCAGGGATTCCATAAAGTCTCACCTCCTCTCCACCCCTTTCCCACCTAACCTCCCATCGATTTCCGATTCCTTTTTTGATTCTGGAAGGAAAAAAAAATTATAGAGCAAGTAATCACAAAATAAATGAATTTTAAAAAATGGGCGCTTTGTACCATAATCCCCCTTTCCCCCTCCCTCATCACCCCTCTGCATTTGACACTGGCAGACTGCATACAATAATGTTGTTGACATGGAGATCAGAAAACTCTGGCTTAACGCTTCACCCTGCGACCGCTGTCCAGACTGGAATCCTTCACGCTGAGACTGAGACGGCAGCGCCTTCACCAGTCCTACTATAATATCCAAATCTTAGATTTAATGCTGCCGTTCACATGCTAGGGACGACTGCAGGGGGGTGAGGGTTTGATAGTGGATAATTCATATCCGCAGGTCTATACTTTCTTAAAGCCAGCCACGCACTTCGAAGATCAAGTAGTGATAGATCCTGCGCATCGTTTCTCTGTTCGGTGAGTTATGGAAACAAGAAGATTTCCAAGCATGTACCAGAACACTACACCTCGGGTAGAAGATGACAATGCTCTGCAAAGGCCCGGAAACCTTGGGTGGCAATAGAGGACAGAAGAGGGGCGATGTGGGGATGACGCAGGGTGAGGTCGGGCTGGGTACTGAAGGTCAGAAGATGATGTGACGCGGTGTCAACTTGCTTTCTCCACCACTGGGTCACACAGGTGGGACGGTGGGACAGTGGGACAGTGGGACGGGTGGGACGGGTGGGACAGGTGGGACGGGTGGGACGGGTGGGACAGGTGGGAGAGGTGGGATGAGGTGGGACGGTGGGACAGGTGGGACGGGTGGGACGGGTGGGACAGGTGGGACGATTCGCTCTAGTTCAGGTCGTGTGGCCCCTGCCAGCCGCTTCCGTTCTTCCTGTTTAGTGGCATGTCGGATGAATCCCCCCATTCTCACCCCTATCTCTTCGCGCTCTCCTCCCGCACCCCCCTCCCCCCCCCCCCCCCCCCCCCCCCCCCCCCCCCCCCCCCCCCCCCCCAAAAAAAAAAAATCAAATGTAGGTAAAGATCTACTGCATGCTTGTTTGGCTGCAGGAAGATTTCAAGATTTCAGACCGGACACTGCTTTTACTGCTGAACGAGCGCGCGCGCATGTGTGTGTGTGTGTGTGTGTGTGTGTGTGTGTGTGTGTGTGTGTGTGTGTGTGTGTGTGTGTGCTGCGTGCGTGTGTGCGTGTATGTGTGTGTGTATGTGTGTGTGTGTGTGTGTGTGTGTGTGTGTGTGTGTGTGTGTATGTGTGTGTGTGTGTGTTTGTGCTGCGTGCGTGCGTGCGTGTGTGCGTGTATGTGTGTGTGTGTGTGTGTGTGTGTGTGTGTGGTGTGTGTGTGTGTGTGTGTGTGTGCATGTGTCTGCGGTGTGTGTGCGCGCACGCGCGTGTATGAGTGTACCTGCCTGAGCGTGCTCGAGCTCTCATCTATGCACATAACAGTATTATGCGCTCATGTGTGAGTATGAGCATACGTTCGTTTGTGCACGCATGTGTTTCTAGCATCCTACGCAATAGTAGACCTAGTAGCAGGGGGAGCGAAACGAGTCAAAAGGGCGGATGGGTGTTGTGTCCCTGCAGGTCCTAGAGGAATGCCAGCAACGGGTGGTAGCTTTCAACAACGTGGCGCACGACACGCAGCCCTACGTGCAGCAGTTGCTGCAACAGGTGGAACGGCTGCTGCACAGCAACGGGGGCGGCTTCTACACCTGTCCCCGCTACGCCGAGGTGGGCAGGGGGGTGGAGGAGGAGGTGACTCGACGCCTGATGGAGATGGAGAGACAGCACCTGGCTCACAAGCCTTACGTACAGGTGAGACAGCACCTGGCTCACAAGCCTTACGTACAGGTGAGACAGCACCTGGCTCACAAGCCTTACGTACAGGTGAGACATGGTAAGACGACAGGAGACAGCACCTGGCTCACAAGCCTTACGTACAGGTGAGAGATGAAGAGACAGAGACAGCACTGGCTCACAAGCCTTACGTACAGGTGAAGGAAGAGGGTGGTGTGTGTGGGGCGAGGGTGGGGTGGGGTGGGTGGGGTGGGGGAGTTAGGGGGTGGTCGGCGGGTGAGAGGGGCGGAGGGGGTGAGAGGCAGAAAGAGGTGCGTGTCGTGAAGGGCTCGGAGCCAGCATAAAAAGCGCGCAGCATGAAGCGGAGGTTTAGGCGTCATAGAGCCTGCGCGTCTTTCATCGTAGAAGAGTGTAACTTACGTACCCATAAGCGCGCACTACTAATGATTTCTGAAGACGGAAAATCTCTCTGGGTTTTTTTTTCCCCGAACAGTCTATCTTGTTATTTCCAATTATTTTTAAGCATCATGGAGATTGCATACGATTGTGTGTGCGTGCGTTCAAAGGATACTGAAACGTGAATTCATCTTAAACAACTAAACCAATCATTTTGTGGAGACAGTGAAAAAAAACAACCAACCAACCAACCAAACAAAAAAAAAACAAGATGCAAAGCATATAAACGTACTCCCAGTTTATCTTGAATACGCATGGAGGGGGGGGGGGGGGGGGGCTGAAAACCGTCACAATCGAACATGCGTCATAATATATTTGACGTCACTCAAAACGTAATTTTCTAACGCGTTATCGTTACTGAACGTCATCCCCTCCAAAAGATCAGCAGCTGAGATATCAATAATAAAGAAAACCCGTTTTGGGCCGGTACAGCCGTTAGTAACGGCTATTCTGATCAAATGAAACATTGGGCATCATCCGTGACCCATAATGAACAAACCTAACAAATTTTCAGAAATTTCGGCTCAGAAGTTTTGTCTGGAGCGAGTGGAACACATTTTGACCACGGACAGACAGACACACACACACAGACAGCATTTCTTCGTTCCCATTCTAAAGTACTCCCTGTTCTATAAGAACTGGGGGTACGAAAACAGTAGTTGAGGCCCTTGGCTGATGTGTAGGTGACGGGGTGGGAGAGGGGAAAGGAGAGGGACAACTGTGGGTAGGACAGGACGAGTGACCGCCAGGTCCACCAACGTCACTCACAGATCACCGATAGAACAAATCTTGTGCGCGGTGGAGAAGGGTGGAACAAAGCTGTGAGAGGGAGAGGGGCGGGTGGGTGGTGGGGGGGGGGGGGGGGCTCAGTCAGTCAGTCAGTAAA
>CM031601.1:69060851-69073351 GCA_018398815.1 Conus ventricosus | reverse complement strand
TGTCGCTGAGACAGGGGAGACTCTGTCTGTCTGTCTCTCTCTCTCTCTCTCTCTCTCTCTCTCTCCGAGATGAATTTGTAAAGCCGTCAAACAATGAACAACTTTCTAGTTCATACAAAATCCAGGTCCATAGAAGAATCGTCTTCTGTTAAGCCATGCTGTCATTTGTATCAAACAGCCAATAAATATTTGTTCTAAACAACTTTGAACTTCAACAATATTCACATAGACACAGTTTACTCGAAAATTAAATTACATTACAAGCAATATTTCATTGAAAGACATCTGGTCCAATTATTTTGAAAAATATTGTTTGTACGTGTTTTAACGTTGCTAGATATCCCTCCTGTAACTGGTTCCGTTAATCTTTTTAAGTATAGTCTGTCAACTTTAGAATTATAGAATTTGACAAAAGAAACCGTGTGTTCTATCCTTATACTAGCATTAATTTATTTCATCCAGCCTGGTTTTAAATTAGGTTTTACCATATATTACTGACCAACTTAGTTGATTACTGGCTTAGCAACGTAACAACGTTTTCGCCGGTGTCTTTTTTTCTCTCTCTGTAAATACTGCTACGGCATTAAATATAACTAATTACACACACTCTCTCTCAAGAAACAATGATGATAATTAGCCTGCCTAATGTCCTTTTAAAAATCGTGACTTCGTTTTCATAGCAGAAATCAATTTATGTCAGTTAAGGTGTCAGTATCTTTCCTTTTATTCATTAAATATGGAGCTCTCAAGGATACGTCCTTAACCATCTTTTATTCTAGTCATATATACTTTCTCGTGCTCTTTGTTTCATAGAGAACCATGCACTACGCTATGTTATGTCTATGCCCCTGGAGCTTTTTTCTTTCTTTTCTTTTTTCTTTTTGTTTCTTTTAACATCACATGTATTTGTACCACTTTACCGTTTTCCACTTGATTGAGGACAATTTGTGAAAAAAATAGTTCGTGATCGTTCCGCTTTCAAAACAAAACAAACTCATCCATTGGTGTTCTCTCGCCGATTCATCTCAGGCATGGCATCTTCACATCCTGACAGCAGCCTGGGGGAGGGGGGGGGGGGGACACAGAGAGAAATCACAGGCTGTCAAACTGTCAAATGTACAACTGATACAGACGCCAAGAGTGGTGATTTACTGCCATCTTAAAATAAGTCTTAGCACCACACCACTGGACGGGAGGGCGCCGTCTCCTTCACTTTACCGCTTCCTATCTTTTCTCCCCCAGCGACCAAGGTTTACAAGGACTTGCCGTCATTCACATTTCCACAGTAGTCCGTCCTGCCGTGAAGCTCTCCTCTTTGGGCGTGGTTGTGCTGTGGGTGTCCCGTTCAGTTGGTGACAGGCCAGGTTTCCTCCCCGACCCGTGGCATTCTCTCGGACTGGTCTCTCAAGTATCTGGCCCACGAGAGTGCCGGGTCTGCATGCTGCGAAACCGTGGTGCTGGTGGTGGTGGTGGTGGTGTCCCCCGTCCTCTGGCGCCCTGGAGACGGCGAAGGCTCTGTCGGCTGGAACATCGCCGCCACCAACGCCATCACCACTCATCACTGTTACCAGTATTATCGTTGACATGTTTGTCCACCCGTACGATGAGAACAATGATCTGTTAGGTAGGTTAGCCCTCTAGTTATTAGTCACTGGCAATCTCTAAACACAAGAATTAAGCAAGCAAGCAAGCAAGCAAGCAAGCAAGCAAGCAAACACACACACACACACACACACACACACACACACACACACACACGCACACACACGGGAAAACGCGCGCGCACGAGTATGCGCGCGCTGCGCCACACCACACACACACACACAACACACACACACAACACACACACGAGACAAACATTGGTAGCTGGTTTAAAAACCCTTTTGCATACCGATATGGGACGTTTTACTCTAACCAAACCACATAATCCCCATTCTGAGTTATTGTTAATTTTTTTAAAAGGGAGGCCCACAAAAAGGTCTTGGAAAGGGAAAAATTTTTCTTACGTCGATTTTTTGCTCCACCCTGTATTCTTTTCATTTTCCCGAGCTGTTCAAAAGGTGTTGGAAGTCATGATAAAGCTCGAAGTCCTTTAACGGCAGTCAGAATGGTGGTAAATTTTAAAATTTCCCCAACACTTTGGCTTTGCGTTCTTCGGGAAAGCACAAAAACCTTATTGTTTTAGCCCAAAAAAAAACCTCATGGATCATCATTACAAATAAAACAAGAAAAAATTTCGGTGAAATCGACGTAAAACCTCATTAAAAAGAAACTTTCAGGGGGGAAGAAAATTTTTTATTAACGCTAAAATTTAAAATTTTAAAACGGTTAATCTTTCTCTCTCCTCTCTCTCTCTCTAATCGATATAACACATGACTATCCTGCCATTCGAGTCACATATAAATGACGTCAGCGTTTTTACAACGTTGGGGAGAAGGGGAAGGGGGAGAACACGTACTGATTTCCCACCTGGGGTTCTTTTCCCGTTTGCCTCGCACTCCCCACACCGTACTGTCGCGAGACAGGGAGCTCTGTCTGTCTGTCTCTTCTCTCTCTTCTCCTCTCTCTCTCCCCGAGATGTTTTTTGAAAAGCCGTAAAACAATAAAAACTTCTGTCATCAAAAACCAGGTCCATGAAGAATCGTCTTCTTTTAAAAGCCATCGTCATTGTATCAAACAGCCAAAAAATTTTGTTCTAAAAACTTGAACTTCAAAAAATTTTCACTAGACCGATACTCGAAAAAAAATTTCCATTACAAGCTTTTTCATTGAAAGACTTTGGGCCCAATTTTTTGAAAATTTTGTTGACGTGTTTTTAACTTTTGCTAGATACCCCTCCTGTAAGGGTTTCCTTTAAATCTTTTTAAGTTAGTCTTCAACTTTGAATTTAGTTTTGACAAAGAAACCGTGTGTTCTTCCTTATCTAGCTTTTTTTTTCATCCCCCGGTTTTTTATTTGGTTTTACCATATATTTGACCAATTTAGTTTTAGGGCTTGAACGTACAACGTTTCCCCGGTGCTTTTTTTCTCCTCTGTAAATATGCAGGCATTAAAAAACAATTACACACACTCTCTCTCAAGAAACAATGTGTAATTAGCCCCAAAGCCCCTTTTAAAATCTGACTTTTTTTCAAGCAAAAACAATTTATTCAGTTAAGGTGTCGTTTTTTTTCCTTTTATCTTAAAATAGGGACCCCTTCGGGGATACGCCCTTTAAACCCCATTTTTTATTCTAGTCATATTATTTCTGTGTTTTGTTTCATAGAAAACCTTGCACTCGCTAGGTTATGTCTATGCCCTGGAGCTTTTTCTTTTTTTTCTTTTTTCTTTTTGTATTTTTTAACTCCATGTATTTGTCCCTTTTCCGTTTTCCAATTTTTGGGAAAATTTGTGAAAAAATGTTCGTGATCGTTCCGTTTTCAAAACAAAAAAAAAACTATCATTGGTGTTCTCTCGCGATTCATTAGGCATGGATCTTAAAACCCCTGACAGCAGCGGGGGGGGGGGGGGGGGGCCAGAGAAAAATCACAGGCTTCAAACTGTCAAATGTCAATATACAGACCCCAAAGAGGGGTGATTTCCTGCCATCTTAAAAATAAGTTTAGCACCACCCCATGGGGGGACGCCGTCCCCCTTCACTTTCCCCTTCCTATCTTTCTCCCGCAGCGCCAAGGTTTACAAGGACTTCCCGTCTTCAATTTTCCCAGTAGTCCGTCCTGCCGTGAAGCTTCCTTTTTGGGCGTTGGTTGTGCTGGGGTGCCCGTTCAGTTGGTGACCCCCCGGTTTCCCCCCCGCCCGGGCTTCTCTCGGATGTTCTAGTATCGGGCCCCCACGGAGTCCGGGTCGCAGCTGCGAAAACCCGTGGTGGGGGTGGTGGGGTGGTGGGCCCCCCCGTTCTGGGCCCTGGAACGGCAAAGGGTCTGTCGGCAACATCCCGCCCCAAACCCCATCACCATCTCATGTTCCCAGTATTTCGTTGACAGTTTGTCCACCCTACGAGGGAAAAACAATGTTGTTAGGTGGGTTGCCCTCTTTTATTGCACTGGCAATCTCTAAACACAAGTTTAAAGCAAGAAGAAGCAAGCAAGCAAGAAAGCAAGCAAACACACACACACACACACACACACACACACCCACACACAAAAGCACCACACGGAAAACGCGCGCGCACGGGATGCGCGCGCTCGCGCACACAACCACACCACACCCCCAACACACACACACACACACGCGCAAACATTGGTAGCATGGTAAAAAACTTTAGCATCCGTAGGGACGTGTACTTAACCAGAACCACAAAAACCCTCTTTCTGATTTTTTTTTTATATTGTGTGTGTGTGGTGTGTGTGTGTGTGTGTGTGTTGTGTGTGTGTGTTGTGTGTGTGTGGTGTGGGCGCGCGCGCACGTGTGTAAGGGCGTAAGTGCCTGGTCGGGGCCTCGCGTGCACCCCATCCCTAAAAGAAGGTCAAAATGTTGGGTTAGAGCAACTGGTAACAAAATTAAAGGCGCACTAATTCCAGGCCTGCGCTGTTGCTCTTCCCCTGTTCGTGACTATGTTAATAAAGGTTTAGGGTTTTATTTTGTGGCACACTTTTCGACTTTAAAATTTTCCCTTGGAGTAATCTTGAATTAACTATTTTGTTTTTTTGGGCGTAGCAGTGTTTGTTGGAAGAAAAAAAAAAAAGAAAAAAAAACACCCAAGGTGCTGGGGAGGCCCCAGAGAACACCGTCTTCACCTCCCTTTGTTTTTTTGGGCAAGCATGTTTGTGTGAAAGTTAAAAGAAAAAAAAAAAAAAACACCCATCAACTTACTGAAATAAAAAAATAAAAAAATAAATAAAAAATAATCAAACAGCCCCTTCATTTCACAGACATGTCGCGGGGGTTGTGTTTCCCTAATTGGGTGCCCAATACTCCGGGTCATACCTTTGGGAGAGCAGAACTTGAGGGGGCATTTGGGGTCCTGGGGTTTGATGACCCCACAGCGTGCGCTGTTGTAGGAAATCACACTGGCGATCGGAAGCCGCTCAGTTTCAATCTTTGGGGCCCCTCTTCGTTAGGTATTCTCGCCCCTTCTCAGATCTAGCAAAGGGAAAGTACTGGCCCTGGGGGGATGGGCGAAGACAATCTTTTCTTTGGAATGGATAGTGAACGCCAAAACCGGGGTTTGTACTCTTGATCAGCTTCAACGGAGCCCCAAACAAGGGCCCAACCCCCAAAAAACCAAAGAACAACACATTTGCAAAAATGTGCTGGGGCTATTTTCTAAAGGATCAGGTAAGACACAAAGAGAGGATGAAAAACGAAAACATAAAGGGCAAGTAAAACAGGTAGTCGGCCGACGTGTGTCCCCCGTAAATTCGCTTATTTTTTCCCGCGGGGGCCCGGGGAATCGGCACCAAAGTTTGTATTATGTCGTTCTTGAGCCCCCCCGTCTTCCCCCCAGTGTCGAAAAAAAAAACCCGGTTTGAACGATCTCGTGTCCTCTTGCTGACAGACGACAGACAGCTTCAACCTCGGTGTAATTCAGTGGAGGAAGGACAGGCACACCCCAAACACACTCCAGTTTGCTTACCAAATCTCATTCAAATATCAGCATTCGTCACATCAAACCATATAAAGCTAAACTTTATAACTGATCATAAAACAAAAAATAATGCTAGGGAATCAAACAAAATAAAAATTCTCTTTTTCCCTGAACTTCAAAAAAACTTTGATCAAAAACATCATTAACTACCCGGGTATAAATAGATTTCTCTTTACCGGGCCAGGTGATTTAACTTTCCGAATCATGTTTTTTTTTTCTTTTCTTTTTTCTTTTCACGTCATTTCCAAACGACACAAGCTGGCACTGGTGTTGGTTACTTGCCCCCGGTCAAGCTGGGATGCTGCAGGGTCGGGTGGATGCTGTGAAAGTGGGCGGGCCCAAATTTGAGGCAAAACCCCAGTGGGGATAGAACGTGCTATCAACATCATTGTTCTCCTTTCTTTTTTCCCTGCTTTAAACGCATTGCACTCTCTCTCTCTCTCTTTCTAGTTGTCTTATAAAATGGACAGGTTGCTTTTCTTTTTTTTTTTTTTTTTTTTTTTTTTTTTTTTTTTTTTTAGTTAGCAACTCTCTCCCCTTTTCCCCCAATCTCTCCTCAGTCCTTCCCTGCAGACTTTTCTAGCTAATCTTAAACTTGGTTTCTCTTCTCCCCTTTCCCCTCTCTCTCTGCTTTCTCTCCTCAAGTTTTAAAACTCGACCTCTCTTTTCTCTGCCCCCCTGTTGGGTTTCTCCCCCGTTCTCCTTCATCTCTTCCCTTTCCCCGTGCAGAGACTACCCCAAAACCCTCCTCATCTCTTGCTTTTCGTCCTTTTCCCCCTGCCTTCCTGTGGGCGAGACCCTTTTCCCCCGAACCCCTCCTCCCTTTTCTCGTCTGTTCGTTTTCCTCCTTCCTCTCCCTCTCACTCACACATTCCTTTATGCTTAACCCCGTGCCCAAAGGGCCAGTACCATTGGTCAGTATTTTTACCCTTGACCCCCCGAAGTTGTCCCCCTTTTTTTCCATTGGACGTTCAAAATCATGACCCCCGTCACACCCCTTACTTCTGTGGTGGTCAATTGGCTTTTAATTGATTGTAATTTCACCCCCCACAACACTACCTTCCCCCCCTTTCCCCTACTTCACGGGGGTGTGGCTTAAGGGGTGGACACTGGTAATTAAATTGGCCAGCTGAGTCTGGGTAGGCACCACGAGTCCGAGTAAAAAACGTTGGTTCCCAAAGTGGCTAATGGTGAGCTGGCTCTGCGACTCGTCTCGCTAGAATGGGCGCGGTCAAAGCTTTTTTCCCCTATCCGGGAAAAAACCGTTTCCGAACCCTCCCCACTAAGCTTAATTGGCCGGCCCCGCCTATGGGCCGTCTTTGACGCCTAGAATGTTTGAGTTTGGACTTGGCCCGAACAAATTGATGGGACCCCCCAATTAGGTTGTTCCCCCAAGTTGGGTTGTTTCCCCCAATTTGGTTTTTGTTTCATTTTTTGTCCGTGACAATTTCCCTTGCAAAAACCATGCTCCGCATTGTCTCAAAAACGGTACAAAAAGGACAAAAACCCGAATTTTGCCCAAAACCTACACGCGCAAAGTTTAAAATACTTTAAACCCAAGGGTTTTTTAAAAGTTAAAATAAAAATTTAGGGAATCCCACTCCATGAGTTATCATTGACTCGCTCTTGCGTTTTTCAACTCATTCTATAACGACCTCTGTGGCACTTTGCAATTCCCCCCTGCGGATTTTTCCACTCTCCTTTTTACAATTCTTATGAAAAGCACAAAATAATATATCGCGATCCAGACACTTCACTGAGAAACTCCATCCTGCTTATTTCAAATAATGATCACTACACAACGACGTAAGCCCAAGTAAACTACATCCACTGAAAAATCTCACAAAAAAAAAGAACAAGTCCCACAAAAAAAAAATAACCCTAGCCAAGGGGAAAGAACCCAACCAAACAACATAACTGGAATCAACCATATTATCAAAATGCACCGGATTGATGACTTCCTCTGGTTGCAGCTTGCTAGATACCACTTAAATGTCACCCGACATTCGTACCCGGGGGTGTACTGCACTCGGGCTGTAGGGCTGAGTCCTTTTCCCAAGCAGATCGCGTTTTTCAAATGTGCCTCCGCAGGTTTTTTATGGGTTTATGATCCTTTTCCCATCACGAACCTTTCCCTACAAATATTTGTGGGAAATTTTTTGCAGGCCCCAGACGCTAACACTCCTTTTCCACCGTTGCGTACCCTTTTCACACTTGTCAACTTCCTGCTAATATCTCACAGGAACTCGACCCTTTGTCCGCAATACTGCACCATCCCCACCCCTGTGCATCTGCCCCAACAAAATGGTTTGGAATATTGGTTGCTTCAGTGGGGCGGGAACCAGTCTTTCCCACCGTCTGCAGTGCTTGCTCTGCAGGTCAAACCCCCGACCCCTGCCCGGGTTTTTCCCGCCCCTTTATCAAATCAGAGAGGACTCGGATTGCGGAAAATTTGGAACAAACTCCCTATGAACCCAAAAAAACCCGCAGATCCTGATTTTGTTTGGTCTTTGGCTCTTGAATTCATATCTTTTCCCCCTTTCCCCTTTTCCCTTTTGTGTCGCCTCCGACAACAAAACCTAGGGATCCTATGTCTAGCCCTTCATACAGTGAACTCCCGTTTTACTCTTCTGGGTTTGGGAACAAAAACTCCCCTTCTTCTGTGGGCCTTTCACCTCATCAAAGATTGCTGCGGCCCATGAAAATCATCAAAGACTCGGGCGGCCGTTTTTTCCGGGGCCCGGAGCTCCCAAGGACCGTGACCCACTGACTGACGTGTCACGTAACATGTGGTCCTCTAATGAGTGGTCCCTTACCCGTCTTCCCCCTTTGGGGAACACTCGGTACAACAGCCCCCTTCACAAAAATTCGCTCACCTCCCAACCCCTGTTTTTTTCCCCCCTCTGCACTCCCAAAGACTTCCAGCGAAGGGTCTTGTTCCGCGTCCCTGAACTCATCAGGGCCCCATCTATGCCCCACTTCCTTCTGGAAAACAACGGGTTTTTCAACCCCCCCTTCTTGCTCCGGTTTGAATGCTGCCCTGTAGCAGCCAACAACTGGTCCCCCGGATCCCTTGCACCTGGAAATTTCCAATGATCAAATCGGAAAGGGTTTCTCCATCACCAACGCGACAACCGCCTAGAAGTAAGGGTACGTACTTCTATTTAGCAACTGGAAAAACCCTCACGTGCCCGATTAGAGTAAGGTCTGGGTTTGCCTGTCAATCCCTTTTTTTTGACCAGCGTTGTTCGTATCCCGCAAAAAAACAGGTCTGAACCCCCCCTTCACCCCCTTGGCCCCTCCACCCTCTTCATGGTAACGAACCACTCGCCCAGTGCCCCCACCCTACACTGACTGCTGTTCCAGTGCAGCCCCAGGCTGACTCCACCTCTTCAGTGAATCCCTTTTGGTTCCCCGCAGGTCGTTTCCCTTGACGACCCCTTTTCCACCCCTTGCAAGGGTGCGCCTTCTGGAACCTCATGCGACAAAACCCTAGCCCCATGCCCTTTTGTCAAAGAAACACCTTTTCCCCCCTTTCCCTTCCCTTTTGCCCCCCCACTGGGTTTCAGACTTTGCAGAAAACTCCCTGTTCCTTGCACTCTTCTCCCCGTGCCCGACCCGTTTCTCCTGCACCTTCGTGCCCAAAAGTGCCTCTCTATACACCCTGCGAACTTTTAAAAAACTCCTGCGTCTCTCTGTCCTCTTTCAAGTTGGTTAAAACCAGGGCGCAACCCGACAAAAACGTTCCTTCATAACTAGCTTTTTTTTTCGAACTCCTTCTTTGTACCCCAACTCTTAAATTTTTGTTCAATAGGGGTGTTCTTTTCTTCCGCCTTATATCTCTTTTTTTTTTTTTTAACAAGATTTTTTTACTACGACAGCCAAAATGGTGGTTCCGACAGAGTGACGTAATAGCACAATCCTATGAAAGATAATATTAGTTGGGACAAAAGATTGTTTTTAAAGCGCCAGCGCCTGACCCAACATAAGCGAATTATAGGAAATCTGGCGAAATTTAGTACTTGGGGGAAATGCCAACCCAGTTTTAACATCTTGGAACATGCCAAGCCCGTTTTAACTATCTTGGGAACATCAGTAAGACACCCTTTCTTGGAATTTCATACTTGATCCCACCCAGCTTTCCCCTCAGAAATTTAACAATTTAATAAATGGGCCAGAAAACATTGGCGGCTCGCCAAATTAAAAATTTTCAACCTCGGGGTAAATTTCCCGGGAGGAAGGATAGCGCAAGCCCAAACACACTCACAGCTTTTTACAAAATCATTCATATTCAGCATTCGCACATCAAACACAAAAAGTCTATAAAATTTTCTACCATACATAGAAAAACATCAAGCATTGGAAAACAAACAAAATAAAAATTCTTTTCCGAAATTACAAAATCATTGATTAAAACATCTTAACAAACCCGGGGATAAAAAGATTTCTCTTTTATGGCCAGGTGATCTTTAAATATTTACGAATCACTGTCTTTTTTTTTTCTTTTCTTTTTCTTTTCACTGCACTTTCACACACGACACAACTGGGCATGGGTTGGTCTACTTGCACGGGCAAACTGGGGCTGCTGGGACCGTCAGGGGGGAGCTGAGAAAGTGGCGTGGCCAAAAATATGAGGCGAACCCCAGTGAGGAAGAACAGTGCTATCAAATCGATCTGTTTCCTTTCTTTTTCCCCGCATTAACGCATGCCCTCTCTCTCCTTCTTCTAGTCGCTCTTATCAAATGGACATGGTTGCTTTTCTTTTTTTTTTTTTTTTTTTTCTTTCTTTTCTTCTTCATTGTTAAACTCTCTCTCTCTCCCACATCTCCCCTCAGTCCCTTCCCCTGCAGACTATTCATGCTAAACTCTCAAAATTGGTTCCTTTTCCCTCCCCCCATCCTTTTGCTTTTTCCTCCTCAGAGATTACACTAGACCTCCTTTTTCTCTTTGTCCCCCTGTTTGTTCTCCCCCCGTTTTCCTTCCCTCTGCCCTTTCCCTCGGCAGAGACTACACCTAAAACCCCCTATCCTCTTCTTGTCGTTTTCATCCCCGCCTTCTGGGCAGACCTACCCCCCCGAATCCCCTCTCTCTCTCTCTGTCTGTTGTTTTCCCCCTTCCTCTCTCTTCTCACTCACACATTTCCTTTAGCTCAACCCCGTGCCAAGGGGCCCTACCATTTGGGCAGTATTTTTTTACCCTTTATCCCCCAAGTTGTCTCCTTAATTCCATTGACGTTTAAAACATGACATCCCGTCTACACGCCTTACTCTGTGGTGTCAATTGGGCTTTAATTGTTAGCTAGATTTCACCCCCCCCCCACTACCTTCCCCCCCCTTTCCCTATTTACTGGCGCGGTGTGGCTTAAATGGTGGGCACTGGTCAATTAAATGGGCCCGCTGAGTCGGGGAGGGACCACCGTCCGAGTAACAAGAGTTTGGTTCCCAAAAATGGGTAGATACTTTACTCGGCTCTGGACTCGTCTCCTAGACCGAGGGGCGGGCAAAGCGCTTAGCCGAAAACCGGCAGAGTCTTCCCGAAGCCCCTCCCTAAGCTTAAATTTGGCCGGCCCCGACCCATGGGCCGTCCCCTTGACGCCTAGAAAGTTTGGTTTGGACTTAGGCCCAAAAAATTGATGGGGACTCCCCAAGTTAGGTTTTCCCCCTGTTAGGTTGTTTCCCCCAATTAGGTTGTTTTTATTTTTTTTTCCGTGACACAGACAGCAAAAAAACCAACAAACGCAGGGTTTTAAAGTGGGGTGACTGCAGACGAAGATTGAAGCGGATCAAAAGCAGAACTGCCCGGGGCCCCCGAACGACGGAAGAACAAAATTTCGATGTAATTATTTCCTCCCTCGTTCGGGTCCCCGGGAATTCTGTTTTACGCTCTTGTCTAATTTGTCTCAATTTCCGCCTGCAGGCACCCCACTATGAGACAAACTTGAGTCATACCGATTGTATCTTCTCTTTTTTTCTTTTTTTTCGTCTTTCGTTTCATGTTGTTTTTATGTGTGAGCACGTGATCGTATTTTCAGAGATAAGTGGCTGGCTGCCCATCCTGTGTTTTCGTCGTTTTGAAATTTACCTGTCCGGTCTGATGAAGACCCATAGGTCGAAACGCGTCGTGTTCTCGCTTGGCGGATCATAATTCTTGTTCTTGTTCTTGCAAAAACCGCAGATGAAAGCATCATTCCCTGCACAGACGGCTTGATCAGCTGACAATAATACCAGTCAATATGAGGTTTGCTTTGATTTTCAACATTGATTTTGCACGAGCAACATGTCCAACATTGTGAGCCGGATTTCTTTCTTCTTCTTCTTCTTTTTTTTTTTCTTAAATGCTATATAATTTGACATATCCTACGCATTCGGTCGTCTGTGTTACCAAGGTCTCGCTAAAAACTTTGATCGTTGGTTACCGTAATGAGTCTCGGCTAGAACTAGCTCAGGATTTATTTCGTCGAACGGAACCTATGATGTAGTATTTTGAATTGTTCACGACTGTATTGATAAATCCGGATGATTCTGATACTGAAACCTGAAGTTAGCGGACACAACGGATGACGCTTTCATTGCTGTCCAGTCTTGGAGACACCTTCCCGCAGTCTGAGGACCTATGAACAGCACTCACCGAGTTTCATCTGATGTGTACATGCTAATCTGATTATTTTGATTGGACAGGTTCTCTGCGGTTCAGCGGGGGTGGGGTTATGACCATCTCAACCAGAAAGCGCTCCAACTGTGAGAATATCCCTTTGTTCTTCATCTGACCCGGTGCCTTCCCTTATCAGTTTGATGTCTTTGACTACTTTCAATAAGGCTTTGTCTTTGTTCTCTTTCTTCCTTTTTTTTTCGCATACCTTGATGGCTGACGAGCAAGACGTCATAACTGTATGATACTGTGAATGGATGTACTG
>CM031601.1:69053351-69058351 GCA_018398815.1 Conus ventricosus | reverse complement strand
GCGCGCGCGACACACGTCACATAGACAAACAGATACACAGCTGGACAAACATACGGAGGGACAGACAGATAAACACCCAGCCAGCAGACAGACAGAGAGAGAGAGAAGAGAGAGAGAGAGAGAGGAGAGAGAGAGAGAGAGAGAGAGAGAGGAAGAGACAGACAGACAGAGAGACAGGAGACAGAGAGAGAGAGATGCAGTGGCAAGTATAGATGTATGTAGCGCAGTTATTGTTATACAGGGGAATTCTGTACTGATTCTTTTTTTTCCATTCATTTGTACCGTTTCATTTTTTTCTCATTTATTTACATTGTACACACACACACACACAACACACACACACACACACACACACACACACACAAACACGCGCGCGCACGCTCGCACACACACACACACACACACACACACACACACACACACACACACACACACACACACACACACACACGAGGCCATCAAGCATCCTCTTCCTCGTCATCTGTTTGAACACAGAGACCGTGTGATGCAAAGGATTGCTCTGAACATGGCGGTGACGGCCTTTACGACTGGTGGGAATGACAGTATCCTGCAAATACATGACGTTCTAGAGACAGAAAGCAAAATAACAATGAACGACCGCAACGGAAGATAGTAGTTTAATCCTGAAAAAAAAAACCGACTTAAGACATGCTCGAAGTTCAGACCGCATGGGACACACAGAACACAGCGTGACAATATTCCTCCTCCCCCCCCCCCCCCTCTACTCCCCTCATACCCCCCCCCCACCCCCCCCCCCCCCCCCCCAGCCTGATACTCCTCCTGCTCAATACATCTCTTTTTGTCACTGTTCGAAAAGTCCCCTTGCTCGATACTTCTCCTGTTCGATATTCCTCTACCAACAACGGACAATTCAGTTTCTGGGGAGAGGTGTACAAAAGGAAATCTTCCCACAGCACACAAAAAACCACATGCCAAAGGCAGGCAGAGGGAAGTATCGGGCAGGAGATCTGTCGATATTATGATGTATCGACCTGCTCCCATCCTCCCAGTCGTCACTCCAGCGGAGGCAAAGGGAGCTCTGTAACGTCAAGTCCAGTCATGGTGTTCAGAGACGAAAGGCGGTGGGTGGAAGTCCGGCTGTGTTG
Source organism: Conus ventricosus (assembly GCA_018398815.1). Taxonomy (NCBI): domain Eukaryota; kingdom Metazoa; phylum Mollusca; class Gastropoda; order Neogastropoda; family Conidae; genus Conus; species Conus ventricosus. Next base: position 69,057,224 of record CM031601.1, on the reverse strand, counting down.
TCCCAGGTATTTTGATTCTGACTGGGTTTGAATGACCGCATTTTTAAACAGTAACTACTGAGTTTGCTAGTCTTTCAGTCGAGGGTGTTTGAAACCGGTCGGGTTGTCTATTGCGTCCTGTGCATACCTATTATGAACATGACAATTTCGACTGAGAGGAATTTCATCCATTCAAAAGCAATTCTATTTCATTTCAATGTTATTTCAATTCTCTACCAACGTCATCTTAGATCTATGCCAACATATAAACGGAAAACAATGCGAGGCTGAAGAACAAAAATACGAATCAAAGCTGTCATTAATTTTGATCTTTGTTTTACAGACAAGAGAGGGGCGAGCAGTACGAAACGGAAAATGTAATGAAATAAACAGGTATGTCAGTTGTCAGTCATGGAAAATGTAATGAAATAAACAGGTATGTCAGTTGTCAGTCATGGAAAATGTAATGAAATAAACAGGTATGTCAGTTGTCAGTCATGGAAATAATGAATAAGGTATGTCAGTTGAGTCATGGAAACATGTATGAATAACAGTTTCGTTGTCAGTAATGTATTTGAATAAGCAAACGGGCGGCAAAAGGTAGTTGGATATATATCTGTTAGTGGGTAAATGAATAAATAGCAGTGTAAGTGAGCAACGAAGGAATTTTCTCTTTGTGTTAGTGTATTTGAAACAGAAGGCAATTCAAATGATCAACAAAAAAGGAAGCTTGGCCAAATCATGACACGGGTAAAAGTACTCATGTCCACGCTCATTCCCCTTGTGCTAACCTTTGTGTTTGGACACACATTAATGAAACGCACACGAAACATAACGGCAGCTTTTTGATGATTGTTTTGTATTTGATTTTTTCCAGCCTCAGTGAACATTAATTTTCTTAAACAATAATCAGTTAACATGCAGATTTTTCCCGCTTATGGTGACACTTGTGTATGGATATTCTACAGTCAGGAATTCAATGAAACAGCCGAATTGATAAATGCACACACAAACAAGATAGATCAGCAATCACCTTTGAATGGTGGATATGTCGTTGATGATTGTGTTCGCCCGTCATGTCGGTGACCTCAATCATCTTCGGGTTATAATTTTCGGCAGAGCAGAACTTGACGGGGCATTTCAGGTCCTCGTGGTTGATGCACCTCCACAGTCTGCGCTCGTTGTAGGAAATCACACATGCGTATCTGAAGCCGCTGACTGTCAGCTCTGTGTGTCCTTCCTCATTGATGCATTCTTGGGCCACACTGTAAACAAAATCAGATCAAAGACACGCATGGTATAACTGCAAAGTAAAAAGAGAACATACATATATGTCAAAATGTGGATGTATTGTTAAAGTTGAAACACTGATATTCTGTTTGGTCACCACACAACAGCGTCTCCGATTAATCAAGGCACATTCATTTACAAACACACTAAATCAGTCTAACTATTCCAAAAAGAATATCAACTCCAAGACCAAACGCTCTGCGGATAACACCATGTGTGACAAGAACGGTCAGAACATGTGGAGATAAAGGCAAGGTAGCAAACCTCCGTAAATTTGACGAAGAGTTGCGGTCCTTTGCATGCTTAACAGCTCACGTGACGTATATTCGACTTCTTTTCTAGAAAGCTAGAAGCATTCTGAATCCTGCGGGGATTTCAAGTTAAAGGTTTGAAAAAGCTGACGACTTGCTCTTCTTCGTGGGGGCCTTACACACGTGCCGATAAATGTTGATAATTTAGATTACCATGGTTCCTTTGAAATAACATTGTCCAGCAGTTCTGTACTCATCGTGCTGTTTTGTTTGTTTGTTTTGTTTTGCTTTGCCTTTTTTTTTCCTGCAACGTTCAGACTCTTTCTCACTTGGACTTCACACTCAACTTCCGTTAAGGCAAACGCCGTGATTTCTCGCATGCTGGGACTTGCTCTTAAATTAGACATTGGGAAACACCGCCGGAGAATGACCACCTGAAAAATGAGACAACACAGGTCAAGAGCAATAGCGGCCCCCCCCCCTCTCTCTCTCTTCTCTCTCTCTTCTCTCTCTCTCTCTCTCTTCTCTGTGTGTGTTTGTGTGTGTGTGTGTGTGTGTGTGTGTGTGTGTGTGTGTGTGTGTGTGTGAGAGAGAGAGAGAGAGAGAGGAGAGAGGAGAGGAGAGAGAGCGTGAGTGTATGTGTGTGTGCGTGCGTACGTGCGTACACGGGGCGCGCGCGTTGTGTGTGTGTGTGTGTGTGGTGTGTGTGTGTGTGGTGTGTGTGTGTGTGTGTTGTGGGGTGTGTGTGTGTGTGTGAATTTTACGTAAGATCCGGAAGAAGATCGCCAAGACTTTCAGAGGAAAAACCTCCCTAAAGCCCTACCCCTTCTAATCACCGGAGAGTGAAAGTGGCTCTTGAGCCCCACTCTAGGCCGTTTGACGGGAACAGCTGTCACAGACCTGTTGATGGCGCCACCACATTCAAATGCCCAAGCACGCCAAGAAGCACCTTTTAACATCAGGTACTTGGTCACCCCTGTCCAAGGTGGCCCTGATGGTTGCCTTCACCCGGCAACATCACAAAGAGGGCAGTAGCCCCCGCTTTCGTGCAATCCTACGTTTCTCGTAATGCGCGTGGGGACGTGGGGATGCTGAGCAGGGTGGTGGGGGGTGGTGGTGGAAAGGGGGGGGGGGGGGGGGCTGAGGAGAGAAAGTGTGAGAGGGCTGCCAGAAAGCGAGCCCGTTTCCCTGTGGCTTTCTCGTGATTGCGGGAAATTTGGGGGGGTGGAGAGGGGGGCAGGAAGAGGGGAGAAAAACGCGACGGGGGGGGGGGAGAGAGAGGGGGCAGTGTTGGGGTGGGGGGAGGGGGGGGGGGGAAAAGGGGCGTAGGTCGCACATTTTTTCGTGTGGGGGAAAAGAAGAAATTTCGCCCGCTTTCTTCCACCTTACACACATTCCCCCTCCGCCCTTTTTAGTATGGAAAAACTTTTCTTTTTCAGGATTGCTCTCTTGTCTTTTTCCGACGCAATTTTTGAGAGAGAGGAGAGAGAGAGAGGAGGGGAGAGAGAGAGAGGAGGGGGAGAGAGGAGAGAGAGAGGAGAGAGAGAGAGAGACGACAGACAGACAGACAGACAGACAGACAGACAGAGTTTTCCCTGTTCAGCGACATGTACGGTATGGGGATGCGCAAGTGCCAGAACGTGAGATAGAACCGCAGGTGGGAAAACCGTCACGTGATCTCCTGCTTCCTGTCCTCCCCAACGTTTGTAACGAACGTCTGACGTCATTGATACTGTGACGTCGAGTGACAGGTGTGATGTCATGTGTTATATTGGATTCCCTGCGTTTTGTCCGATGTGATACATGAACTTCGCTTTACATGTGATTCAGCGCGATGTGTATAATTATGCCTTGTGTATGATGAGTTTTGAGCGTGGTTTGTATTATGTGTGGTGTGCATGAGATGTGTTGTGTATGATGTACCGTTATATGCATGGTTTGTATGATATATGATGTGTAATGCTTAATTTCCTGTGCTATGTGTGATATTGCGTGTTGCAGTATGTGTGACATCGTGTGTTGCCATGTATAATGTCGTGTTCTGCTATGTGTGGTACTGTGTGTTGTGTTTGATGTCGTATATTGATTGCTATGTGCGATACTGTGTGTTGCCATATAGGATTTCGTGTGTTGCATTATGCGTAATATGCTATGCTGTTATGTCTGAGTTCCGGAGTTCATACTACAGGCTCCTTCAGAACACTTTCCTGCCGTCTGGAAGTTCTGCGCTTATTTGACCATCTACTTATTTATTTATTCTGTCACTCTTTGACTTAAAAAAACAAATTCCGCTCGTCTATTTTCCGCCCTGTCTTTATGGCCCATTCTCTTGTCTTTGTTCCGGAAATGTTCA
>CM031601.1:69028351-69048351 GCA_018398815.1 Conus ventricosus | reverse complement strand
ACTCACGTACACACCAACAACAGCTGATGAATGAACAACACAATTTACATTGACGGCTGGCAGAGCCTATGATCTTGCACAACAAAAAAGAGCCTTACTGATCTTGAAAACAGAACAGAGCCGTGATCTTGCAACAGAACACAGAGCCTTACGACTTGCAAACAGAACACAGAGCCTACTATCTTGCAAACAGAACACAGAGCCGAGCGAGAACAAGACACGGGTGACACCGGGTTCACTGGTATGAAGGGAAATCATAAATGAGGCAGCGAACAGTAAAGAGTAAAAAAGAAGACCTAGTTGGTTCCTCTTGTTGCATTATGAAAGAATTGAACGCCCATAATCCAAGGAATGCTGCTTACAGCACCAAATCGCCTTGCACAACAGCCCAGCAGAGCATGCACAACAAACGAGGACACACACCCCGAAAAGAAGGTTCCAAGCTTGCCCATAATTACTTCTGTATCCGACACATATACACAGCAAAAATAAACAACTGCAGAAATTAACAAACACATATCAACAATCATCCGAGACCTGCACAGCCTTCGTAATCATGAATAAAGTCAAGCAGAACACACAGACGAACAGAAACAAACACATCTCTGTTTCACTGTTTCACTGGTGTGAAAGGAAATCCTAAATGAGGCAGGGAACAGTCAGCAGCAAAAGGCCAAGTAAGGCACCTCTTGTTCCCAAGATGAAATAACTACACGTCCCCACCTTTGCTGGAAAACAAGGAAACAGTTTCAACAACCTAATCTCTAGTTCACGTCATTTCCGTCTAACGTCAACATCATCAACAGTACCAACAAGATGGCTGGAAATCAGAAGAAAAAAAATTCTATTCGTGTATTGCTGTTCTTTTACGTACATATAGAATTCCTGAATTCGGATAGCTTCTTTCATCAGTCTCAAGGAGTTTGCAGAATGCATCACATTACATAGTGCGATATGTAATTTAAAAAACACATTTCAATGAATGGGCAGACATTAAAAAAAAGAGACGACGTTCAGTCAGTTAATCTTCAGTTCACATTCTTTGCGTTTAACATCCATTTAGATGTCAAAGCAAACAAGATAAATAAATCATTAAGGGCTGAAGATAAACAAATCGTGACTGATCATATTCAGCCATCATTTTTGTCCAAATACGAAAAACAGTAACATCCGCTGACTGGTGACAAGGGGAATTTCCATTCTCAAATAGTCATGTGAAATGAAACGCCAGCATAATGATGCTAGTTTTTACACCAGCAGAACGCCACATCGGTAACGGAACAAAACAAAACAAAACAAAAGAAAATGGTAAAATGATCGACAGTCTCTTGTTACTTTAGCTTTTCGTGGTGATTGAAGTGTGAACATTTTACTTACACCATCTACATAACAGAACAGGGTTGTTGTGGTGTTGTTGTTGTTGTTATTGTTAGTGACGCACAGAGAGACAAAAGACATACGAACAGAGCACAAAGAGAAAGCGCGCGTGTCCAGGCGGCGATTTTGACAGGACGTCACAAAGCTTTTGATTGTCATGAAGTTGACAGCGCGTCACTAAGCTTTTGATTGTCATGAAGTTGACAGCGCGTCACTAAGCTTTTGATTGTCATGAAGTTGACAGCGCGTCACTAAGCTTTTGATTGTCATGAAGTTGACAGCGCGTCACTAAGCTTTTGATTGTCATGAAGTTGACAGCGCGTCACTAAGCTTTTGATTGTCATGAAGTTGACAGCGCGTCACTAAGCTTTTGATTGTCATGAAGTTGACAGCGCGTCACCAAATTTCCGCATGTCGAGGCAGACCATCAACACGTAACAGTGAGTTTCAATAAGACTCCTCATCTTTAGCAGTATTACAAAGAGTCTTACTAAGTGTCACTGATTGGGTCGGATCGACATATTTTCGTAGGTTTTTTTTCCCAAAAAAATTCATCAAAATATAAAAACAAAAGAGAAAGCCGTTTCATGTGACGTTATTCACCTGATGATGCATGTACACGTACCGAAGACGGCAGAACTTAATAATAACAGGTGCAACTGAAAAGTTTCCAAACTATCATTTCATGTAGCTATTTACGGAGTTTTAAACGGCCAACTGAAGAGTGGTTTTGAGAATCTGGGAAGATTTTCTTTTTGTACCCATTTCAATGGTCGTCTAAAAGAACAGGGGTCATCCCGATGACACATTCATGTTTCCGAGTTATCATGCCCTGAGAGGCTTTTATGTCCATGTATTTGCTTGAATACCCAAAATGTAGTTATTCTGGTTAATCTAATTGTCCGAGAGGACTGAAATATCGGCGGTTGCTAAGATGTCGGTTTCCTTTTCTTAACAAACCCATCAGCAATAAAGTTGTCTTGAGTAGGGAACATCGATATTCAGCTGGTTCTTAGTGCTGAAGAAAACTGTTTTGTTGTTTGGTGACAACATCATTTTATTGTAGGCCTACAAATCAGTTGTTGGGGTCACCAATCAACTCAGTCACCGAAAAACGGAATGCGATCGATTGCGTTTCACAGCTGCCCTTGATCTTTTTTTTTCAAGGTTAACTGTCTAGCGAAATTGATCGGATTCTCTTTTCATAATCAGAAAAACACATTTTTTGTTATTTCACTTGCCTAACAAATGTAAAACAAAAGTTTGTCTAAAAATGAATTAGGCAATGCTATTCAACCCATGAGACATGTGGCTCATTTTTTCTATGAATTCAAAGACATACTCATTTCAATTAGTACACAAATCTGGCATTCGAAAACAGAGAATAGCGATGAAGGTACAAACTACCATTCATTAAAAAAGTATTCTAAAGGAATCCGTCACAGAATGGCCCTTCATAACACTGCCTGGGAATACGTGGCTCAAAAAGCAAAACAGTTGTTCTGAAATAATGGCATGATAATGAAGACGTCTATTTTCAGCTTTTCGTTTTTAAAAACTGGACTGGAACATGAAGGTCCCTTTTATTTTACTGTACTACCTACTAAGAAGTCTTGACACTGGAATCGTTGTCCGACGTTGTTAAGCTTAGAAACGTGGCAAATGATTGTCTTCAGACAAAGATGAAAATGTATTGAAAGAATGGGTAAACTTCATTACTCAGGCGGTGCAAACAGGGAAAAATTCAGAGGAAAATGAATGACTGTAACTGTTGGTTTTAAAGTCGCTTTAAGTGATTCTGGCTTCTCCATGTTAGTGCATGCGTACAGACTGAAGGACAAAGACAGAGAGGGGGCTGGGTGTGGAGAGAATGTCGGAGGGATGGGAGGGAGGTGGAAGGAGGGATGGGATGGAGGTGGAAGGTGTTCGGATGTGCACGTGAGAGAGCCTGAACAATTCATATTCTGTGATTTTGATGCGTTCGTGCAAAACCATTAGCTCTCTCTCTCTCTCTCTCTCTCTCTCTCTCTCTCTCTCTCTCTCTCTCTCTCTCTCTCTCTCTCTGTGTGCGTGTTTATGTGTGTATATCAGTGTGTTTATGTGTGTGTGTGTGTGTGTGTGTGTGTGTGTGTGTGTTGTGTGTGTTTATGTGTGTGCGTTTGCTTTTTTATGTGTGTGTGTGTGTCTGTGTCTGTGTTCAAAATGCAAAGTGTATTAGACGTGATCAATTTTCATAGCATTAATTCCCTCTGGTCATACACACACGCGCGCGCGCGCTCGCACGCACGCACACACAGACAGAAAAAGAAGGAACCAGGGGACATGCGTACATACAGAGCCTTGAGGAAACTGCTGCACTGAATACAAAGACATGTTCAAAGACCTGGTGAGTCTTCGAGCACGTGAGCATTAGCCTCCAGCCATTTTAGTAATTTTGTTTCGTTACTTTTTCTGCGTCTCTCTGCCCATGAATTAAACGTATACATGAAAGGATTAATAGCAGAGTTCAAAGGAAGGACGAATATAGCCAGGGCAACATTGACTTCTCCAGGGACTGGAACATCAGTCAGTGCCAACATCCCACACAGTCCAATGGGGAACCAGCACAGGAAATCTGTCACAGCAATACTGATCAACCGCCGGGCTATCGACATGTCCTGTGACACTTTGGTGCTGTTTACCTTCAAAGCATTGCTCTGTATTGACCAAAAGATAGTGGTCTGACCGAAAGAGATGAGCAAGAATAAAGTGAAATTGAAGATGACCAATACACCCACAGAGTAAAATTTTCCTCTAAACTCCTGTCTTGTAACTGGGAGCGGAATGCAGATGCCTGTCTGACTGTAAAACTGCCAGTGCATTGTTTCTGGAAATAAAGGGAATGCAGCTAACAGCCAGCAACCAACCAACTCAATAGACAAGCCACTGAAGCTGAAGTTCTTTCAAATCGCAGAGTGCTGAATGGAAAACGTAGAACAATAAACCGATCCAGTGTTATGAGGCAAATAATCAGAGCTGACACTTCACTGGACAGGAGAGACAAAAAGCCGGCCACATGACAGGTCACACTGTTTTTCCACGTGTCATCACAATGGAGGTACTGACCTCGAAGCCTTTCATCAGCAGCTCCAATAATGGTGACATAGAGCCCCATCAGAAAGTCGGCCATGGTGAGGGTGATGACGAACCCACTGAACCCACTGACAGAGGCCGTCTTTCTTGCAAACAGTCGTGCACAAAAACAGAACATGTTACCGGACAGACACAGACAGGCGATCAGCCACAGAAACACACGATACGTCCATGACTGCAGTAAATCTTCACACGATGAAACTTCGTCTTTCGGGGCAAAGCAAAACCTGCTATCAAAGCCACTAGGTAGAATCTTGTTGCAGCAGAGTTTATAATTTTCTGTATGTATGGAAAATGAATGCCACAGGTTTGTGAAAATGTCATGCGGAAACGTTTTTAGCGGGCTGCCGTCCATGCGCAGTTCCGACAGTTGAGGCATGGGGGGAAAACGGCTGCTGAAAGTGTGAATGGAAGTGAAAGCCAGAGTCAGTTGCTCTATGCGGTGGAAGGGCCAGAAGACCTGAGCATCAAGCAGTGTGAGTGTGGTGTGTGACAGGTCTATGGTCGTGAGTCTGTTGTGCTTGACAGAAGAAGTCTGGTCCGTAAAGAGTGACGTCAGAGGATTCCCAGACAGCGACAGTGTTTCCAGTTGTTCCAGACCAAGAAAAGCTTCCAAGCTGACTTGTGTCAGGTTGTTCTTACTGAGGTCGAGGAACAACACATTTGGCAATGTCATGTTAGGTATGTGACTTATAAAACAGTGGGAAAAGACGACATGAATCAGATTTGTATTGTTGCAGACATCAGACAGTGTCATGCCAGAACCTGTGGCATCCAAGTAACGGAGCTGAGGGAAGACAGCTGCATGGAATGGTTGACCACACTGAAATGTGTGGCCTTGACACTGACAGTTAGAAGGACAGGTCAGTTCACACATCAATTCATCGTCATGCAAAGGGCAGTGAGACCAGCCGTCACATAGATGATCACTGTGCAGACATGTCCTGGAAGTTCTGCATCGGAACAGTCCAGGACATGTCATGGCTTCACATCCCTCTTCGTCCTGATGGTCGATACAGTCGTGCATTTCATTGCACCGTGTGTAGACAGGCAGACAGTCATTGAACTCACCAGGACAACGGTAATGGCTGTCAGGACATGAGTCGTTGGGATTCATCGCAGTTGATGTGAACAGCGAGTCAATATCGAAAGTGATCAGCGCAGGGGATGGGACATATGGTATTTCCTCAATTATTTCTGATCCTCCACGTCCACAGTGTGCCTCATCCGATTCATCCCAACAGTCAAACCGTTGCTCACACACTCTGTTGTATGGCACACACTGACCACTGGAACACGAGAACGTGTTCACACATGGCGAATGATGGCAGAACGTTTCATCACTTCTGTCTTGACACTCTGCCACAAAGTTGCACACCAGGGTGTACGATAACGTCAGACGATCACTGCATGCAAATAAAGGAATTAAATTGACGTGGCGATCTGATGGATCAGAGGCTGTGTGACCATTTGACCCTTGGGAAGGAAAATCACAAGATGTATCAGTTTCACAAAACCCTTTGTACATAACAGAGTGACAGAGAAAAAAAGCGTATGTCATATGGCCTTCACGGCACGCAGTCATAAACTGTTGTCTCACTGGGATGCTTGTCAAGGAAATCTTTTTCAAATGAGAAGCCCACCAGTTACATTCACTTTTATGGAAAGTAGACAGACACGTTGTATTAAATCTTTTTAACCGTGGAAAATATTCCCCACGTCTTTTACATGCACCTGAAAAATATGACACGTTGAGACCGGGTTTTAAAGTATGATAGAGAACGGTTCTGTCTTCACTGATTATACAATTCCTGTACATAGAGCGCAGTGACCCATTGAAAGTGTATATGTTGGCTGAATACATTACAATGTATTCACATGTTCCCGCTCTTAAAATTTGAAATGCACGATTCCAGTCAAACACACATGTAGGAAAGATCAAGGAACCCCCCATAGAAACGCAGTGCTCATTGGATGTTTGGTTGTAGCCATGAACATTAATAAATCTACCCACAGTCTTGAAAAATGTTAAACGGCCCATACAGGTAATGTCTAAAGTGTAATGCTGATCAAGTCTCAGGGCACAGGACTCTGGGTTTACTTCCGTTCATTTTTATAATTTTACACCACACACACACACACACACACACACACACACACACACACAACACACACGCACGCACGCACGTTCACTCGCACGCACGCTCGCACGCACGCACGCACGCACGCACGCACGCACGCACCCCACACACACACACACACACACACACACTAAACTGGGAATGATTTTTTTCAGATATTGAGAAGCTTCACGACTCTTCTGATTATTACCTAACCATTGGCCATTTACCAATACGGTAGAAATGCTACTCATTAGTGCAATTTACATTTGACAATAATCGCTGAACATGATTTGTATACAGTGCAGCTGCTTGGTAAACAGATAAGTTATTCTTATACCGAACAACGCTTTTAAGAGATGTCAGTATTGCTAATGCATACACTGATATCAGTTTCTATACCTATAACAGAAAGAACTTTTATATCATGTGCTAAAAGAGGGGGGGGGGGGGGGGAGGAGAGAAACAAGCAAACGCAAACCACGTACATCAAAACCACAGCCTGTAAAAACTACACATTGAGCAGGAAGCCCTTCCCTTTTGCTGAACGAGCATCATCAACATCCATGCCATCCGCTTCCCCGCCCCCACCCGTTCGTCACCGGTGAATTCCCCAACCCATCCATCAACCCTCTCCCAACCCACCCGTCACCTCCTCCACTATGAACGTCCACAAACTGGAGGAAAAAAACGACCAAGCGAAACCTAGACCTGCATGAGAACAAGAACATGCACACAGAGTACACCGAATAACTTAAAAGGGTCTGCACAGAGTAGACCAGTGGTGATGGTGGTGGTGGTGGTGGTGGTGTTGATAATGATGACGATGATAACAAAAGGTAAAGGAAAAGAGGAAGTGCGCGGTGGACCAGAGAGAGACAGAGAGATATGGGGGGGGGGGGGGGGGGAACCAGACAGACAAACAGACAGACAGAGCGAGGCAGGAACCAGATAAAAGCAGCGACAGTGAGGAGGGCAGGGAGGGGAGGGATATGTAGCAGCGAATCTCTCACAATGTAATTGGGTTCAATAGGTCCTGCTTGTCCACTCCTATACACTTTGATTCAAGCCAGTTGCACAAGACTAGACAATGCACGTGAAATGCCAGAATAGTTCCAATAGCATTTCAGTCCATGAAAGGGAGGGAGAGCAGTGGACAGGACGAAATGAGGAGATAGACGGCACATGAAGTGCTCTGAAACCTACAGCAGAACGTCTTCAAGACCATGTTAACCACATTTTGATCATCATCATCATCATCATCATCATCATCATCAAAAATATTTTTGTAATTGTTCTTCTTTTTCTTCTAAGTATTATCATTGTTGTTAATATCATTATCATATTATTATTATTATTATTATTATTATTATTATTATTATTATTATTATTATTATTATCATCATGATCATCATTATTGTTTTTATTATTATTATCATTATTATTATTGTTATTGTTGTTGTCGTTGTTGTTGTTCTTTCTGTTGTTATTTCTTTTACATTGTTATAATTAGGATTATTATTATCGTTATCAATATTGTTATCATTATTGTTATTGTTGTGGTTGCTGTTGTTGTTAAAGTTATCGTGTTAATCTGTATCTTCTCCCCTCCAACCGCGTCCCTCTTCTCTTCAGTTCCATTCCGTAGCTTTGGTTTTCCACCCAAGTCATATTTTGCATCGAGAAGGATAAGGCAAGTGTCCGTCCTTTATTCCCACTGTTTTTTTTTTAATGTTTGTTTATCCTGCCCGAAGAAGATCCGACAGGTCGAAACGCGTTGTGTCTGTTTTGTAAATTGTTCATCCTTTTGGCGGCTCAGTAATTCTTTGTTTTAATGATTAATCATTGCAGCATTCATTTAGACAAAATTGATCATTAAAATGCTTCAATACACAATCGTATGCATACATTTCGTACGCACCAGGGGTCTCTTGATCTCTTGGTGTACATGTAGCCCACACGCACTTCAACCTGAAAATCAAGGGCAATCAGTATGTCACAACAATTTGTCTAGCTGTCACGGGGCAGATTGTTACAGTTCCCGGACCAGGTCATGAGATGTTTGCAATAAACCAATGGCAGAGATAACACTGGGCAAAGAAATTACACTGACACATCACACTTTGAAGTGTACTTGTCTAGTATGTGTATTACAATTTACAGACACATGTGACTATGTTAGTGTGCCCTCAATGCAAACTAAATTCGGGTATAACAATTTTGTCACACGCCAAAAAAATATATAACTACAGAAAATAAAGAAGTAGGCCTTATAAAATCGTCCCAGTTTCTAAAGAAACGATTGCCGGGAAGCTTGTAATATCATTTTTATCAGATTCGGATCCGATGACAAGCACGCTTCTTGTCAAGCCCAAGTATTTTAAAAGACAAATTTCATTTGTAGTTATTTCGTCTGTGCTTATTTGGGAAGATGATGTAGTAAACATGTCACAGTCGGCAGGGTGGAGATGGGGCGTTCCAGTGTTTTTGTAAACACCTGTCAACCGCCATCATCAATCCATACGTTGACTGGCAGCACATCTCCCCCCTGTGCCCTATGTGTGCGCAGTTTCTCCGCGCCTGCACTAAAATCAAACAATCATCCCAGCTGGAGCAGAGATGTTGACAATGGAAATCTTCGTTAAGATACAAACGGACTTTAGTGCGTTGATGGATGACTGTAACTGCATGAGAAGGGCAGTGCCAGTGTCACTCTGAAATATGATCAGTACCACAAGGTAGAATATATGTCTGGATTAATTCATTAATTCATATAGAGGCCAGTTGTCCTGTTTTCTATCTGACATAAGTTCTGTTTACATGCCTCCCTCCCTCTCACCCTGACCCCGCCCACACACATACTCCTCTACTTCCATCCCTTCCCTACCAGTCCTTCTTGTGACTGAGGCTTAGAAACCTAAATGAAACTGGACTATTTGCATTTGTATTTGCATTTGCATTTCTCTCTCTCTCTCTCTCTCTCTCTCTCTCTCTCTCTCTCTCTCTCTCTCTCTCTCTCTCTCCAATAAAGCCCTCCCGATCAGCCTACCATCAAATGAAAATTGTATCCACCGGCCACACATCGACATTCTTTACCCAGAACGGTGTCCTGCGTCATGACAAGTACGTCCTAGTGCTGAAAGAGCAAAAGTGCCTGCCGTTAAAATCTGTGGTTGAGACATAAATCATGTTCAGTCCCATCAACCAATTCTACATCAAACCATAGCACCCATCTTTTCTGCAAGGAATTGTTCCAAGTGGCCATAGGAGGAAAATCTGCACCATTTTCTACAACTGGAAGAAGACACCAAAACCCTAGAAAAAGAATAATTTTAACTAAGTAATGACCGAGACAATTATAAAGATCCAAGGATTACGCCAATGATAATCAAACCCATGGATCACGGTCAGTATCTTGGAAATGTGTGTCACTATAGAGAGAGAAAAAAAAAACGTCCAAGAAGAGTGAGGGGAAGATAACGGACCTATATGTAAGAAGATCGGTGAAGAAATGCAAAAAGGATCGGTGAAGAAATGATAAATCAATGAATGCAAACAAAAGCTGGATCGAACAACAGTGTGACCACATTAAAAAAAATTGAGCTAGACAACAACAACACAAAAAATGCTGTTCAGATCGTAAAAGAGTTGACCAAGCAAAAGCGAAGGGAAAGTCAGCACAATTCAGGACAAAAGCGACAAGTCTCTGTAAGGGGAAGAACATAAATAGGCAGACACAATATTGCTCTGAACTCTGTGACAGAGCAAGGAAGAGCCAAGTGTGCTAAGTTCTCGTGTCAGTTATAACAATTTAATCAAAATGAAATTATTTACGCCTGTCTTCTTCTTCCTCGTTCGCCTCCCGTTAGATGAGCAGCCCGGTGTCCTCGATGAAGGCTGCCGTCCATCGCAACTCCTCCAGGGTGCCGTACAGCTTGGCTTCCACTGCTGTCGGTGTTGGCCAGTACTTCCTCCTGGATGGTGCATGCGTCGTACAGTCTTGAAGGATGTGGTCAGTTGTCATTGGTCCCTCACCACAAGGGCACTCTCCACTCTGTCCAATGCCAAATGTTGTGTGTATGTGGTGGAGCAGGCGATTGTGTCCAGTTCTCAGGCGGAAGATCTTGACCTGTTCCCGTCGTCCCAGTAAATGGTATCTGTCTTCTGTCTATTTGGGGTGCTGGGGGCCACTTTATTCCTTGCTGTGCCTTGATGATTGTCTTGATTTCATCGTAGGTTGTTGGCCTGCTCCCTCTGTGCACCGTCTTTTACCAGAATGTCCGCTTTTCGTTGCCTCTGATGCCACAGTGTGCTGGTACCCATTGTATCAATACTTTCTCCACTCTGGCACTCAGGGCAACAAGGGCTGAAGTGAGATGGTTCTTTTCTTTGCAGCGGGAGTTCTTGAGGGCTTGAAGCACGGAGAGAGCGTCTGAGAACACCACCACCTGCCCCTGTTGTCTTTGTGATTAACGCCTGTTAAAACTGGCATTTTTAAACCCTCTTGCATTCGTTTTGCCCATATCCGGCCGCTCTGTTTGTCTCCCTGGTGTTCGTTCCGGCCGTAACCGGCCGCACGTGCCGCGTTACTTTCCCTCACACACTGCGACCTTGTTTTAAGTCAGGGCTGGCCAAAAATACATGTGCATCCCAAAGAGGTGTCCAATGAAATCTTAGCTGTAGTATGGGGTGTGGAAAACGATTTCATTCACAAAAATTAGGTTCGTGAACTGACCGCATTCCATTGTTGCAGACGGCATCGCCTTGTTTCTAAAAATGGCGTCTGCTAGTGCTTCTACCGACGGCGATTTTTTATTTTTCAGAAGAGGAGTTGGATGAAATACTACAAGATGTAGGAGAAATGAAAGAGAGGAGTTAAATGAAAATGATGTGGATGTGGGAGAGGAAGAAGAGGGAGAAGAAGGCGACGAAAGTGAAGAAGATGATGATGTGCCTTTGCATTTGTGACCACGTGGCGACCGGCAACTTCCGCACCCATGGTTCAGCCTTTTGAGGAGGAGAGTGCGCCAAATCATGATTTGCCAGACACAGCTACACCTCTGGATTAGTTTTTTCTCTTCCTGCCACAGTTGTTTATTTACTACAGCTGCTGACTAGACGAATCAGTACACCTACCTGGTTACAGATGGCAAAGTGGGGACAACCTGACCTACTCTGGCAGGACACAACACCTGCGGAGATGTGCGCATACGTAGCTGTGCTCATCATGATGGGAATCAAACATCTGCCAAGACTCTGGTGCTACTGGTCGATGATCTTCGATTTAGCGATCCCTGAATCAGTAGGGTGATGTCGAAAACACGGTTTCTGCCATGCGCAAATGTGGTATAAAACCATAAAAAAATCGTTCAGTAGTGACAAACACACTTTCTGGGATGAAAAACAAAACTGCAAAGTTACCTGGTTGCATGTTTGAGTATGTGACAATCATGTGACGTTTTGTGACACCCCGAACTGGATTTATTGAACCAGGACTGCTGTTTACAAGTTGCGGTAGGCTACCCTTTGATGATTTATACTAACAGATGCATGCCGACAATGTTATTGTCTGTCTGGTGTATCATAGTAACATTGTCAACATTTGATGTACCATTGTTTTGTGACAAACAGGGTGACAATGACCAACATGCATCCCAAACATGTGACATCTCGGTATTATAAAATACGATGTATTAGAATCTTGCATACTACATTTGACAGCGCTGCAGTAGAAACTTTGTCTACTACAGCCTTCAAAGGCAATAGGTGAGTTTTAGTTTAATATCTTAAACAATACGAATACTAGGAGCAGTTTTAGGCTGAAAAAATGCAAATGCAGAGGGTATAACTTATTGCGACCCATATCCATTATTCCACCTTACACGTACTTGTAGGCAGTCATGCTAGAACAATGCGGAGCGCATATGGATCGATGAAATATAAGGAGAAAGTCTTTAGCTCATACAAACGTTTATTAGCAATTACATAACACAATTGCATGATATGACAAGTCCTTGTATGTTGATCTGACAGATATTGCAGTTACATGCTTTATTGTTAATTAAAGCTGGTTGTTACGTATCCAGGCACTATTTCTCTTCTTTATTCCGTGTTATGGAGTATAATACCAACCCTAACCTTGTTAATGTTATGTATTCACATTCATAATTGAGTCACAGGGAGACAATTGGAGTGTGAAACAAAACAAACCAGCGAGTAAAATAGATATGTTTGCTTTAGAGAATCAGAGTGAGGAAAAGAAGAAGATAATGAGAGAGCCTGAGATAGAAAGAGATAACACGGGGGGGGGGGGGGGGGGGGTGTAGAGGAAGGAAGAATGGGATAGAAAATATACGAATCATGAAAAGTTCCAACAGAATATTTCCTTTAGTCATAGTGCTATTCCTGTTTTTAATTCAACACCTGTTGTTAAACGTTTCCTTTTTGAAAAAGAAGTGTTCTGCAGAGGTCATGACCAAAGTTCTAAAAGCTCTAGTTGTGTCCCTGTATGTAAACAGCGGTATTTATTGACATGTATGTGTAACCATTGGGAACATATTTGTGTATATTGGAAAACGTGTACAATGGAAAGTGTATCTATTTGAATATACGCATATTGTACAAACACTGAAAGCATTATGGGATATGCATGGATGGATTACGTGATCGTAGTTAAGAATATAAAAAGGATATGTGCAATCACGACATTCTTTGAATTTGTGTTTAATACTGAAGTGCATTAACGCCATGCTTAAAACTCCAGATTGCAAGGATTAAAACACTTTGTATCTGTTCTCAATAGGATGTCAGCAACATCTACTTCCATTAATGATCGTATTTACAAAATCCGAACCAAGTCCAACTGGGGTGATGGCAACATCTACTCCATTAATGATCGTATTTACAAAATCCGAACCAGACGAGGAAGACAGTTGACTTTACTGGTGTGAGTTCTTCACGTGAATGAACATATACTGTGAAACAAGAAAAGACAGACAAAGGTCCTTTATCGCCTCATCTGTCTGCCCATCTCGTCACATGAATTCTGCACTCAGTCAGTGACGATGTTGCTCAACGCTATCAGCCAAGGCAGCTGCAGAAGTTCATGTTGCAAACCTGACGATCAATGATCATTTGGCCACATACCGTACACGCGTATGTTAAATACCTAAGTTTAGAAAGAGGAAACATACGTGAATACTGTACAGATCTTATAAACACCCTAGACAAAAAAATGTGTTTTTTTTTTCATGGATCTCACAATTGTCATTTTCTACACTGTTTTTAATGCAAAAATTCTAGCAATGCCTCCCTGATTTCCGAAGACCGATTCACTTTTAATGTTTGACAATAAGACATACTTAAGAGTGGAAAAAGCGTTTATTTTGCCCTGTTACTATACACATGAGATCAGTGCAGCCACATATAAAGGAGAGAAATGTTTCAAAGAGTCTTAGAGGTCAACGTAATCATGTGAAATGTTTGATACAGATATCTAAGGAGTCCTTATTTGATAGACTTATTGGCGACAGATATAATACTTCTGTCATTTGGTGAGCCGTCAACACTGTCATCAGAGGCTGCAACAAAAGTGTTCCCATCCCATACATCTGAACTTCACTCTAGACAGCTTCAACCAGCAGTTTTTGACTCACTTCGGAGTCGTTGTTGTTGTTGTTGTTGTTGTTGTTGTTGTTGTTGTTGTTGTTGTTGTTGTTGTTGTTGTTGTGTTGTGTGTGTGTGTGTGTGTGTGTGTGTGTGTGTGTGTGTGTGTGTGTGTGTGTGTGTGTGTGTGTGTGTGTGTGTGTGGACATTTTCTCAGCAATTACAAGCGAGAGCACTATCAGGCACAGCAAATTAATATTGCTGGGATCCGTCCAGTCGTACTAGGTATGAAGATGACGCCCAAATGTAATGTAATGGCCATTAACCTGCGATTCTTATTTTCAGCAATATAATCAATATTACAAACGTGTTGCTGACTCACATAGGTCGACGAGTGCCTTTATGTAATGATCCTGTTTTGATTGTCATGTGTGAGGTGCGTTTGTACGCATGTGTATGCGTGTGTCATTCAAGGCAATTACTCATACCCGCGGACACCGAGAATAACCAAACAAAAGTTTACCTTTTACTCTCCTCTCTTCATTCACTTGACAAATGGACGACAAGAAAAGGGAAGCAGCGAAAGTTTCGGGACGATGACCCAGATATCCTAACAACACAGAGAAATAACATCTGGAACTATATACCAACCTAGCTCCTGAAAACCTAGAGTCGGGGGAGGAGAGGGAAGAGGTGGGAGGAGCAAGGAAGGGGATGAATACATAAAAGAACAGAGAGAAAACGAAAGAGAGAGATGAATAAAGGACAATGCGGAAATGGGCAATAGATGGAAAGACAAAAAAGCAAAAATGGCCAAAGGAGACACACAAAACAAAAGCATGCGCTCAACCACACACTCAGCTTTCATTGCTGTCCTTGAGACAGGAAACAGATGTCCAAGTCCACAGGTCAGTACTTGGCATCCATTAAAAAGACTTTGGGGTAGGTCGTCACACGCCACGGCCTCGCCATTGGGCCAGATCAGCACTGGAGGGACATGCTGGAGAAGCTGTGCAACAGTGATGCTCATAACATCTCCAGAATGTGCTGAGAGCGAGCTTAAGTAAGAGAGGAGTGGGGATGAGGGGCCAGTCAAGCCCAGAACTTCATGGACAGAATCTCCTTTCCTCCAGTACTTCCAGCTGTGGTCTATCAAGAAAGGTCCTTTCAGCATGGACTTGAACTGTCAACGCCGGAGAGAGGGACAGAGGGAAAGGGAAACGGGGAAGTCAGGATAGCAAAAGAATGTCAACACACAAACCCCAGCACGTTTGGTCCTTCCCCAGGCCTCGGGAGAGGCAGAAGGAAGAGCATCTGCCAGATACTTGCCACACGCCCAAGATGTCTGTTTGACATCCCTCTCCCCTCCCTTCTTTCAACCCTGCTATTAACAGCAGGAACTACGCTGTCGTTCATTTACACCTAACCTTATGTGAACATGCACTGCATATTTTCTGATTTAAACCACCCTCTGGGCGTTTCCTTTTTCCTTTCACGTTTTGTTTCTAAACTATAGACCTTTGAACTATTCTGAATGCTCAGTTTCGCAGAGAAAGAAGACGACGACGTATAAACAAAAGTATTTTCAAGGTTTGAATTCCTCACTGCATCCCTGACAGGGTTGTAGGACTATGATTCATCTCATCGGCTGCTGAAATAAAGAAACTTTCGCCCTCAGGACGCCCTGCACAGCCAACTCAAAGGCAGGTCCAGCCAGAGCCAGGCAACCTCCTCCGCACGTGCATGTGAAGACAGACCACCGGAGACCTGAAGGTTGCCAGTAGCTGTCTTCCCTCACGGAAGGGATGTCGTCCTGCCAACGGAAGACCTCTCGCTTCCCCGCCATTTCAGCGAAGTGGTAGGTATGTAGTTGAACCAATGAAGGTCTCGTTGTATTAACAAACAGTTCTTTTTTAGTTCATCAACTGGGTGGGTTTGAGAACCACTTTCACGAAGCATTGCGTCGAACCGGTGTAACAGCCCATTCTTACCCCCCCCCCCCCCCCCCCCCCCCCCCCCCCCCCCCCCCCCCCCCCCCCCCCCCCCCCCCCCCCCCCCCCCCCCCCCCCCCCCCCCCCCCCCCCCCCCCCCCCCCCCCCCTCTGGAACTTACCCCGGGGTAAGTCTGGGCTAGCCTGCTTTTACCCCCGGGGTCATTCCAGACTAGCTGGAACTTACCCCCCCCCCCCCAGTCATCTACATTGTACAAGATACACAGGCACTCAGGAGACACTAATTAGCTGTAAAAATAGTTAAAACATCTTATATACATTAAAGTGACCAATGGTCAGTGACACTGACACTGGTTGTCTGCATTGCACAAGGTATACAAACACTCATGGGGATACTGATTAACTGTAAAATAGTCGAAATATCTGATTTACGTCATAGTGACCAGTGGTCAGTGGCACTGACCACCAGTCGTCTGCATTATACACGGTACACAGATAATCGGGAAACTATAGTTAGCTGTGAAATAGTTAAAATCTCCGATTTACGTCATAATGGCCAGTAGTCAGTGGCACTGACCACAAGTAATCTACATTGTACAAGGTACACAAGCACTCGGGGAAACACTAATCAGCTGTTGAATAGTCAAAATCTCCGATTTACGTCATAATGACCGGTGGTCAGTGGCACTGACCACTAGTCATCTGCATTGTACAAGCTAAGGTACACAGGTACTCAAGAGACTCTAAATAGCTGTAAAATAGTTAAAAGAGGCAAACCGGGATGAAGCAACAACGGTACTTGGTCACAAGGACACGTGGTCACAACGACATTGTCACAACTACGCTCGGTCACATTGGCATTTAGTCACATTGGCATGTAGCCGTCTTTCTTTCTACGCATGCACGGGCGTACTCACACACCCGAATATTGACCCACGCGTGTAAGCTAGCGCGAGAAATGTTAATACGTATCTGTTAGTGAACCAGGGTGTGTGTGGGAGGAGGGGGGTTGGGGAAGTAGGAGGTCTATTGAGAAGAGTCTATAACTACACTTTGTCTAAACCCAACTGACTGTATATAGGAAATGGGAGAGGGGGTGTAAATATGTAGGCTATCACAATTTTGTTTCAAGGTGGGTGTGCGTGTTGGGAAAAGGCAGAGGAAAACCTGAATAACCCTCTCTTGTTTGAAGGGTGGGGTGGGGTGGAGGAAGATTCCAAATAGTCCTAGATTGACCGTTTGGGGGGTGGGGGTGGGGGTAAATCCAGGCTAGCCCAAACTTACCCAGGGGGGGGGGGGGGGGGTATGTTCCAACTGGGGTAAGGGGTGGGGGGGGGGGGTAAGTTCTAGCTAGTCCTAGAATGACCCCGGGGGTAAAAGCAGGCTAGCCCAGACTTACCCAGGGTAAGTTCCAGAGGGGGGTAAGAACAGGCTGTTACACCGGCTTTTAGATCACTGGCGGCAATTGCATTATTTCCTTTGTAGCTATCTTTCTTCATGGAATCCAGCTGATCTTAGAAGTTGAAGCAGACGATTTTAATGAATTACACTTTGGAGGGAAAAATTTTATCAATATGCTGGCGAGTACAAAACCGGACAAAGAGCTCTCTCTCTCTCTCTCTCTCTCTCTTCTCTCTCTCTCTCTCTCTCTCTCTCTCTCTCTCTCTCTCTCTGATTTTTTTCTTGCGAAAACTGCAAGCAACACCACCAGGCAAGCCCCAACATGGAACCCCCAAGGAAAACGAAAAAGTGGTCGGCAAAAGAACACCTGGCGCAGAGACCTGGAAGCAGACATCAGGAACATGGGGATGACTTGAACCAGCTGGAGAAAAGAGCCCAGGACAGAGATGCCTGGAGGTCCTTGGTTGGCAGCCTGTACCCAAGGACAGGTAATAGGCGATGATGATACTACATTCCTGTTTTCATCAAATTCCATTAAAACAATAAAAAATAAAAAAAATAAAAAAAATATATATATATATATTGATGTAGGTTTTGGAAGAATAAAGTCTCCATTTTTGCATTATTCCGCTGACAGATAAATAAACAAATAAACCGACGGACGCCGGTGAAAACAACCTCTTTAGTTAACGTTATCAATCGTAACGTTTTCGTCATGCGAATATGGTAATACACATGCAGATAAAAATGATTTACGTTTTGTTCCAAGAGTTCTTTTTCCTGCGTTACATCAAATACACTGCCGTTGTTACCACTTACTACCTGATCGAGTTTCTCCAGAATGTGAAATGTCACTGTTAGATCAATCAATAAACGTATGAAATTCTATCTCCATTGCATCTGCTGAAAGCTAAGCTCAGCCAGACCCAAGCCCTTACCTTATGTAACCATATTACTCACCCTTAAGCATTCAGGAAACCTAGAGGGGGAAAAAATCTGTCTTCCTTTTTATTTTGCTCGAAAGAGTGACTTCCAGTGCTCATGAAATTTACGTTCCCAACAAACTGTGACCTATTTCCCTTGGAGCCCCGCCAAAACATTACCTTTTCCACATGCGTTTCCACAGTCAAATGAAGCTTTGACATGCACAGGAATCTAAGACTCAGGCATATTTTATTTGCATCTGATGCCACAATTTTTTTTTCCTTTTTTAAAAAATTGTTGTTATGCTTACTTTTCATACCACCGTTCTCTCCGTTAAACATCATTGTCATGTCCTTCAAAGATTTGGTTGTGTTTTATATCGAGCCAAAAGGTCTGCGGTATGCTGCTGCTGCTGCTATATTCGTCTTCACTGATCCAGGATCTTGATAGTTCATATATACACAGCAGAAGAAGAAAAAAATGTAATTTCTGCTATCTTCCAATACAATTTATTTACCTTTCCTTTATTTGCACTCCGAACTGCAGCTCACGAAAGCGGACGTCTGTTCTGAGACAATAAGTCACAGGCATGCGAAAAGGCTGTTTTTTCCGTCTTAACTTTGGAGCTTTGTGTCATTCTTGCTGTAACTCTATTTTGCTGTTTTGTCTTTTATGTTTATTTTGTTTTGATTTAAAAGCACGTGACATACTATGGTATGTAGGGGGGCAATCGCCGACATTGACAGTTTATAACTTGTGTAAATAATGTATTTTCTTTCCTCCGTTTGCTTGAAAGTTACATACCAGTTTTACAGTAGTTGAATTTCTGTATGAATCCCCCACAAACCGGGGTGTATGAAGATGATGTAAAAGAAATCAATACTGGAAGCTGTGATAACTTGTTGTCGCCTTGGGCACTTGTGATGAGTTACACTTATTTGCAGCCCATTTAAACATGTATGCTCACAAACACACCCACACAACCCCACACACACACCACACACACACACCCCCCGCACACACACACACACGCTCGCGCGCACACACACACACACACACCCACACACACACACACACACACACACACACACACACCACACACAACACACACCACACACACACACCGCCACGCACGCACGCACGCACCACACCACAACACACACACACACAAAAAACCCCCCCCACACACACACCCCACACACACACACAAAAAAACACACACACACAAAAACACACACACCCCTCGGGTAGTAGGCAGGTGCTTGGTTGTAAATCAATAAAGACAAAATGGGTGATTTATCTTCCCCGTTTATGACATAGGTGTCGGTTAGTCGGCAATCGTTTTTTTCACCTTTTTTTTTTTTTGTTGCCTGTTTAACCTTTTTTCTCACTTATATGACAGGTGATGTTTCTGGCTCTCGGGGTCAAAATAGATTTTTATATTTTACACAAAAGTCTAGGCATGGTTTTAAAAGTAGGGTTTTCCACTG